>JAWZYV010004802.1:600000-1121863 GCA_038373885.1 Cheiracanthium punctorium | reverse complement strand
TATTAAAAAACATTTGTTTTATTTTACTAAAAAGAAAAAGTCTTTAAAATGTATAACAGGATGAGATAAAAATAACAGTGTTTAAACTTCGAATTAATTTTTAATGCAAATCTATACTCAGTATGTTATAACCACATGCAAAAACCCTTAACTGGTTAAAAATTTGTGACGCAGCATTTTATAGCTCTATGAATTTTAAATATGGGTCTTAAAAATAATGATATCAACTTTTGAGTGACGCCCTGCTGGGAATTTTAAAGACTTGTTTTTAAATTCCATTACAGTTACTTTCGTTTTATTTTCTAAAGAATGATTTATGCATTTAAGCAATGCTTTTAATTATGAAATACACTGTCAAATATATCACACTTTCACTGAGTCTATATAATGTATTCAAATGAATTTATTTCAATAATTTAATTTATCTTTTGCGTCACGCTATCCAAAAGGGCAAGCAAAATTTACATAAATATTTAGTTAGTTTGGTCATAGTAACCAAACTAAGTGCAATGTATATGAAATTTTGCTTGCCCTTTTGGATAGCGTGACGCAAAAGATAAATTAAATTATTGAAATAAATTCATTTGAATACATTATATAGACTCAGTGAAAGTGTGATATATTTGACAGTGTATTTCATAATTAAAAGCATTGCTTAAATGCGTAAATCTTCTTTAGAAAATAAAACGAAAGTAACTGTAATGGAATTTAAAAACAAGTCTTTAAAATTCCCAGCAGGGCGTCACTCAAAACTTGATATCATTATTTTTAAGACCCATATTTAAAATTCATAGAGCTATAAAGTAAAATGCTGCGTCACAAATTTTTAACCAGTTAAGGGTTTTTGCATGGGGATATCATTACTTTTTAAGGGTATGGTCAGAAGATAATAAATTAGTTTCAAGGGCGAATTTCGGAAGTTTGCTTGACACTAAGTTATGTAAATAAATATACAAACCTGTTTTCATGCAGTATCAGAGTATTTGATTAAAAAAGTCACAGCAAGTTCTTTTGTAACATGTAACAGAAAATTGACATATTTTTGTTAGAATTTTATAATAAGAGACATAATACTGATTATAATCAATAATTTTTTGAGTAATTTTCTATTTATAATTTGGGTCGAGTACAGATTAGTATCCCTGCCACCATCTTTGATTTTATTTCATAAATTTGCATTCAGTTTAATGCTAAACGTAAGTTAACTTTTTTACTATAATTATATAACTATTGGGCCCCATCAGTGGCCGAGCGCATAGCGCTCTGAACTGGGAGACGGAAGGTGCCTGGTTCGAAACCAGGTTGCGTCCGCCGACCTAATCGTTCGGAGTTTTCCGTGGTTTCCTCCAAAACAGCGTAAATACGGGTTAGGACCCCTTAGAAAGACCCCCACGGAGGGCACCCCACGTCTCGACTTAGAGCCTACGTGTAGCTAAATCGGCCGTAATTCTAGAATAACAACAACAATATATAACTATTGGTTCTATTGTTTTAATGCATTGTGATTCATTAATTTGCATTCAGTTTAACGATAACCGTAAGTTAAGTTTCGTTAAAATTATTAATTTAATAATCTCGTTCTTAATTAATGATAATCTAGTTACTCGTTCTATTATTTTATGCAATGTAATCTATTAATGCAATGTTTGCTTTCAGTTTAAAGCTATCTCTAAGTTAAATTTTTAACTATATTATGATACACTAAGTTTTTAACTAAGTTAATGATACATCTCAAAATTGTTGATTAAATTAATTAATGACTATAATCATTAATAAAATAGAAAATTACTCAAAATATTGTTTATAATTGGTTTTATGTCGCTTTTTAGAAAACTAACTTCATACTATGTTTGTTTTTTTATCAGTTGATAATTTCATTTTTTTTAGAGAACGTTTAGATGAACTACCAGTTTAAGAATAAGGGTCTTGCGCGGTTGACTTTCTTAGTGCTTCTGAAGCGTATTTACGTTACATCGTGAGAAAAACCGTCCAAAACTCCGAATTTTTAGATTATCAGCCATCCGGTAGACCAGAACCCTGGACATTTATACTTCAGTTATCTACCATCTTCAGTATCTTATCAACTCGGCTCGGGTGGACACAACATCTTGTTTTAGATGCCATCTCCGTCCTTCAAATGTCTAATACAAAATATAGTGCATGTATAAATTTAGATTAATCAAATTTCTATCTGAAAAGTATTGAACAAAATTTTAAATCTGGTAATTAAAGGAATACAAAATAAAAGTGAGAAAAACCTAAGATTTGGAAAAAATATTGGTTTTAAAATTATAATTCAATAATTTCAATAAATTTTATATATACATGAAGAGTAAAAGAATTATTATTAAAACTAGTTAGTATGTAAAACTACTATTTATTTTCCTTTGAATACTAAATAATTATTATTAATTAATTATGTGAGGTTTCTGAAGAGAAAAAAAAATTTCATTGAAATATTAATTACATATTGAATTTTCCAAATAGAATTAATAATATTAGAAAAATAAAGACTTAATTTAATTAGAAATAGCTATCAAAATACTAGGGAAACGAAATACTTAAAGAAAAAGTTAGGAAGGAGTTTTACCAAAAAATACTTAAATTAATTATTTTTTTAATTCAAAGTCTTAACTATTTTTAATTATTAATTATAGCAAAATAAATTACAGAAAAAATAAGTAAAGTATATAATAATCTGTTATTATTTTTTAAAATGAAATAAAACAAAAACGACAGTAACATAAAGCTCATCTCGCAAAAGTGCTACATCGGGTACAGAACCTAAGTTTTCTGGACAGAACGCGGAAGCGCTTCGCACCAGCTGTCTACGAGCAAACTGGCTTAGGATATAAAGTAACTTGTACAAATCTTGTCACGGATTTACAGCACTGTATTCCTACTCCCTGCCTTGTTTACCGCCGTTGAAACAAGATCATTTTCCGTATTTCCTTACGCGGGTTAAATAGTTCCCTCTTTTAACTGGATTAAATAAAAAAAAACGAGTTTTCCTAGCTTAACCGGCGACGTCACTCATCGAATTTGGCACCGATTAAAATCATATATTAATTGTAAAAAATTCGTTAGAGCGGATTCCGAGATCCAGATGAGACACTTTTGAAAATAGAAAAGTTAGCTGTATATATAAGTGAAGCGAAGTTTTACGGTTGGTTGGTTGGGCTGGCTGCGTCACTCGTAGAAACTGCCGTTCTACATGATATTTCGTCTTACACCTCCACATCCATATATTTACATTGACAAATTTAATTTTGTTCTTTACAAAAAAAAAAAAAAAAAAAAAAAAAGCACATTGGGTGGCCCTAAAACTTTCACAACAACAAGATCTTTAACAACAACAACAACAACAAAAATATCTGGAGGTGATCACATGGGAAAATACGGGATTGCTTTTAAATACGGTACAAAACCTCAAAATATGGAACTGCCCCATATATAATATGGGAGGATTGGTCACTTGACTTCCAAGCTGTTTATACTCGTTTAATTTTGTATTGTATATTGTAAACAATGAAATTGTTCCAAAAATATCAATATTTTGCCTAAATAAAACGCATTTTTCCCAGCTCTTTAAATGAAAATTTTTAAATGAAATAATTTTAGTTAGCAAACATTTTCCGTTTAAAAGCAAGAGCTAAATCTTCGTTACCCCTTCAAAAATTGGCGTCAACAAGCTTGTCTTCCTTTCAACCCCGTCATATAACATCTACGTCTTAGCAATTCTCTAATTTCGAAAACTTCAGCGAATATTCATGAAGAAGAAACAAACAAACAAAAAAAATAATAATCCTGCGTTGAGGTGTTTGCTTGCTATTTATGCCAACAGCAAGCATCTTTCGAATGATGGACTGGTCTGGAGGGGGAGACGTGTTATGTCTTAACTCTCTCGGTACGAAAACGCTTCAAAGAGTCATATTAAATTTGTTGGCTGTGTTTTGGCAACACTTCAATCGAAAGGCGCCAACCTTTGAAATATATATGTGCAGGGGGTAATAAACTGTAATACGCTCGCTCTCGACGCCAAGTGCTTGGGTGAGACGGACTGGTTAACCTCACATCACTAACATGATGCTTGGGAAAAAAAAAAAAAAAACCTCAGGGCATTGGCTCGAAATAAATTAACATCTTGAGATCTGGAGGTTTTTGATACTTTTCATGATCTTTTAGAAAATACTTAGAAAATATATATCCTAATAATACTTTTTAATTATAAATTTTAAACTGTTGTTATTCATAATGAAGAAACTACTTAAACGTACTGAGAATTAATATTTAATGAGAAATTATTGCATAAAGCGTATTTTAAAGTGAAAAAAATGCTCCATGCTAGAGTACATTTTAATATACAATTTTACAAACTTGCACAATGAAAACTTACTTAAAGTGTTGTGCAAATCCAAATATAGGTTTTGTTTGTAAATAAAAATTATTTAGTAAAATTCGCCCAAACACTGGAAATACGGCTATTCAATGCTCAAAAACTTCCAACAAAAAACAAAATAATTCCAACAAAAAACACATAAAACAAGATAAAATTTAAAATTTTGTAAAGTAACACATATAAAAGGCATCAATTTGTATACTCCCTAGTCCCACTCTGTGTATGGACTTCTGGTGGTGATGAAGATCGAAATCTTTCCGATCCAAACACATGTGCAGATTGATAAATACCTTTCTGCGTGTTATTTTACAAAGTTTTAATTATTTTATCTTTTTACTCTAATTTTAGCTAGTTTTTTTTGTACTAATTCTGTTTTCTGCTGCCATTTATGTATTAATATAAACAGGGTGTCCCAAAAACACTGACCTAGGGATTTATTCTTTAACCCCTTGAGGCGCAGTGTTCCCGCTCTGGGAACCCCAACTCTGACGTTTTGAGTGTTGCCAGTCACGAAGAATAGATTCGATTTCTATAAAAATAGTTGCGGGTGACAGAGCTCCTTACGAGAATCCTTTACTTTTTAGCACATCATTTCCTGTAAATAAATTGTCACGATTATTTTTAACAGCACTGACATCTGCTGAGAAATGGAAGAATGCGAGAACAGCTGGATAGATTGTCCAATGCTGAAAAAAGGGCAGCCGTTGCCATCGCTCGACTTAACTACCAGCAAGATGGTGGACGATCGAAACGTTCATCGCGTGCCACAGATCGAGAGACCCCTTTTTTCAGCATTGGGAAAGGGTTGCGCCTCAAAGGGTTAAATGCCGGTCATAGACATATAAAATAAAATACAAAGTAAATAAAAGTACAAAATTTTATGGTATTGATTAAAAGTTTCAGGAGAATAATCTAAATAAAAACAAAAATTTTTATTTTTATATGGTCCTTGTATAAAAAAAAGTAAAATGTACCACGCACACTAATTAGGTGATGCACAAAATTTCAGCTTTCCACCAGAAAAAAGTCAGAGATATCTAAATAAATATTAAATAACTTAAACCGCTTTCCAATGATTCTCGAAGTGAAAAAAGTCCCGTCGAAAAATTGCGTTTCATCAGCTGTATGTATACAAATTACAGATGAAAACAATGAATGCTCTAAAAGCTCACATTCAAATCTAATATATTACCTCTACCAACTTTCTATAAAAAATATTTCTGAGACATTCTACGGCGCCACTGGGTTAAACTTGGATTAAATGGGTGGTTAAAATTGATAACCAATTTTCCTTCCTTATGCACAACTTTCTGAAATCTATCGTGGAAAGAAAACAATTTTAAACTTTCGTCCTTTACCAAAAGGGTTAACTTCATTCTGAATAACTAAAATTAAAAATCTGATGTGTCCAACACATGACTTCCTTGCACGTCCATTAGATCAAAAATATTTTCGACGCACTTCCTCTAAATTTATTTGTTTGAAAGAGATAAAATATCAATAATAGTAAGGTTTAGCAATTTCTAGCCAAATATTTCGATATCGCCAAGCTGAGTTCAATTTGAAAGATTTCCTTCTGACACTTTATTTGGCGATATTTCACCAAAAGCCGACAAACTTGAGATAGTCAGCGAGATTTTGGGGATAGCCAAAGTAGTCAGTGAGCACAGACCTTCAATGAATTGAATGCATCTATACACCTCAATGTATTCAAAGTCATTTGCCTCACCATGTAAATAAATTCTCAGTCGATTGCTGTCAAAAAAGATACTGAAAACAGTTAGATATTACAATAGTTCTAAATACAAAGTTAAAAAAATCTACGGGTTAAAGTTTTAGAGTTATACAAAATAGGAAATAATTTTTGGCGCCAAATTTGGCGATATTTCGGCGAAACTCGTCAATGTCGACGACATTTGGCGAGATTTTAAGCATAAACCAAACAATGACAGATTATCGCCAAATTTGGCGATATTTCGCCAAAACTCGCCAAGAACGATGACAAATGGCGATACTTTGGGCATGGACGAAATGACTGACTATCGCCAAATTTGGCGATATTTCGCCAAATCTCGCCACGGTCGAGGACAGACGGCGAGATTTTGGGCATGTACCAAACAATGACTGTCTACAGTTGTGTTATAATGAAGATGTCCATAGACATTAAGGTACTGAAATTCTTTTCGTTGGTCCTGTAAATAAACTCTCCAGTAGATTGGAACCAAAAATCGAGATGCACAACTAGATGTTACAACATTCTTATATATGAAATTTCATAATAGTTTTTGAGATTTGAGAGTTAAATATGCACACACGTACACCAAAAGTCGCCAAGCTTGGCGACTTTTTGGCATAGTTCTTGAGGGAGGGCACGTGACCGTGGTCGGACCATTACCTAACTTATGTGGTAGGACGGTATTGTGCTTGAAATGGATGAATGCCCCTAAAATTGCTATTGACCGTAATGTATTGGAAATCTTTTGAGTGTTCCTGTAGCAGAACTATAAATGATAAAGACACTTTTTTTAATAGAGAAATTCATTTTCTAACTCTTTACAGCATATATCACTTCTGAGTCGTTTGAAATAGCCCAATACCTCTAAAAAACGCTTTGATGAATTTCGGCCCATAGAGCGTAATGTATTTCGAATCTTTTGGGCGGTCCTGTACATAAACTATCCATTCGATTGCCACCAAAAGGGGAGGTGCACAACTAGATCATAGAACAATCCTAAATATCAAATCTCAACATTCTACGACCAATAGTTTTTGAGATATGCGAGTTACATACATACGTACGTACGTACGTACGTACATACGTACGTACGTACGTACAGACGGCATGGAAAAACTGGCCACAGTAGACTCGCCACTGGTCAAAATGAGTTGCAGACGCGTTAATATGATCGTGCATGCTAGCCTACGATGAGATGCATCGAAAAAATTTTTAAAATTCAATTTAGAGGTAGTCAAAATCGGTTTTTATGTCGAAATTTGGCCCCCAAAATTTTTCGGGATCACATTACTTCCTTATACTACGTACAAGGAAGTAAAAATCTGATTACACGGGCATAATTTCCAGCAATTTAGTAGTCGCAACCAGTTGCAGCAACTGGTTCCGACAAGTCGATAGACCTAGATGAGCATTGCCATAGTAAATAAACCCGACTGTGATTACAATTTCTGTGGGTTCTCACAAACGCCAGAGATTTGCCATCTTACTTATGGCGTAGAAATAGGTAGGACTAGGGATGGACGCGAGACGAAAAATTGGCGTCTCGCGTCTCGCAAAACAGCCGAAAAACTTTGTCTCGTCTCGCAAAAATCCCTATATCATAATGTTAAAAATGCTTGTCTCGTCTCGCAAAAAATATGTAAATCTCTGTCTCGTCTCGCAAAAAGTCGTCTCGCGTCCACCCCTAGGTAGGACACACTATGATTGGCTAGTAACCAGCAACTTTTTCGCATCTGAATGAAAAAGTGGGAGTTTACCGTTCCCTAGATAACTGAAGGAAATTTCCAGGAAAGAGGTTTGTCGCAATTGGTTGCGGCAAACAACTTGCTGGAAATTTTGCCCGTGTAATAAGGCCTTCACGTGAAGAATCACATAGGGTGTTTCAGAAAGGACTCCTCGGCTTTGAAATGGCAAAAACTGCTGGCAAATGCTGAACATTGAGAGACGGAATGGTAAAGCAAGTGGTATGTTGGACAGCCAGGTTTGGAATTTCTTATATTCCAGTTTGCAGAAATCGTTCCAAGATTGAACATCAGAAGGAGCAACAGTCACCGAGCACTGTTTTTTATATTGTGTATGGAAGTGTGCTTCGTGAACAGAGATCAAATCATATAAGAATGATTTCGTTATAGCCACCTTTCAGAGCAATAACATAATCATGCAACGGAAGGGTAAAGTTCGAGGTCGCTCGTTGCAATGACTCTTCTGGAAAGAATGCACGTGTCTCATAAATGAAATTGTAAGACTGTTCCGACGTTTGACGATTCTTAGAGTAAGCAGTGTCTTAATAGTAGTCCCGCAAGAAGAAGTCACATGGATTAAGATCTGGGGAATATGGAGACCAAGTGCCTGTCACTCGAGAATAATTCAGAGCAAAGACACGGTCACTGAAGGCAGGCACGTATAAAAAAAAAAAAAAAAAAAAAAAAAAAAAAAACATTTTGGGGGAAGGCCGAAAATTTCGGGGGGGGGGGGGTGGAAACAGTAAAAAGTCAGATTTTCACACAAAAATACTATATCATTACCATTTTAGTAAGAAAAATACAAATTTCGGGAGGGTCCGGACCCATGGACGCCCATAGGAATTTTTCTGGGGGGTGGGGGCAAACTTCAAAAAATTTTTCTAGGGGGGGGGCAAATTTCAAACTTTTAACAAATTTAGTTCTGTTTTTGCGATTTTTTTACATCATGAGACACTAACCTAAAACTCTACGGGGGGGCAAGTGCCCTACCTTGCCCCCCCCTATGGGCGCCCATGTCCGGACCCCCTGGACCTCCCCCCTAAATACGTCTTTGACTGAAGCATTTCCTCTGGGAACTTTCCCTTGCACGTGTCAGCAATGTAACGGACTGAAGAATGAACTGTACTTCTAAGTACTATTCAAAGCTTCATGCACTTGTGACGCCACCTGATAGCCGTTATTGGAAACATTTCTGCAAACCTGAGTATAACGAGTTCCAGACATGTCCGTCCGACATACGAATTATTTCCCCTTTGCGTGTTTCATTGTTTCGCTGTTGTGTCTTTTCAGAATTGGGGAATGCTTTCTGAAACACCCTGTCAGAAAGTTCAAGACTATTCAATGCAAGCCTATGGAGAAAATACCCACAAGCCTGAATACTTTGATCATTCGAAACTCTGGAAGGTTTGGAGCATCGGTATAAGGGGGTCTTGGAAGAGTTAATACGGAACACTTAAAGGTGGCAGCGAGCCTCGTTTTCGATGCTAAACTTAACAGTATACATAACAGAACACCACGTAACACCCCTTTGGAATTTCCGACCGGAAAAAAAAAAAAAAAAATTCAAGTGTATGATAAAAGACAAATAAATGCATTCAGCAGCGTTGAACGAACAATTCGAAAGGGAAGTTTGGTGTTGAAAAATATCGCAGTAAAATTGGATGAAAGACAACCGAAGAAAGACAAAGTGACATCACAATTCCCACTCGATCAAAATGACAGCCTTCCTTGGCGAGGCACTCGGATAGCCCGGCGTATGTGACTCATCTGTGGCATCATGATATACGCGATTCAAAAAACGAACTAGCTTATGTACAAGAATTATGTGTAACTATACTCGGGGCAAACCTAACTGATAGCGGAAGGGGAGGCTAGAGGGGCCATTTCACTACCCTCCGCATGTATCGCTCCGACACTCATTTCTCCTTCCAAGTATTTGGCTGTCAACATCACAAAGCGAAACCGCAGTGCTAAATTCCCGCCAGCACAAAGATATCTATCATTGGTCAAGCGTCTGGGAAGGCGCTACATCTGATTTCTGACTTAATTTCTTTTTTTTTTTTAATGATTGCATTCAATTAACCCATATATGCAATTATTCTATAACATACACTTTATTTTAGCACCTAATAGGTGAAAAATGTCTTAGTTTTTGTAAAGCTGGGCAAACGGAAAGAACTATTTGAGAGCGGCGGAATCAGACGGTCAATAGCTTTACCCCCACTATCATGTTAGATTAGCCCGAAAATGTTTTTTTTTTTCCCTGCAAATCCCACCCCCACAATACATCAGAATTCATTGTTGCCATCAAAGTTACTAAATTCAACAGCCCAATGAAACTGCAGTGATGTCTAGTCTTTAAACTCGGAAAATGAAAATTAATAAATTCTAAACAAATAAAACATTAATTTAACGCACTTAAAATGGAATTGTTAAATATTTCTAGTTCTTTTTGCATTTTATTTCCTTCGCATGCGTGGCAACATTTTCACGTAGCCCATTACTTATTGTGTGCAGACATCATCCTGAGTCACACATGCGCATTTGATCACTAAGCACCAGAGAAACTAGCCTCTTCTAAACTCAAAGGATCAACAGCCCAACGTGGGTTCAAGGGTTAGGAGGGTCACAATCCCCCATGGGGAATTTTTTACCATAAGAAATGTCTATTCTTCACTCCCTTATCACGTTCACGTATAGATATATGTGAGTTGCTGTAGTCGTAACCCCCCGCCCTCCCATGAAAAATTTCTGGCTACGCCACTGCTTCGCAACCATGGGCTGTGGGCTGTAAAAGCATACGCTCTTGTTAGATGGTCAGCCTGATGTGGTATACCCAGTGTTTTGTCCCCCAAGCAATCTCTGTCCACTCCTCTTTTATCGACCCATTCAAGGGATGAAAGGCTAAGTCAACCATGCCTAATCCGGGATTCGAACCCGGACCTGTGACACCATAGCACAGTGTGCTAACCGTTGAAATTGCCCTCTATTGTTGGAAAGATCCCAGCCATTTTGAGAGCTTTAACCCCATAGATGTTACCTATCCTCGATATTTACCCATGTTCAAAAGAGTTCTTCCAAGTTAACGTAAATCATAAAGGCTGTGAAGTTATCTTGGTCGTGACATATAATTTTTATATCAGATAGTAATTTTTAAACCTCCGGCAAGTTGATTTTCTAATTTGTTTCATGCACTTAAGAATTTTCATTTTCGAATCTAAGAATTCACAAAATAAGTTCAGCTTTTATTGGATTGTTAAATTTAACAACTTAAATGGCAACTATAGATTCAGGTATTATGGTAACTGTAATTTTGAAAATGGAATATTTATTTCAAGCGAGCAAAGATAAAATGCGTGTAGGTTTCATTAGGAGACATAAAAATGATTCTATTGGCCAATAGGTTGCTTATTAACCGACTTCATAAAGGAGAAGGTTATTAATCCTCCAGAATATTTTTGACGTGAAAACGTCTTTAAATTTGCTTCCATAGTGGGAGGCAATTCAGAAAACGGATGATAACAAAATCAGGGGATACAGTTTGATGTTGCAGCTGCTTATCTATCATTTACATCCAAAATTTAATTGTACCACTCGATAGCTAAAGAATCAAAGAATTCGTTACGTTGAGTGAGGACTGTGATGCATCGCTTGCGGCGGAGAGGGAAGCTCCGCCATTTTGAGGTCGTTTCCCTGCTTCACATAAATGTTTGCATTTCAATCGTCAGCTCTCGTCAGGATCTCGTATATAAAGCACTAGTGTGCAGCAATTATAGGGAATAGATATTATGTTAAAGTAAAACATTAAAGTAAATAATAAATGTTGTTCTATACTCGTTGAAACCCAAATCGAAATAAGGTAATGTTTACGGTTGGAAAGGGCTTCTCAAGAGCAATCCAATGGTACCCGTAAAACACCATATGAGAGTGAAGCAGTGCAGATAACGTAAAAGAAATTGAATACGAGCCAGATTTCACTACACCAATCATGATGGTCTTAGACTTTAATGTTGATATCTCGCAGGACCGCTCGTCGCTCGAAATCATGCTCAGCGAGTTTGTCTTACATCGAAACCTCTCCAACAACGCTAGTAATACCTGTATTGCTTTAAAGTTTACCAGAAATTTCGATGTAGGGCGTATGCCATTTGTTGCGTCTTTTTCGTACTACAGACCTACCATTAATAAAGTTATAGCACAGCAGGGGAGACGGGGATACAGTGGGTCAAATTTAGTTTTTTAAATATAATTTTAGAACTTAAACAGAATATCAAACTAATGTATTATGTTTTCTGAATTAATTTTTGTTCAATTGAAAGAAAATTTTTTGTAAAATAAAAAACCATTTTTCTGAAGTACTTTTTGTTGACCCACTGTACCCCTTAAAGGGGCACACTGGGTCAACAAATGGGGTGCGGTGGGTCAGCTAACGAGAAACGCAATAAAAATTTTTCTTTCGCACTTGATAGTGAGTAATTTAAACCTGGCAATATTTAGTACTAAGTTAAGTGTTAAAGTAGCTCAAAGTTAATAAGGAAATGTTAATTTTATGGTTGTAAAATATACACGCACTAAATTTGTTAATAAAATCAAAGAAAAAGGTTTTACTTAGATATAATATCACTTTGAGTCACAAAATGTTATTTTACAAAACCTTAGTTTTATAGTTATTTTTAAGACATTATATCAAAAACTGTCATTTTAGAATGAATATTAGACATTATAACTGAAAATGTACATCAAAAGGCAACTTTGTCACTGTTCTCTCAGTTCCTTGCAATGCATTTGGTTTTGACAACTTTCTCACAATATCTTTACTGCCTGCTGTATAAATGTCTGCCTCATCAAAGATAAATGTTTAACCTGGCTGAATTAATTTCACGTGGTGCACTACAAATTCATTTTCGCCTACAACTTCCATAGTGTTTTAAACTACAACTTCCATAGTGTTTTAAACTGCATCCCCAACGGCAACATTAAAACCTTCTGCATCTTCAAACTCCGAATCGTCAAAGTCGGATTCACCAGAAGATTCATTTCATTATTCTTCTTCAGTTGAGCTATTCCTGTAATTGATTAAAAAAAAAAAAAAATTCTTTACTGCTTATATCATTAGGTCTTTCACTTTTCTTCTTTTCAGTCGTCTCGTTTTGAATTGTGATTTTCACTTTTCAGAATTTCTGACTTTTGTAGTTTGTCTCTCAGTTTAATCTTTTTTTGCAGAGTTAGGAAAATGCTTTTACCATATCTGGCGTCATTTTCTGTTTTTACATATTTTTGAAAAACTGAAGATTCAGTGGCTGGTGTGGGAGACTTGTTTAGATAAATTTAGATCATCCAAGCATTAAAAAGTGATAAACTTACAGAAAGACAATAAATATATAAATGGGGACACAATGGGTCACTGACTCACTGTACCCCATTTCAGGTGACCCAGTGTGCCCCAGATGAACAAATGTATTATTTTTCACCTCAAAATTTCAAATCGTTAAATATTCATTTAAATACATTATCGAAAAGACGGTAATTTAGACTATATAAACATATCACGTAACTCATATTTACTTGACAAATTTCAAGTGTAAAAATATAAAGTTTCTTCAAATTTCATGCAGATGATCAGAAAACAAAATGGCTTTTTCTTACCGCCACAATCAAAGTGAGATGTTTAACTTTTTTCACAGAGTTAAGTTGTTTGATAGCTACTTTAAATAATTTTCTCATTTGAAAACAATTCACTGAACCACAAATATCTCCAACGACTCACTGTACCCCGCTCTCCCCTAATTATTCGTATACTTGATTTATTTGCTGAACCCGATGAAACTCAAAGAAAACGGTGTTACTTGTTACGTACACGTATTCACGTAAGACACACGCAGCCTTGTCGAAACGCAGCCAAATTCCGTTTTCCTTTTTGTATGTATGTTCAGAGTTAACTTTTTACCAATTGGACCGATTTCGATTTATACTTTTTCTATTAGAAAGGGGGTACTGTATATATTATCTCACATTCATTTGGTTAAGTTTTGATGGTATTTTCATTCAGAAAATTGGAAGAAACGCTGTTTTTAATCCGTTGCTTGAAAGGGTTGCCAGTAAAGAGGTGTAGTTGTGAGTCCGCAGTAGTGGTCATTTTTAGCGATGTATTGCCACGTTAAGCGACAAAACATAATTTCCCAAAACTGAATCCAGCTTGGCGATATTTTTTTTATGAACTTCCTATACAGTTTTTCTTTCGCAAAAATTGTCAAACCCTACTATTTTATAATGGAGAAGAAATTGGAAGTCTTTTCTTTCCTTTAAACTAAAAAAAATGTACTTGTTACATATACAGCTTGAAAAAGATCCCTAGCAGAGAAAGCGCCACTTGATATAGGACCATTTGACATCTGAGGTTTACTATTATGATACCAGTCCTTGTATTTTGATCCACTATCCGAAAGAAAACTTCTAGTACATTACACAGCACTCACGGATGCGTACATACCGGAATGATCCAGCCCCGAGAAGCAGTGCGTTCTGAAAATAGAAAGACTTCTCCCCAAATATAATGGAGTTTTGGGAGCTTATAAACCTTATCTCACCAACAGTTCCATTCTTTTGCTCCCAGAAATTCGCCATAAATAAAAACGAGATAGGTAGATCAAACAAGGGATTACAGAAAACGCCGAGAGACGAAGGTGAAAGAAAAAGTGTGTGAATCATGCGATAAAAGCTTCCAAGAATGATGATGATGAATAGAAAGAAATATTGAGTTGTATCTTATTTAGTGGAAGTTTAACACTTTGAGGTGCAACCTTTTTCAATGCTGAAAAAAGGGCAGCCGTTGCCATCGCTCGACTTAACTACCAGCAAGATGGCGGACGATCAAACGTTCATCGCGTGCCACAGATCTAGAGACCCTTTTTTCATTTACTCATACAAGTCATTAAAAATTCAAAAAATAAATAAAATCTGAAGTTCTTACAGATTTTATGTACGCACTCAGCTGGAAGAATTTCAGTTTTTTTTAAAAATCTATTCAATCAGTTCTGCCATTAGAGGAAAATGATAACTGTAAGTACTCCTATAGACTCCTGTTCGCATAATTTTGTTGCTGAAAATTGCATCCATTGTTGTTTCGTCCCTAGTGGTGAAATGTTTTGGATGAGTGCGTATTGGAAAATCTGAAGTATCCATTTCAGTTATGAAATCGCATCCTTGATCGGAATTTAATTCCATGTTAAAATCTCCTATTAAAACAGTCCTACAATCCTCCTCCTTCAGTAACGTTTCGAATATATAGCGTCTAATTTATCTTCATAAGAAATTTGAGGACTAGCGTATGTAACTGCAAATCTCACTTTATCTTGAATCTATGGCAATGACCATTTGAACGAGCCTTGATCTGGCTCGTGTAGGCACGGGTAAAGTGTTTCATATTCTTTTTATAAAGTTTTCCTCTATAAAAATCATAAGTCCAGACGGCTTTTTGTTTCGGAAACCACTGTCTATCCGTTCGACCCAAGTGAATCCTGGTATTTGAAATTCATCTGAAGGGGTAGTCCATGTTTCCGTTAGCAATATCAAATCACTCATGAACAGGAAAACATGAATCAGGAAACAGGAAACCATGAATCAAACAGAAAAGTGACCACGGCCCGCCACGTAGACAAAAATCCCGTGCTCCAAAGAAATAGCACCCAAGTGCTAATAAGATCCAATCATGAGGAACAAAAGGGATTTTTAATTTGAACACGAGAGGCCGTGGTAGCCCAGTGGTTAAGGCGTTGGACTCGTAACCGGAAGGTTGTGGGTTCAATACCGGCGTACCACTAAAGACCACCGTGTACATGCGGTGTACGTGCACGTTAAATCCGTGGTTCCGAAAGTACTCTTGGCGGTCGCTAGCAGTTTCCGAAGGGTGTCAATATTCCAAATGTCAAGGTTCCAAATTTTGGCGGGAAATACCGGGAAGGACGTATATGTAGCTCTAAGCGACACATTCAGTGACGCGAGCTGTCCTCTCCTGGCATATAAATAAATTTGAACACGAGAGAGTTAAGCGGATTCATAAATAATTGACTTGGCATACCTCTAACTAATTATCAAGTTTTCCATACTTCTTGTTTCAGCCATAGAAACAGGAGTATCTAGAAAAAAACACTAACAATCTTAAAAACATCAATCCTTTTTGTGAGATGCACATAAAAGAGAGAGAGAGAGAACATAAAATTATCGTTTACACTTTCGTTTAAACAAAGAACTTCTTGTGCACGTCTAATCTCCAAGAATAACTGTTTTCATTTCTAAAATAATATCATCCGCAGAATCAATTGAAAACTGGAAAAGAAAAGAAAAAATGAAGTATGTCGACGAAAAATTTCTTCTTGTTACTGTTTTATCTAGCTGATTTTTCTCTGAAGTGTTCCAACGAAAGCTGCTTATCATCGGTAACTTTGCTACATTGATTATTGTATCAACGTAACAATAAATATGGTCAAATACTGACGCCAGGCTTAGTAAGTACAAAAAAAAAAAAAAAAAAAAAAAAAAATTGTGTTTATTGTGCGCCCTAGAAAAGTTTGGCTTGATAAAATGGGTTACCGAAACTATGATTCTTAATTTCTCCACAACAGAAAAAGAATCGAGGAAACACACTCACTCGATAAGTATTCGAGTAATAGCCAAATTTCCTGCTTTAGTTCTGTCAAAAAGTAAATAATTTTTGAAAAAAAAAAAAAAAACATTGCAGAAATAAATATGAGAAATTATTATAGTATATGATATGATTCACTTTTATGGAGAAAAATACTTAATAATGAAACTGACATAGGAAATTTGACTTACTTTGTTACTCTTGAATGCAGCTCTGAGAAAGTGTACTTCTCTAAAAACTTTTCGAGGAAAAAAATTACAGCCAAAATTCACCACCATGAAAACATTAGCATTGTATACCGAATAGAATGCAATAATATGCATAATCGCATTCCCTGTTTCGATTATGAGTATAAAGGGAAAGGCGGGAAGAATTCTCATCTTTGTGACACCAATTAATTTAAAGCGATTGCAACTTTTCCAATTATTGGCAGATTAACAGCTTTTTGGCGCCCCAATCCTGGTTGCTGTGCTAGAGTTCCTGTAGCTTCAACCTGTATCAATCATGCTTGTTAACTTTTTTATACATATGCTCCCTTTCGTAACTTCTTTAAATGCCGAAATTCACGAAAAGCGGCGAAGGCATTCTCCTTCTGGTGGTAATGGATTGACTAAAAAAGCATGGTTCTGTAGGTAAGAGCCACACTTAGCCACTTAGCCTAAGAATGATGAGAATTGCCCCACTCTTTAATTTTACACTCATAATCACAACAAGGAACGTAATTAATGCATTCAATTTGGCAAACGTCTCCAACTTTTCCCCTAGTAGCGAATTTCGGTACTAATATTTTTTCCTTTAAATGTCGAGATTCCGTGGTCCACTGAATACGACCATAGAATTTGGTTATGTTTCGTCCAAAACTTTACTCGCTACAGGGCACTGAACATTTGACCCTATTTCATAGACCACCCTGTATTACAAAAAGGGGGGGGGGGGAATATTTACTTTTTTAGTAAATTTGCGCAAATAGAGAAACGCAGTGGCTGCCCGTGGTCGAAACTGTTAGTGCAGCCGGAAGCATATGAGCCCCCCCCCCCTTCCTCCGGACAGGAATGGAAAATCTTTGTTACTGAATTCGAAAGCTGGCGGATTAAGCCCTCACCGAGGGAAAAAAAAAAAGAAATTACATAAAAAATGTAAGAGATCCTATTTTACTTCCATAAAATGGACATAAATTTCAAGCAGCCGCTCTTATCCTCAAAATTGCATTCATCCGTGTCTGATTCGAAGTTTCCTTAGAATTTTCTTTTGTAACGATAACTTGAGAAGAAAAGAAAAAAAAAAAAAAGAAAACTTACTTATTTTTTATAAGTCAAATCAATTCTCCTTTCTTTTAAACTTGCGAATCAGTCAGTGATGCCCTCATAAAAAGGCGTTGTTTTAATTCCGATATCAATAATTTTAAAAGCTCTTTAAAATTTCCCATGTTTAAAGAATTTTCTCGCTCGCCATGTCCTCTAAATGCCAGTTCTTGCTTACTTAAAAACAATACTGCTTTGATGGGTAATTGTCCATTCATAAGCGTCTATTCAGGTTTACCTTCTTGATAAATTCAGCAATATAAAGTCGAGAGTTTGCCGAACATATATTCTCCTTACCCCCTCCCTCACTTCTCGAGCCAATCAGTGGGTCGAATTCACCGCGCTCTTTCAAGTGCTGCCGACGTTTCAAAATCTTTGATGAGCTGAGTCTTAGCTGCGTATCCCCATTATAGCCTATGCCGGAGGGACTGCTTACGTAATCGTTGTCATGGCAACGGTGCTGCCAATTTTCTTATCAGCGCTCTGGGCTGAACCAAAGATTTTCCCAATTGAATTGCGGGAAGATTAAAGTGCTTTTTTTCTGAATGAGCGATCCGGCCACAATACGGTTTTTTTTTTTGTTTTTTTTTTTTTTTTGGAGATTTTTTTTAATTTACCGTAGGAATTCCATAATTCTAATCTGAATTTAGGAAAATTAGTAGAATAAATTATTTTAAAGTATGTGCTGATAATTTCAAGTGCAGCCCGGCTGTACTTGCTGTATCCCACGAGCCGCCACTGGAGAAAACAAAATATAAGTAAATAGATTGACATTTGCATGTAATATCCTTGGATGTCATATACAAATAATAAATGTCAAAAATATCGCATAAAATAACAGATAAAATCCGCTAAGGATATTAGAAGAAATGGTATGGATCAGATAACCCTATTCGAGTGCCATTGATTTTTTTCAAACGCTTAAAGCGTAAAAATGTTTCTCGTAAAAGAAGATTTAAATCGAAATTCGTTGACAGTATTTGACATTCCTTTTGGGATAACGTAAAACCCATTCAGCTCCATTTCACACTTTTTTATCGCCAATTGATCCTTCTTATGGTTATATATATTCTTCACCCGAAGGAAAACGCACTTTATTTTTGACAGGACAGTGCAAATAAAAAATATCATTTTTGTAAAAGAAAAGGAGATTCGATTAAAGTGTGGTGAGGCTGAAAAATGGGGCCGTATTTCATTGTCGAATTTCGGCAGCGTTCCTCGGCGGTTTTTTTTTTTTTTTGGGGGGGGGGGGGTTACTTTTTCAGGGTGTAAATAATATTGGTGTGCTGAATCGAGAGCACATTTAATAAAAGCTTTTCTTAGCTTTGTAAGAACGTAGAAAAGAGACATTTAACCATCGTTGGCCGCTCATTTTTCAATGCCTTCACTTTTAGCACTTTTCGACAACGTTGAAAAAGGTTTATGTTTTCGATTTATCTGTTGACTTTGTGTTCTATTTTCTCCAGATATGCATCGGCTGCCATGGAATTTATATGTTCTTCTGATATATTCACTATATCATGTCCTCGATTAAAGATCTAGAAATCGGAAGAGCTTTGGTGACTGCTTGATAGTTGTTCTGTATACGCTTGGAACGTAACCTCCGATAATAAAGGTCTCCATCAGCAATTGAAAATGGTCGTCTCCGAAGTCCATTGCTTTGCGTTCATTTGAATGCGTTTTATGACCGAAATGGAGCTCAACTTTTTTCTTTTTGAACAGTAAATAAAATATCCACTCACATGAAACTGCCTTTATTAAAGTAGAAAAAATTCTTCATAAGAACTTACAACTTTAATTTGAAAAAAATATCCATTTTATGAAATTATTACATCAAATTCATCATCCTTTAAGTGGATTTATTTAACTCTTTAGTTTAAAAATTAAATCTTATTACACCCTGATAAGAATGACTCTTTCTTTCAAAGTTATTTCACACATCAAAACATTCTTTATCGCTTGTTTATGTTTAGATTTACATACATTAACTATATTCTTCATAAATTAACAAAAATGTGTACAATAATCCAACAGAGACCTAGCTGAAGGCACAAACACATTTCACAAGAAAGCACAGAAAACAACGCGCTGCGAACGGTCTGAGTCGAACGTGTACTGAGGCTCAAATCAGATATTGATTGGGACTACGGAATGCGCCATCTTGCCAGTTCTGTTTTCAAAGTGCGGGACTTGTTTATCGCAGGTGACGGCCCAGACCAGTGTTTTTCAACGGACCGACAAAAATAAGGAAAGAATTTTGTGGACCAGCGTCAGCTAAAAGTAATAATCATCATATAAGCATGTATTTTATTTATCAAAGCAGGTGTTATACAAATATAATTTTTCGTTAAAGCGAAAATTGCTGCTGATTATTTTTAAATAAATTTGGTATAGAGGTGGAGAGACAGTAATTTCTCGTGGACCGCATTGGTTGAGAAACACTGACCTACATCACTCTTCGTAGCTCAAACAAAATCTGCACTTTGATTAAACAGCACAACGATACTGTTTAAACAATGCGATCATTAACAGTACTTCACAATTTTTCAGATTATTATTTTTCTAGTTGTTTTATGTTTTGCACTTTTATTCAACCATTTACCACGTATTTTATGTTCGCTGAAGCTGAATTTTTATTCAATAACTATATTTTTTGTATCATCATAAAGTCCATAGAAAGCTTTTTCGTATGAGCTTTGTCTGAGTACTGTACCTAAATTTGATTTTTCAAATGATTTTATGTCGCCAAAATGTCATCAGAAAATTAAAATTAAAATTTCAATTTTATAACAAGAATGATAATTTATTTATTAACATAATGTTTTAAAACTTGATAATATTACGGAGTGAATATTTCGTCAGCTTTTAAAGAAATTGGAAAGTAATATTAAATACTCAATAAAACTAAGTAAATTACTAAGTTAATACTACTAATTAAATTTTCAAAGCAAAACCACTTAATAACTCTTTTCCTGTCATTCTTTCATTCGATCTTGACTAACGTGCTCCAATCTTCTGCAGAGCAGGTTTCCTTAATATTTTCAACACCTTTTACGTATGCAGCCTTTAAACCAATTTTGTTGAAGCGCATAGAACGAAAATTACAACTGAGAGAGATATAAACGTCCGATACCGTGCTTGGAAGTTTTCACAATACATGTATGGAAATAATTATTTTTTTAAAGTGTATAATTACTTTATGCATTATTTGTTGTGAAAATACGCCATATTCCCCCGTGAAGAACGGAACTGGATTAGCGGACATCAGCTGGCAATTCTTTTCGGCCAGTATTGGTTCAATTGTGAAAGCAGGCCTTTTTAGAAAAGATCTTCCGTAGTACTCTGTCCTGCTGATCTCTAGTTCGTCTTTTCTTAGTACCTGTAGATAATCAAAGGCATTTTCTCTAAGACAATCAAAAGACCTTAATTTTGAAGAAAGCCAGTAGGTTTGGTCATAAAAGCTTTTATGGAGTTTCTGTGGCCTTTCGTCCGTGTAAGTTCTTCTGCCCGCTTTATTCTTTGTTTTTTTATATAAAGTTTCACAAGGAATCTGGTCAGCTTTCAGAAATCCAACTGTGTCTTGCAACGTTTCGGTTTTATGCTCCCAATTTGGCTGATACAAGTTTCAGAGTTTAGAGGAATTTGTTTCCGTTAAACAAATGTTTAGTTTGCAAAATGCCCACAGGGGTGCTGCATATCATCATAGTCAGCATATTTACACTCGGAGGCGGAAACCACGGCCAATTTTCATTCTGGCTTGGGCACTGAGTGACTTCTCTTAATCATGTGACTTTTCACTCGATTACAGATTGGTCAGGAATCGTTGAGCGGCCAGCATTCTGTAATTGCCGCTCAACGATGATATTTAGATAGAACTCTACTTCACTCACTTGAAAAATCACGTGACTCTACAAGTCCCCAGTGAGTGCCCAGGACGGTATGAAGACCGGCCATTTGCGAAACCACTCAAACGTCAGTCTCCTGACGACATCGATTTCGCAGATGAAAGGTATAGATAGAAACGGTATCAGGATTGCACTCCAGTGAGACATTTGTTCCGTCCAATAACATGTTGGCATCAGCTGCTCGATTTCTCAACTCCGTCAGTGTCCGGACTATACTGTGTTTATACAAGATGGAGCAATCTTCTTCAAGGTCCAACAAGTCATGGTCCGACGTGTCAGGTAGATCATGTACCACCAGAGCGGTGCATCAAGACACCAATCACCGAATAATCAGAAGAGAATTCGTAACCAAACAGACTGCTTGTTCAACAAATCTCACGCCATGTGACTTTTGGATTAGAAAAACTTGGTGCTGTAAGGATACGTTGACAGTTTATAAACTTTGAATGACCGAATAACATTTCACGTGTGGCAAATCGATATAGTATATACTACATTGCTCACTGGAACATGCTGTTCATAAAATCAGCTATTTGGAAGAGGTTGAAAGAACAACTTATCTAACACAACTTTTAAATGAGTCTCAATAACGCTTAGAACAACAGCCAATCGTTGTTTTTTTTTTTTTTTTTTTCTTAGTATCTAAATATCATTGAGTATGCAACGCCGGTTTTCCTCGTAATGCGAATTTCGGGAACTAGTTATTGTTTCAATAGGAAACAAACTCTAGTACACTGAAACGCAAATTTCTTTCTGTAGTTGCTGCAAGTTTCCAGAAACTGGTCTTGGTTTTTCTAATGGCAAATCTAAAGGAGCATTATCAACCTAAGGAGAGAAAACTTAGATCTAGGACTTTTTTCGTTACATCTGGAGAAAACCACCCAGAACTACTGATTGTTAGATCGACAGCCGCACATGAGGCTAGAACCCAGGAGTCTTTCTCTTCAACCATCTTCCAGTGTTCGTTGTCTGGGTCGCTGGTTGGTGTCCAGAAATTGAACTCCAAATAACACATCTGTAACTATAACCAGGCTGTATACAATTTTATCTCTGTTCGTGTGAATTCTCGGCTTCTAAAAAATTGAATTATTTACTTCAGAGATTGAATACTTTGAATTCCATTTCACACTAGAAGTGACTATTATTATTCTCTTTTCACAGGGTATTTATGTGGCCGGGGTTCTCTATTTGTTTTGTAAAGCTGCCATACTCCATGTATCTGTATTCCAAAAGAAATGCTTCACTGTATCTTTTACATTAAGTCTTGAACATGAAGTCTTTACATGCAGTCTTGGGTATTTGGAATTTTGTCTTAAAGGGACATAAAGAGAATAATAATAAGATGAAAAGATGATTTCGCCGCCTTGGGAAACTTCTACATACGCTACTAATCAATTCAGGCACTCTTCTTCAGGAACATTTGTGCAGATGACGACCGGCAAGTCCAAAGGTATAAATCAACAAAAGAGCAAGTCGTAAGTGTAGACGGTTTTGAGTCAATTTAGGGTACAGCTAACAACACCAGATCATTTATTATCTCTTGTTCTCACTTTGTGTAAAAATATCTCAGACAAGGAGCAAGGGGGCAAATCTGTCCACAAATTGAATTTCTCGACATGGACTGTTGCACATCAGCGATCGGTAGTTATCGTTCTCATTTTACGAGGTGACGATAATTTGTTTTGTCGCCCCCCCCCCTCCCATCTGGAGTTGAAGGAACTCCCGGGATCTGGCAACCACTCCTTTCTTATTTTTCTATTTTATCATAACTCTTTAGCGCGAAAAAGAGCGTACACGAGGTCGTTAGTCGCCGGAGTTTTTGTTTGCGTTCGCTGGAAGCAGAGAGCCTTATATCTTCTTCTTTTTTTTTTTTTTTTTTTTTTCTCTCCTGCAATTTTTCAACTTATTTCCTTTTTGTAAATATTTTTTCTTCGGGTGTCTTTCACCCCCCACTCCCCCCTCCGTGTTTACACGCATTGAGTGAGTAACTCGGGGGCGTTAGGTACACCGACGTAAGAGGGCGAGCGCCATTGACGCGCTTGTTTTGATTGGGAAGAGTAACGCAATCGATTTGGCTCACGGCGTCACTGACGGACAAGGTATGCGCAATGGATGAGTCAAGTTTGCTACCGTGGAGCTGTGTTTTAGGGGAAGTTAGGAGAAGCTAAATAGGAATTAAGGTTTGTCTTAGAGTATGTAAAGATGTTGAAAGGATGTACCATAGACTTGGACGCGTTTTAACAAAATCATTAAAAAAATAATAACAAATTGGTCGTTTTCTTTTTTTTTCCAAGGGCGGACACTCGCCCATCAGGCATTAGTTATTGCTAAGGCCAACTATTTCAAGGGCGGCTCCAGGTGCTGAATTTTCGGAGAGGCCATTGAACTTTTTTGATAGCTCTATAAATTGTTTAAAACGAAAACTAAACGTGTAAAATCATGGTGGCCAATGTTACCCTCTATGAAGGGACAGACAAGTTAACACCTAAGACCAAGCAGGGAATCGAGCCCAGGCCCAAAATGTGAAAGAATGGCTCGTAAGAAGCTACGCCACCTGAGGATGGCTTTTGTAACAGACTGCAGTTTGCATCTTTTATCACGAATCGGATTTTTAACACAAGGAGATCAAACCTCTCTCAAACAGGTAGTGTTCTTCGATGCACGTTGTTACGGTGGGCATATTTAAACATGAAATAAATGGATGAAATAATTTAAACCTTAGTTTGGCCGTGAAATAAGGTATGAAATAATTGGATTCATTGTTATAAAGACCCATCGGTAATTTATTTTAACTCATAAAGTTAGTTAAACTGTTCTAAATAAGTATAAAATAAAATTTGATATTGCGTTGTGTTTTCTGAGGAAAGAAATAAATGGATTTAAAATATTAACTATAACAAACATTTATAAATATAAAAATCTTATTTACATTTACAAAAAAATATTTAAACTGATCTCGAAAATGGCTTAATTTAAAACCATTAAATTATTATTGTTTACCAAAACACATTCTAACTACTTTAGCAATCATAAACAATATTATTAATTATTAAAAATAAGTCACTCAATATGGAAAGGATGGCAATTGGAATTTACCTGTAATCCGGTGCAGAGCAGTGATGATCATGTTTAGTTTTTTTTTTCTAAGCACACTTATTTATATAAATATCCACTAATGATGATCACATATGTAAAATTTTGAAAATTCTTAAGAAACTCTGAAAAATCTAAAAAAATCTCTGAAAATCTAATAAAATCTACGGAAATCTGCAAAAATCTGCTGAAATCTGCCTTCTCTGGCTGTGCAGTCCAGTTTTGCTCAAATCTTCGTCCCCCATTTTCTTCCCTAAACTCGTAAATAATTAGTTTAGCCACTCTGTGGCTCCTAATTCTCCTAAACCGACCAGTTACTAACTCTTTTGCCCGAAATTTACCTCTCTCTAACTTGCCATTGGTCATTTCTCAATTCTCACACTTTCTCATTGGATTTCTACAGCCTTATCGTCAACACCTCCATGTTTTTCTTAAATTTTATTTTCAATTTTTCTCCCCTTGATGTTTATTATATTTTTTCCTTTTCTGAAGCTTTGCCTACGAATTCTCACCGACCAACATCAAAAGCTTCCCGCAAATTGCCCACTACGTCCTGACCACAAAGGTCAGGCATTCAATGATTCCCTCTTCTGTCGCGGTTGCTCTCTTTGTAAAACTGCAAGGCATCCCGCGATACACAAAAATGATTTCTAGCTAGCGAACATTCGTTTTTCCCACTCTTTTCAAAGAACGCCAAAAGATGAAATTTATATGTTCGACTTTCACCAAGATTTCTTTTAACTCTTCCGAGCGCAACGCTTAAAATTATTAATAAATTTCCTGTCCTGACATTTAGCTGAAGTACACTTTTCTATGATATCAATGACTTTTGCACGTGCATGAATTTCATTCCTTCCAACATTATCCCCTATTCTGTTCAATTCCGTATATTTTTGAGACTTGCTTTTATTAAACTCCTGACGCAACTTTCGTGCTAAATTCTTTTGAGAATACCGCATGTTTTTAGTCGACCTTCAGGTGGTCACTAATGAACGGTTTTTAACACTTGCAGATTTTTCTGGAATCGCACTTTCTTAATAAAGGCTTTTTATCTGCATTGGGGCTGTATACAAATTTCTGCACATTACCTACAGGCTCAACCTAACAATCCTACCAAAAATCCCGTAAAAGAAAAAAAAAGAGAAAAAAAAAAAAGAAAAATTACTGAAGTCCCACTAAATCCAATAGCCATTTGAGCGCTAACCATTGAATAGCTAATTACCTTTAGCTAACACAAGAAACACAAATATAGAAAAGATATGTGATACTGCACAATACACAAATAATAATAATAATAATAATAATATAAAGGGAAAAAATTAAAATGAACACTTTACATATAATAATGAACTCACAATAAATAGACAAAGTAAAATTATCCGATAGGGATGTTGCAAAAACACACTATTAGTGTGTACCAACGAAGAAAAATAATAATAGTAATGATAATAATAAACTGAAAACTTACAATAAATGATAAAAAAAAATTCCAGAAAGGAGAGAAAAGCCAAAAGAAAAAAAAATTGAACCATAACGATCGATTTTGACTACATGATAAAGGATATTTTTACTTCGTACGTATACTAAACAAAGTTAAATGAAATTACAGTGTTATCTGGATCTACAACAACACGTGATTGCTGATGAGATGAGTGTAATTAGCAGACAAGCAATAAATAGTGATGACCCTATTAATTTTAAATAATATATAGGAGATGCTAAAGTAGGCATCTTAAGCCAATCAGGCCATGAATATGGAGTAGTAGACGTAGCAGATTTTGTGTAATTTAAATTTAAATTTAGCAAGTCTACCGAAGGCTCATCCAAACAAAATTGAACAGGTTTACATTGTATTAACGTTTTGGACTATAAGCACAGTTTTTCATCATAACATTGCTTATCTGCTAAAAATTTAATCAATAAGTCAGTCGAATCTAAATTTAAATGAACAGCTTTGGTATATACAGTTAATTGCTGGAAATGAATGTCCACTATTCCTGGTTCACACGTGGATTTAGCAATAATGTTCATTCGTGCCAAAAGTCCACAACGGTAACAGCCTGTAATTTGAATCGGCCCATCACTAAAGGATGGACAGACTGTGATCGTCTGCAGCTTGATTTTGTAATTTGTGAAATGCAGTTGCAGTCTAACTGCTGCAGAAAAAAGCATTGTAGATGTTAATTGTCCGTTTTTTATGTGAAACAAATGTAAGTTCCGCTCTAGAGGTAACGCTCTGTCTTTTGAAGCTCGGAGATTCTCTAGAGCATCAGGAGAATTAATACATCTAAGGGTGTCTTCAAAAAAATCACAGGTGGAAAGATTGGGGTCAAAGATGAAGTCTGTGGAAATGGAGGAGTTCGATTGTGTCGCCCCAATCTCTCCCGCTTTTGGGAAGTTTCGTGCACTTGCAGGGGAAAGATAGGCCTCAGAGGATTTTCCTACCCTTTGAATCAGCGCTCCCTAGAATGGAGATCTTTATACCAGTGTCCGTATACGTGTGATCTGTCACTGAAAGTCTCGTTAAGGTATTATTCTCGGTGTGAGTCACCGAGATATATGATACCTACAAGTGTGTCCTGTAATTCTGGAGACTTCGTAGCTATGAAGCAAATCGGGGATATACCATGTTCGATGAAAGTTGCATGCTGCTCTGGTTAAAATGGCACATCCTACTCCGAGTCCACCCGCTGTACACGTGGAAACTCCCGGATATTCCCGGCTTTCGGGAGTCTCGGCTTCAAACCGTAGGCCACCTTTCCCTATGGATTTCGGAACACAGTGAATTCCACGTCCACAAAATTCGCTTATCATTCGCTCTTGGCCGTATATACGCAACAAAATTTGTCTAATACGTTTTGTGATGATTGGATGCAGGCCTTAATCCCCCAAAAAATGTACTAGTATCTTGGAGTTGATTTTTTAACGCACAACGTATTCTTAAAATATTTTTAAATTACGGTTTCTATTTTACGGTTCATGATTCCCGTTTCCATGTCAGAAAATGCTAACAAGAACCAGTAATAATACATCCCGCGAACCAACACCATATACAATAGCAGCATGTTTACTACGCATGGATCACCTCAAATTCAGATAAAACAATTATGTGTATCAGCATATTCGAAAATGGACCCGATTCCTCCAAAAGATCTTTTCAAAAACAATTATAGATCTTTCTGGTATTTTTCAAAATTCAGAATTAATTCCGCTCCAATTTAGATTATCGTTTGTCACCGACAAAATGTTGAGATATGACTTTGTGTTGTGCAATTCTTGCACGAAGAGCGCCTCTTAAATCACCACTTCATAAAGGCTAGATCTGATTGGCCTTCTCTTTATTACGACGCGTGTAAGACAGGCTTTTGGCAGTGGTGCTTGGTTAAAAGCGAATAATAAACGGTTCATTCTTCCAAGAAAACATGCCCTCCAAGATCTTCGGATGTGTTCTTTTTGTTATGTTGGGCATCCTGTAAAAGTTATATTTTGTAACCTCAGGAAAGTAACATCGGGAGCAGCTTACCTACATGGTTTAAGACTTCTAATGCTCCTGAAGCAAACCATTCTTAACGAAGCAGGAATCACAAGATCGATTTGGGAACCAACGGCAGTTGAAGTTTCACTTTACAATTTTTTGAAACTTTTTAAACATAATATACATATCAAAACAGCATTAGTATTTACAGTACATGTTGAATACATAATACACATAATAAAACAAAATCATTCAAAATACAGAAATAATTTTGATGATATATAATGTGTGTGTGTGTGAAAACGACAAAAATATGCCTGTAATAATTGTAAATAAAATTTGAAAGAAAGTCAGAAAATGAGTAGAACTCAATATTATTTGTATCTTGCACAAATGTAAATTAAATCTTCGACGATAACTCGAAATATGCAGGAATATGGGTGGCCATACCTATGGATAAAGATGGGGCCACTTCCCACTTAACTCTCATATTACCTTTATGATTTACGTATTGGTATAGCGTAGATGTGGCTCAACACTAAAATGCATAGCATCTTCCTGGGGCAGGAACCTTGGCACCGCCCCTACAAATAATCCCATCATGTGGGTACCTATGTCTTGTAGTGCGGTAAACTCGTAAAACAATTAAAATTTAATGCACTTGGTAAATTCGTAAAATAACACACATAAGTTACTTATCAAGCTAAACAAGTGTTCCGATCGAAAAAAATTTCGATCTTCATCAGTAGAAGTCAGTGGCGGCTCGTGGGATACAGCAAGTACAGCCGGGCTGCACTTGAAATAATCAGCACACACTTTAAAATAATTTATTCTACTAATTTTCCTAAATTCAGATTAGAATGGTGGAATTCCTACGGTAAATTAAAAAAATCTCCGTAAAAAACCAAACAAAAAAAAAAACGTATTGTGGCCGGATCGCTCATTCAGAACAAAAGCACTTTAATCTTCCCGGCAATTCAATTGGGAAAATCTTTGGTTCAGCCCAGAGCGCTGAAAAGAAAATTGTCAGCACCGTTGCCATGACAACGACTACGTCAGCAGCCTCTCCGGCATAGGGAGTATGCAGCTGATACAGCCGATGAAAGATTTTTTAACGACGGCTGAACTTGAGAACTCGACTAACTGACTGGGTCGGACGAGAAGTGAGGGAGGGGGTAAGGAGAATATATGTTTGGAAAACTCTGGACTTTATATTGCTGAATTTATCAAGAAGGTAAGCCTGAATAGACGCTTATGAATGGACAATGACCCATCAAAGCAGTATTGTTTTTAAGTAAGCAAGAACTGGCATTTAGAAGACATGGCGTGCGAGAAAGTTCTTTAAACATGGGAAATTTTAAAGAGCTTTTAAAATTATTGATATCTGAATTAAAACAACGCCTTTTTAAGGGGACATCACTGACCGATTCGCATGTTTAAAAGAAAGGAGGGTTGATTTGACTTATAAAAAATAAATACGTTTTCTTTTCTTCTCAAGTTATCGTTACAAAAAAAAATTCTAAGGAAACTTCCAATAAGACACGGATTAATGCAATTTTGAGGATAAGAGCGGCTGGTTGAAATTTATGTTCATATTATGGAAGTAAAATAGGATCTCTTACATTTTTTATGTAATTTCTTTTTTTTTTTTTCCTCGGTGAGGGCTTAATCCGCCAGCTTTCGAATTCAGTAACAAAGATTTTCCAATCCTGTCCGGAGGAAAGGGGGGGGGGGCTCATATGCTTCCGGCTGCACTAACAGTTTTGACCACGGGCCGCCACTGGTAGGAGTCGAAGTCCATGGAGGGAAAGCAAAGAAAAAAGGCCAAATCTCTTACCCACAGTAATGTTCCAGGGTGCACCACGGGGACGTAGATTAGATTACATATCGCACCCCGAATCGTTCCCATCGCATGCAACGTTAGATTACAGACAGAAGCTGACAAAATAAAAAAGAAGTATGTACGAAGAAGTCTTAAGTTTGGAAAGTGGATATTTTGAGGCTTATTTAAATGGAATTCTTTGCTGAATTCACGCAGACAGTTTTCATTTCTTTAGAATTGAATTAATCATATAATAGTTAGCCCGGAAGCAGGCGCGTAGCCAGGAAAAATTTTCGGGGGGGGGGGGATATGAACTTATATGTGTATAAATAGACGGAATTTCATCACTAATCCAAAAATTTCGGGGGGGGGATATATCCCGATATCCCCCCCCCCCTGGCTACGCCCCTGCCCGGAAGTGCATAAAATGTTTTGTTTTAAAAAGCCGGAATCACAACACATTTGGGCAGGAAACTGTCGTCCATCCATGCATTTGGCATGAGTTATATTTGTTGTTATTTGACTAAAATTTTTTCTATCAATTATTAATTGAACTGGTCAGTGACAGATTCAAGCGATTGCGCAAGTGCAATGCGCTAATACTCAGCGAAGCATCGGGAAGCAACACTGGTTAAAGGAAAGGAAATTCTTTTTCCTTGTGACTTGTGTAAAGCTTGTGTAAAGCAGTGTAAAGCGTGACTTGTGTAAAGCAGGTTAACCCTTTAACGCGCAGTTTTCCTGCTCTGGGAACACCAAACTCAACGTTTTGACTGTCGCCAATCACGAAGAATAGATTTGATTTCTATAAAAATAGTTGCGGGTGACATAGCTGCAGGAGAATCCTTTACTTTTTAGCACGTCATTTCCCGTAAAAAAATGTCAGGATTATTTTTAACAGCACTGACATCTGCTGAAAAATGGAAGAATGCGAGAACAGCTGGATTGATTGCCAATGCTGAAAAGAGGGCAGCCGTTGATATCGCTCGACTTAACTACCAGCAAGATGGCGGACGATCGAAACATGCATCGCGTGCCACAGATCTAGAGACCCTTTTTTGACGCAGCTGGCTGTGCGGCACAGCCAGCTGCGCGAAAAAGGGTCTCTAGATCTGTGGCACGCGATGAACGTTTCGATCGTCCGTCATCTTGCTGGTAGTTAAGTCGAGCGAAGGCAACGGCTGCCCTTTTTTCAGCATTGGGAAAGGGTTGCGCCTCAAAGGGTTAAACATGGGTTCAAGATTAAAAATTGTCACTAGGGGGGGAAAAAAAGAAGCCAATTTTTGAGAAAACGCTTAGGGTACTCATCACCTCTACCTTGAAAGTATTTCGGATCCGCCACTGGAACTCTCTGTGTTTACATCTATTTTTACATAAGATGGGATGAAATAGTAAATAAGTTTCAAGGTTTTCTTTGGTCTCGGGGAAAAACAATTTTGCCCAATCTAAATTGCAACCTCTTCCCATCTTAATGGATTCTTCTTTTCTGTTTTAATGGATTTCTTCCCGAGTAATTTCCCAAAACGAAATGTTACACCTCTGAGAATGTATACAACCCGGTTTCGCGTTTTGCAACATTGGAACTTGCACAGCACTTCTGTGGCGCCCAGTTAACCCACTTCCTGTGTCCAAAATCAACAGGGGCACGTACGTCAAAAACTGAGCAAAAGCAATTCTCTGGTAAAGACGAAGAGTGAAAATCCATAGCTTTTGTAGTTGTTTGTCGCTGGAAGATTCCATAACATTTTAGAAAAATGATTTAGTTTCACTGAAACGATCTTCTTGAATCTTTGCGTAATCCGCGTCTAAGTTTGTTCTAAGAAATAATTTGCTGTTAAAATGTAGAAATGTATAATTGAGTTTTTAAAAAATATTTCAGTATTTATTTCAGTCAAGACAAGCAAGTGCTAACAGAGGGGGGGAAGCAGGCTGATTTTTCGCGGGAAGGGGGCGAATTAGATAGTTCACCCCTTCTTTATACAGAACTTAAAACATTATTATAGTTGTGATTTCAGCACCAAAATAATTTTAAAACTGTGTCGATAAAACAACTTTCCATTCTTCTGTCGATCGGTGGATAAACTGCAGTGTATGCAGTACTGCAAGTTTAATGGGTTAGAAAAATTTAACTCTTAAAAGAATGAAATGCACAACATTCATTCCAATAAAACAAAACCTTTTGATTTAACTTAGATATGCCCCATGTATTGTCACTGTATTGTTATGTTGGGAACACGAAGGCTTATTACACTAGGGCCTAGTGTACTAGTTATTAATTAAACTCACAAAAGTAGAAATGGCCTCCAAAGTGCAACGCGATAGTGTCGTAAAATCCATAAAATTAGATTAGAATTCCTGGAACATAGTTGGCAAAACCCTGACTAAATGCTATAGTTGACAGAAATATTGTTTGAGATTTATTTGTGGGATTACTGTTGATTATTGACTCGAGGGATTTTGGCCGACGGAAGCGTCTTCCGTGGGGGTCTTTCTAAGGGGTACTAACCCGTACCTACGCAAAGTTTCAGAGAAAACCGCGGAAGACTCTTAACGGCTAAATCGACGGACGCGACCTGGGTTTGAACCAGGAACTTTCCTTCTCCCAGTTGAGAGCGCTATGCGCTCGGCCACTAGTCGAGTATTTTTGAGATTTATATTTCGTATAAAGAAGTTTTATATTTTGTAAATTTTGCATGTATGATTTAGTAAAATTTATTTTATACAAAAATTTTCACAATAATTTTATATGTTAAATTATGTTTTTGAAATTTTTTTTTCTTGTACATTATGTGCATGTAAAACTACTTCCAACTATTAAATCACCTCGTAAAAATAAATGGTGCCCGCAGTCCGACCGTAAACTAGATTATGTTCTTAAATACAAAAAAAAAAAATTGTTGATCCGTGCAGTAGGACAACTTATACAGTGGTGTTGGATGAGAAGTATACATATATATATTTTTTTTAATTAGATTTTTTTTCCTAAAAATATTTTAGTTTCAATTTTAGAAAATAAAATATTTCTTAAGTTCTTACTATTGCCAGAAAAAAAATCATATATTTTGGTGTAAATTTTGGCTCATGTTCTTGAATAATCTGCTATCTTCGATCACCTGAAGTAATGTTTTAATTTTCTTACAAAAAGAAGAGTGGATAATTAAGCTAGATTATTAATATTCCGATTACTATACGACAAAAAATACGGTAGCCTAGCTTTACTTTAACCATGAAGGTAGATTTATAGGAGTGGACACTTCTCTCAGAAAGTTGGATAACGCCGTTGTTGCAAACAGATGGCGCTACGCACACTGGGTAACTGCGCATGTCCTGCCTCTGCGCATCTCAGGTTGTTTATATTTCCATCGAGGCGAAGTAAATGGAGATCGTCCAATTAGGAGAACTTTAAAAAATTAAATATATAGACTTATGAACGTCGGATATAATAATTTCTAGTTTCAGGTGTGTTTTAATTACATAATTGTCTTAGAATATTATTTCGTAATTAATATATGCAATAATTTTGAAGCGAAGTAATATTATGTATGTAATGCCGTGTTATTATTTTGCCCAAAGGTTGTATTTTAAGAAATAGTAGTAAATTTAGAAGTATGTAGTATGTGTGAATGCAGTATTTAAAAAGTGTTTATTTATAATGATGATCACACTGAAACAAGAAGTATTTACATTTATTTCATGCTGCGAAAAATTTTAACACAGTTTAAATTGCAGCTAAAAAACTCATTTTAAAATATTAAATTCATGTTGCATGAAGAACTCAGTAATAAATTCTTAGCCATTTTCTAATGTAAATATATACTGTGGCAGACGAAAACTTCTTTTCTGTGAGCCACGATTTACGCACTCGTTAACAAATATAAACTCAATATTTTAATAATCTTAAGATAGAACATTTTTTTTCTTTTTTTTATTCATTTGTTACTAAGGCAACCATGTAAGCAACAGGGAAAAATAATTTAAATTTAGTGCTCGCGTTTATAATCTCGTTCACATGCTAGGTAGGAAAATTAAAAACAAGTAAAATTAGTTATCAATCAGTACGGGAAATGCTTTATTCTTTTGCCGCTTGGATCGCTGCACGTCACTAGATTTTCAATCATCATATATATATTATTTCTCAAACGTGTTTTTTTCTGGCGCGTCTAGATCTCCTTAAATACTTGACCAAAAATTTTTTTAAAAATACCCAGTTAAAGCTTATAATGTCTACTTTTGACGAAAAATATGCAAAAATTCGGAAAAAAATCTTTTTGTTAATTAAAAAAAAAAAAAAATCATATATATTATTTCTCAAAGGTGTTTTTTTTTCTGGCACGGCTAGATCTCATTAAATACGTGACAAAAAAAAAAAAAAAAAGTAACATACTCCATGGTTCCAGGTTCCCATGAAGTCAGATGAATTGAATATACTTTCTTTAAAAATGAGTGGCAACGACAGATAAAAAATGTAAGAAAAATAGAACAGCTAGGAGTTGTTATTATATTTTTTGTATAGATTGGATGAATGATTGATGGTAATTAGAAATACAGGTTTTTCTTTGTAAATTGTTTGTAAAATAAATATTTAAATGAGGATAAAAGAACTTCTTATTTTGTCTTTTCAATCGAGCCGTCTCATTTTGATAATTCAGTGAGTTGTATTCATCAGTCGCCGGCAGAATATTTTGTTCTGTGCCATTTCCTGGAAGGTTTGGCGACATTTTTCTGGCGTTCCCGGGTCGGCGGCTTGAATTGAAACGGGCGCGGCGAACTTTTCGCACCGGTCAGCTAGTACAGGCGCGTATCCAGGAAAATTTTTCGGGGTGGGAAGGGGGGGATATGCCAGGGGGGGATATCGGGATATATCCCCCCCCGAAATGTTTGGATTAGTGATAGAATTCCGTCTATTTATACAGATATAAGTTCATATCCCCCCCGAAATATTTTCCAGGCGCATATCCCCCCCCCCCCCGAAAAATTTTCCTGGCTACGCGTCTGGGATATGCACCTGGAAAATTTTTCGGGGGGGGCGATATGAACTTATATGTGTATAAATAGACGGAATTTCATCATTAATCCAAAAATTTCGGGGGGGGATATATCCCGATATCCCCCCCCCTGGCTACGCCCCTGAGCTAGTATATATTATTTCTCAAAGGTGTTTCTTTTCTGGCGTGGCTAGATCTCATTAAATACTTGACCAAAAATAATAATAAAAATAGCCAGTTAAAGCTTATAATTTCTACTTTTGGCAAAAAATATGCAAAAATTCGAAAAAAATCTTTTTGGTAATAAAAAAAAAAGAAAAACAAATCATGTATGATTATTTCTCAAAGGTGTTTTTTTCTGGCGCAGCTAGATCTCACTAAATACGTGACCAAAAAAAAAAATGTAACAGACTCCATAGTTCCAGGTTGCCATGGAGTCAGATGAATTGAATATACTTTCTTTAAAAATGAATGGCAACGACAGATAAAAATGTAAGAAAAATAGAACAACTCGGAGTTGTTATTATGTTTTTTGTATAGATTGGATGGACGATTGAAGGTAACTAGAAATACAGGTTTTTTTTTGTAAATAGTTTGTAAAATAAATATTTAAATGAGGTTAAAATAACTTCTTATTTTGTCTTTTAATCGAGCCGTCTCATTTTGATAGTTCAGTGAGTTGTATTCATCAGTCGCCGTCAGAATATTTTGTTCTATGCCATTTTCTCGAAGGTTTGGCGACATTTTCCTGGCACCCCCGGGTGGACGGCTCCGATAAAACTGTACTTATACCCCGGATTAATCTCACACCTTCGGATCCAACAATACCCTTCCAAATGATGAGAAAACAATTCCCAATAAAAGTAGCCTTCGCTGTGACCATTAATAAAGCTCAAGGCCAGACGCTTCAAAGGGCACGATTGTGCCAGAACCTACATTTTCACACGGGCAATTATATGTGGCCTTTTTCACGATTTCGCAAATTCAGTATTATTCATCTTTGTATTAAAGAAACATGTCGTTAAAAAATCAATGATGATCACATAATAACTACTATTAGTGTTTTTAAAGATATTTTATAAAATAAAACAGTTAAAATAAATGTCTACTTTTTGAATGATTTCCAATCAAACATCTAACTGACTCGTGAAAGTATTTAACAGAATATTATGTACTTATAGACACATTTATTCATTTTCACACTATGATATTTACAGTTATTAAATACGGTATTGTGCGAAATTTTCGCACGGGTCAGCTAGTGTTTACATAATTGAAAGTTACAATAAATAAAAACTTTGTGAAAAAAAAAACACACATAAAAGGTTACTTCAAGGCGTAACGATCGTTTCGACCGAAAATTTGTTCGGTCTTCGTCAGACAAACCCTTCCGTCATACAGAGCAGAGGGAACAGTTCCCTTTGCTCTGCATGACTGAAGGGTTTGCCTGACGAAGACCGAACAAATTTTCGGTCGAAACGATCGTTACATCTTGAAGTAACCTTTTATGTTTTTTTTTTTTTTTTTTTTTTTCCCACAAAGCTTTTATTTATTTTATCTTTTAACACCAGTTTTTTTTAGTGTTCATTTTCATAATTGAAACTTATTTGGAGTACCAAAAATCTAGCATAGCAACTATTCATAGTGTCCACTCCTATAATATATCTCCGTGACTTTAACAAATTGACGATTCTTCTGACGAAATAGTCATTGACCTCTTTGGATAAAACAGTGAAGGAGATTAAAAATTTGGCTTTCTTATAAGCATCTCACGTAAAAAAATCGTTTAGTTAAAGGTAGGTTTTACTGTATAAACAAACTGAGTCAGGAAGGGATATTTCATAACCTATGCGCCAAATATGACCAGTCCTTGTTCCAACCTTTCTACCACATATGTTGTTTATCTCACCCCCCACCTCCATTTAATGTAGGAAGTCACGCTGAAGAAATTCTTGACACCTTGTTACCACATTTTATCCAACTTCTGTTGATTCCCGAACCACTGAAAAGACATCTCAACTCCGCTTTTCACAAAAAAGTTTCACGTTCCAGAGTTTTTGTTGTAAAAAAAGGTCGCCTGTCAAACAAATAAAAATCCGACCAAAATAAGAATTACGTGACCAAAAATACCAAATATCAAGTGGGAAGGTGGAAAAATCTGGCAAATAGCCTAGTAACTTATCAGAACACGTAAAATAAGAATAAATAATGTGGACAAGGAGAAGAAAAAAAAAGTTATCTATTGATAGAAGTTTGAAGGCCTTGACTATACGATTGCGGCGTACTCTACAGTGCTTGGTAAGGTCGCACACATATTTAGTAATTGCTTAAATATATGAATAAAAACATAATATATTGTTCTTTAGGTAATTAATGATTCTAATTGAAAAGGCAGTAATTATAGAGATTCATTGGGAAACTACTGGAAGGGAAGTGCAGTTATCATAAGAAATTAGGAATCACAATGCGGAATGATTTAGGTTCTTAAGGGCTTTCCTTCCCAGATCGCTAATGATAATGATTGATAGATTATTACGTTGCTTTATATCAAACGAGGTGGTAGTTATCTTTTGATTCGATTGTTTTGCTTCGCCATTTTATAAAGAATGTTATTTTTTTCTTTATTCATTCTTCCTCAGCAGACATGGTAATAGACATATAACAGCTTGAGTTCATGTGCAGACGATTTTTTCGTTTGAAAAGAATTAAGCCATGAAATTTTAAAGAAATTTTGATTATTTTGTTCCGTTTTTAAACACTAGTTTCTGTTACCCGTTAGCTAATAGCATCGATAGCCCGAAGACTTTGGTGAATCACCCGGAATGACACGAATGCAACTGGTGGGAAATTATAGAAAACTGTTGCTGAAAATCCATCACGTAGATTCTAGTCAAATCACGTGCATGAAAATAAGAAAGTTAAACCATGCAAACACAGCTTAAAATAAGCACTTTCCTGTTCTAATGCATAATTCGTATACATGCATTACGTAGCCATGTTATAAGAAATCAGAGCATTTTGATTTTTAAACGGGATTTGGAATATCTATAAAAATCCGTAAAGAATTGTTCCGAAAATTCGATACTTTAAAGAAAATGTTTCAATTGACTCTTTAAAGTGATGACTGAGTCACGATTGTAATTTTTAGAAAAATATCAAATTAAATGGGGGGGGAAATCTCTCATCATCCAGCAACATAAAATGAGCGAAATTATTTATCTAAATTTAGAGCTTATACTCACATAATTTAAAAGCTAATTTACAAAATCCGAAATTTGTGCAAAAGCTTTTTTGTATGCTAATTTACAGAAAATATGAAATTTGAAATAGAAATAATAAATGCTTGACGAGTTATGGACTTTTAAAATAATGATTTTTTTTAAAGCTTTAAACTGCGGATATACAAAAAGACTTCTGGCGTCCATAATGTTTTATTCAGCTCTGTAGATCAACTTCTGAAAAATTCCTCGTTAAATCAAATACAAACTTAGCAAGATATTAAAATAATAGGAAGGAGTTCTTCAGATTTTTCTGAAATAAACTGAGTAAAAAGGAATTTAGCACAAACTTTTTTTAAAGTTTTCTTTTGTTTCGTTTAAAAGTTTTCTTTTGTTTAATACTACGCATAGTCATAACTTACTAAGAAAAAGAGGGGGAAATTGTTCCCTCCCTCCCTAAAATTTAAGATAATTTAGATATAACCTATTCAAAATGATATTTCCTACTATACGAAATATTTTGCCCCTCTCACGTTACATACCAGTTTACGCCAATGATACTACGTGTTATATCCCTGTTGTATAAAGGAAATCTTGACTGACTGACGTATCAAAGACTAGTCAAATCAGGGATTGATGCAGATTAAATTTGGGTCCGTTTTCGACCCCTTCACAAAATTACAATCGATTTAAGCTGCCCCTACAGTATAATCGATTAGAAAAACTCTTCACTGGCATTTTACTTAGAAAGACCCCCACAGAGGGCACCCTCCCTTTTGGTGTCCTTCTGACGAGGACTTTTAAGCGAACTTCGAGCCAAGCACACAAATCCGATATACATGTTCACAACAAAAATTACGTAAATCACAACGGTAATTATAAAGGTGACCATAGGTCCCCGATTTTCGAGGACTGTCCCCAATTTCTGTGTATTTTTGCGATTTGTCCTTGAAAAGTAAAGAAGCAATTGAAGACATTTTTTATTTATTACATTGTTTTTTAATTAGATTAGTGTTAATTATTTCATTAATTATAAAATGTCCCCAATTTTGTTTCAGAATTGGGGACATGTCCTCAATTCTACATTTGAATATATGGTCACCTTAGGTAATATAGAAGCTGGGGAGCACTTCCCAGCACATAGGTATAGGCGCGTAAGCTTAGTAATTAAATAAAATAATCCATTCTTCCCATCCATGTATTCCATTTCTTTTTGCTTTAAAGTGCATTTGTTTGCTCAAAGAAATTAGAACTCCACGCATATATTCCGGAAGCAAGTATTATTTAGATGCTTGGAAAGAACTGTAATTTTGACATTAATTACGACATGAATTCTCAGAACTAACAGCACAACAAATAATTATACGTTCTTAGCAGTAAAGAACGCAATTTATTTAATCATTAACGAAACATTTATAAAGAACATTTTCATGACTTTGTGCATGACGACTCACTAAGAATGTTGACAATGACCAAACAAGGAACGACCCAGAAAGTGTGGCTGGTAGTAACTCTTACAAATACGGTTACGTAGATCTCATATCAGCTTGTACTACATCATCCATGACACAACACAGTCTTCACTTTCAAAACGCTTGTTTACTTTCCGTAGTATATATTATTTAAAAAAAAATAATGAAAGAAAAGAAAAATCCTTCTCAAAACATATCTGCAAAATATTTCAGATAAAATTCCTGAAAATTACTATCCAGGGGAAAATCTCACTTTCGAGTCTGGAAAAAAAAATTGATTTACGTTTTCTATTTCGAAATGATACATATTTTCATCTAGACGTTCACATTCTCCTGCTATCACAGCATCTCAATGATTCCCCAGACTGCCACTAGGAGGCCGAGAAAGCAGACGATTTTTGAGTGACTCAGGAGAACATCTTTTTGTCAAGCTTGCGCCATTTTTTTCTTTCTTTTAATCTCCAGTCTCTGTGTTCCGTTTATTTATTTCCATTTCATACACTTTTCGCATCGTGACGTTTTTCTAACCCTCTCTCTTTTTTAGCCTATTTTTCCGGGAACTGCCAGTTTCCTCAGCCAGTCGATTTATGGATTTCCGAGCTGACTCGGTTAAATTAATGATTTTTGGGCCCGGTCCACGAACTTGTCTTCAATGAACCCTGCGCAGATGAAAAATAATAAAAACAAGACGAAAACTTTGTCTCCTCCTGACTGTCGCGTGGACATAAATAGCATTTTTAGGGAATATTTTCTTAAGGTCTCTTGCTTTATTTCGCGCACTTTTATTTATTTATTATTTTTCTTGTCTTGTCTTTTTTTTCAATGTTCTTCTTTATTTTGCTTGACTCCCATGAGTGTGCTCTTCTTCCGGCATTTGGTAGTTATTATTTTATTTCAGTTTAAAGTTCCGACCGTAACGGGTTCAAAGAAGGGAAAAAAAAATCGTCTGGCTCATGAAAAGGAAAAGAAACAGGTGCTGTGTATATGTGTGTAGTTACAATGTTCAAAGGCTTTTAAAAGGGCCGATTCAAGTTTGAAACTTTTTTGAAAGTGCCTGTCTAACTGCTGCAACAAGATTTCAAAGGAATTTAATGTCCCGAAGAATGGAGCTGTCAATTTTCCATTTTTTGCTTTCTCAAAGATGTTTTATAATAGTTTTCATAAAAACCGAAAATTAGAAAGGTCAAATTAATTTTTCTAATTTACTCCAAACGGTCCATTCTGTTTTATCGTATAGTTGTGTTATTTATTAGTTTTAACCATTTAAAAACATTTTTTTTTTCATAAGGTGCTCTTGTCAAAATGGTGTAACATTCTATTTATTTCTCAAGCGTAATTTCCAATTAATATCACGCTGAGAGGCCTCTATCATCTGCGAAGGAAAAAGAAATTGGTCGCCATGCAAATTCGTAAAACTGGATTTTGCTCACGACAGATTTTGATTTCTTTGAATCATTCAATCTTTTGTCCCCAACTCAGTTAAAAAAGACGATGAACTTAGTTGCACCGCACAAACGAAATAAAATTCATGGAACGGGAATCAGGACCTCGAGATTCACAGAATTTTTTTTCTTCTCATTTTGCTGTTGAGAACTTTAAAAAAAAACCTATTTCAATAGGCGTTTGTAAGCTCAAAATAATAATTTATTCTTCTACGAATTTAAATAAGTATTATGAGTCTCTGATGAAAATTTTAGGAAGTATTCTTCCCTATCAATCAATATATTTAATATTAAAATTAATTATAAATTGCAAAAGGAATCTTGAAATATGAATTTAATTCGTTCCCTGATCTTGATCGTTAGTCAAAATACTCGTTACTCGAATTAGTCCCCCCCCCCAACTGAAGTTACAGAAATGCGATTAATATTTTTTTAGGCACAAATAAACCTTTCCAATTTTAATATAATAATTCGTTTCTTATAAGCACAAATTTTAGACTTATAAATTTATAAATATACGTTCTGTAAATCACGTACATTTTAATACATACTTTTGCCGAAATTCTGCTTAATTCTTGGGTTTGTAAATCTGAAAGTTTTGTGTATATGAAAAGCACTAGCAATCAGTCTAGTTGACAGAACAAAGTACAAATTTTACGGGTTCTTGAAATTCGATGAACAATTTACTATGCTCAGTTCGCAGGAATTATCAAGCAATTCTTGATTTTTAAAAGTTAGCTCATCACAGAGGCCTTCTCAGAAACTGTCGCATACAATAAAATCCTCCCACAAGCTAAAAACTCAATTTCTCGAGCAGAACTGTTTACTGAGGCACAAAATATAACTATTGAGAATTTACAAACAGCTTTCATAATAAACTTCGAAAACAAGCGAAAGTAATAGCATTCTCACAGAAAACACAGAGGTATACGACTCTCAAGACAGTTTGCTCTACGAGAGATGACTCAATGCTAAACTCCTGGGGCTTATTTGAGCTGCTATTCTTATATAGTCTCTCCGAACTTTCGAGAGATTCCTTTCTGGAATAATCCCCACCAATCACGCGCCTTGATTTCGTAATACTAATGCTATTGCGTGATACCATTTCAGGAAAGCAAACATTACAGGCCCCATAGATAATATCGCGCCAAATGTTGCCAAGTATGTCGATTCTTTGGGAAAATATTTCCAAATTTGGCATCAAAAAGAAGTCCCTAAAACTGAAGCTAACTTGCCAATATTCGTGACAAACCGCCAAACCCTACGTTACCAATAGGACCCAAAAAAGTCCCTATATGGCGTTCTAGTTCACCGATTTACATGCAACAAAATGTAAAATTTAACTATTTGACTCGTCGAATGCGAATTTTAAACTAAATTTACCCACACAAGGGCAGATCACTCCACAAATGCGTAACATTACAGCAAAAAGAAAAATCCAAACGTATGTTGACAGAGGTATGTACCAATAAATTTTTCTTTCGCTTAATAATTCTTCACACCTTTACTTATAGACACTTCGTATTCCAATTTATGTCATGAATCAAAAAACTTACGAAATGATAGCATGTATCTCAAAAAAGGGTGTTCATTTGTGGAGCTGCCACTCTATTTTGAACATAGCTGTAATGTTGCATTTATCTTAACAAAAAGAGCAAATGAAAACATATTTCAAAAAAATTCTTATATAATACCTATTGTCATGTAAAACGAACCGATTATATACGAGTGCGAAATATTATCATGATATTAAAATACAAGTGCGTCACGTTTATATTAACAGCCCTTCTATTGACAGCGTTCGCTAATTTCCCTCATAAATCTATCAAAACACGAAATAATAAATGAAAAAATAAATAACTCCTCTCCTAAAAATCCTTCACTTGTCTTTGAACTTCAAAAGACATCCTTACCCATACCCTTGGATATTCCTCCTCATTTAAATAACGTAATTTGCATACACCATCTACGAGAAGGGAATAAAAAAAACTAAAACTAAATTCGAAAAGTTCCACATTTCGAAGTAACAAATAACTGGAATGTTGCCAAATTTTGGGGGAAAGTGAAGAAAAAAAAATAAATCTTCGGCGGAAGTAAGTACCCTATGTATAGAAACCTTTGATAACAGTTCGATTTTACCTACAGTTCCGCTGGAATTTAGCCAAAAGTGATTTTCATAAAACTTTTTGACTTCTTTCTACTGATGCTCAGATGATTTTGCTTGAAATTCTCAGTTCTTATAAAAAAGAAAATATATCTGATGTAACTCCTCCGTGCTAAGAAAAGTTCTTAAAAAAACATTTTAGGGGCATAAGTGCCAAACGCATTGATGTATAATTTTTTTTCCCAAAATTGTTTTGCCTTTTTATTGACGAAAAAAATGTTACCTCTAATTATTAAAATTGGCAATTGCCTTCTTTTTTTTATACTAACAGTAAAGACCTCTTCTTCTTAGGCTTCTTTTATTACAATAAGAAGACTAATAATATATTATTGCTGTTTTTGCCATTGCTCTATTCAGTTTTTTTTTTACTTGTTTATTAATATTATTTTAAGCCATTATATTTTATTTGTTCATTTTTTTATTTTATTTATTTTTATTTATTTTCTTTTTTTTTACCTTTCTATCCTTTGTTTCTATTATTCGTATTGATAAGTGTCTTTTCTTTGTGTGAAAAAATTTAATTTTTTCACAAGCAACGTAAAATTTTCATCACAATAGCTGACCTAAAGTGAAAAAAAAAAGAGTAAACTTTAATTAGCTTTGTAGAACTAGAGGGTTTAGTGTCTACGGCTTTCCCATGCCGTTTTACAAATCTCTGGAAAATTCTTAGCCGATACGATGAGATATGCGGTATCTCTTTTTCAGGAGGGAGAACGCTGTTGTCTTTCTAGTAGAATCATCCTATTTTGTAAATTGTAGTCAAAGGCTTCTGCTCTCTTTGTAGAAATTTGCTCATTCGCAACCGTTCGTTCTATAACTTATAAAATTCTACAATTCAAGTACTCAAAAAAGAGAACATGTACGCCTTAACTACTTCCAGATCTTGGTATATCCATCAGATTTGAGGACACGGGAAGATCATTTAAAGGGTCATATTTTTACCCATTTTGCCCCCTCCCCCCACCACACTTGTAAGAAAAATAAGCAAGTTTTAGACGCCTCTCCCCCTCCTTTTGCTTACGTAAGATTTTATGACATTTTGTACATCAGTACTATTTGGCAAAAAATGAACTTACCAATAAATTGCATTATTAATCCCACACATTTATATGAACAGACATACACAGAGGTTGTGGTATAAGGTTTGACAGAATACAAAATGGTTTAAATACATCGTTATTTATTGAATTGAACAATAAACAAGTAATATTTAAAAAAAATTTGAAGTCAATTCCTATTTAGGTCAACAAATAAGAATTGGCGAAATATCGCCAAATTTGTCGCCAAAAATAATATCGCATTTCGCACAACTCTAAAACTTGTGCCTCCCTGAAGAATTACGCCAAAATTTGGCGATATTTCGGCAAAACTCGCCAAGGTCGACGAAAATTAGCGAGATTTTGCGCATGGACAAAACAATGACTAATTATCAGCCAAATTTTGCGATATTTTGCCAAAACTCACCAAGGACGAAGAAAAATGGCGATATTTTGAGCATAGACCAAATGACTGACTATCGCCAAATTTGGCGATATTTTGGCAAAACTCGCCAAGATCGATGACAAATGGCGATGACTGACTACAGATGTAATATATTGAAGATGTCCATAAATATTAATCTATTGAAATTCTTTTGGTTTGTCCTGTAATTAAACTCCCCAGTAGATTGGAACCAAAAATCGAGATGCACAACTAGATGTTATAACAAACTTAGATATGAAATTTCAACATTCTACGACTAAATAGTTTTTGTGATTTGAGAGTAAAATACATACACACGTACGAAAGTCGCCAAGCTTGGCGACTTTTGGCGTAATTCTTAAGGGAGCCACGTGACCGTGGTTAGACCATTACCTAACTATATGGTAGGAGGTAGGACGGTATTGTACTTGAAATGGATGAATGTCCCTAAAACTGCCATTGGCCATAAAGTGCCGGAAATCTTTTGAGTGTTCCTGTAGCAGCACTATAAATGATATAGACACTTTTTAAAATTCATTTTGTAACCCATAAGAGCATATATCACTTGTGAGTCATTTGAACTAGCCTAATACCTCTAAAATATGCTTTAATGAATTTCTGCCCATAGAGTGTAATGTATTGAAAATCTTTTGGGCGGCCCTGTAGATAAACTATCCAGTTGAATGGGGCCGAAATGGCGGGTACACAACTAGATGTGACAAAAATCCTGAATATAAAGTTTCAACATTCTACGTCTAATAGTTTTTGAGATATGCGAGTTTAATGAATTTCGACCCATAGAGCGTATGTATTTCGAATCTTTTGGGCGGTCCTGTAGATAAATTATGCAGTCGATTGGAACCAAAACTGTATTAACATCCAGTGTCACGCACTACAAGTTTAAAAAAAAATGTACTTGAACTTGAGTGGATGAATAAAAAAGTATTTTATTAACGATTGAAAATTTGTACAAGATAAATATAAGGAGAGTGTGAGCTAATAATAGGAATTGAAAAACAGGAAAGTTATAATTTAACTAGATTCAAATAAATGTTAACAAGAATTATAGAAATGTTCTGTTGTTTGCCGATCCCATTTCTCGTCTAATGTCCCTGATCCTCGTATCCATGTTTCTGTATTTTCTATGATGTTTCCACAGGAATTGTGGACTGGAATATGGTTGTCGATTTCCTGCTGTTGTTTTTCCACCGCTTCTTCATCGAGCCATTCGACATCTTCATCACCATTTAAACTTTGTATGATGCACATCAATTCATTGGCACGCCGAGCCGCTATGCGCACTGGAAGCACTTGTGCTTGAGAATCACTTCGGTTGAGAATCACTTCGCTTATCATGCATGCTTTCCTTATGCCGATCAGCTGACTTAATAGATGCAAAATGCAGTCCACACACCTGCGGAAGACATTGCAAAAGTTTTGGCTGGTGACGGACAAAAGTAATCGTAGGGTACTTGGGTAAAACCTGGTGGAAAAAAATCTATACCTAATGCAAGGCGAAGACTTACGAGTCTAGGAATTGCCATTCATCACTTACGGTTAGGTCATGTGATGTTTGCTTAATTTTAAGTGGTGGTGGCAAGAACCCTGATTTGAGAATTTTAAAAATTGGACGAAGACAAGTTTCATTTTGGCATTTTATTACCTGGCGTAAGTACTGGCTTTCCCGAGCATGATCCGAGTATCATTTTATTTCTGCCTCAACTGGAATTTCAGGCTCACAAGAATTGACATATGACGCGTAGACAGGATATTTCGTCAATGTTCATGGTACACCAGACCTGCCCCAACACCTTCCTAGCAAACTCGAAATTAGATTTCTCCAAATCATCACTCACTGTTAATCCCTTGTAGTCCAGATTACAGATGGGTGCCAAAGTGATCGTGAGGCGAAATAAGTCCTGCCAATTCTCGACTGAGAGCTGCCATTCTGCGTTCAATCAACGCCTCCTACATATAGAAAGCCTTACGACTTTTACGTCACTAAGCTCTGACGCCATCACTAGGCCTACATTTAAAAGTTCTATTTCCACAAAATAAAACTATTAAAAATTTATGGTGAATTTACACATGAGTAGCAATATTTTAATAATTTGAGATAAGAAATATTATTTTACGACAAAAGGTAGTTTAGATAATATTATAAGGAAATAGATCATAATCGATAATTTTATATGAGAAAGGTATTTTGATTTTAATGTTTAATTTAAGATATTTTCTAATATTTGCAGCATTCACCAGAAATTTTAAATGATTTATTTTGTGATATTAAAACTGTGATGACGCTATCACTAGGCCACTTTCGTTGGCTTAGTGATGACGTCAAAGCTTGGTGACGTAGGAGTTGTAAGGTTTCCTATATGTAGGAGGTGCTGGCTCAACCCTGTTGAATGCACTTCTTCCTGGTACATTAGTAGTAACGAAGAATGCATCGAAATTATACATTTTGAAGTGACGCATTGCAAAAGCGATTACCTTTCGGTATCTAGGATTTTCATCTGGCCCCCCTTCCAGTGTTGTAGTCCTAAGAAAAAAAGTGGGGGGACGCTCATTTTTGACGAAATTTAACCTAAACTTATCGGATTCATTAAATGTAATTATTCCTTAAACAACCAATAAAACTAATTTAACCATCATTTGTTTATTAATTAATTAAAATTAACTCATTGTTAAATTATTGATTACTCGTTTATAATCTAAACTAAGTCTTTTTGATTAACCGTGTAAGCTACTGAATTTGTTGTTGCGAGCATGCATATCGGATTTGTGTACTTGGCTCGAAGTCCTCTTATAAATCCTCGTCAGAAGAACAGCACAAAGGGGGAGGGGTGCCCTCCGTGAGGGTCTTCCTAAGGGGTCCTAACCCGTATTCACGCTAAGTTTCGGAATAAACCACGGAAAACTCCGAACTGTTACGTACGCGCGATGGGAGCTACTTAATTTCTACCATTTACATTTGACAACAATCCAATGTTGTTGTTGTTATTGTGATCACACATAGCGGATTTGTGTGCTTGGCTCGAAGTACGCTTATAAATCCTCGTCAGAAAGACAACACAAGGGGGGTGCCCTCCGTGGGGGGTCTTTCTAAGGGGTCCTAACCCGTATTTACACAAAGTTTCGGAGAGAACCACGGAAAACTCTGAACGGTTAGGTCAACGGACGCGCAATGGGACCTGAATCCGGGACCTTCACACTTCGCCGTCTACCGTTTCCCGTAACATAACCACTGTGCCATGGTGAAGCAACAATCCTATGTCAAAGTGACAGATTTTCTTTTGGATTCGTACGTGACTATTCGCTACCCCGATTTTTATCACTTTTTCGGCCATTCGGAAAGGCATTTTTGACTAAGAGTGCACTCGGGAAGATTATAATCTGATCTATTCTTATGTATATGTTTTCATACTGAAGTGTTAAGAAATCCTTACACTACCATTTGTAATGTCTATTCAAACAGTCAAAAGTTTCCTTTTGATTTTTATACCGATATACTTGTTCTCGCGCGAACAAAACGAAAATTTTAATTTCTTCAGAGAATTTTTAAAAAGACCTTGTAAATGAGCGTCCCCCCTGAGAACAAAAAGTGGGGGGACGTATGGGCTGAAGTCAGGGCCGCTCCTAGGGTGGATTGCGCCTTTGTGCAACTACTTTTTTGGCGCCCCCCCCCTCGTCTCCTAAAATTAAGATTTGTTTTAAATTTTCATATAAATGTATAGCTAAAATTTCCATATATATGCCTATAACGTAAGTAACATTTGCTTATACTATCAATAAATAGAAAACAAAAACAAATATTCGTAGCATTACATGTAACATGTTACCTATCACATTAAAATTATCAAGTACTTAAAAAAGAAGCACATTAAAATTAAATAAATTTTTTCACTAATATCATAAAAAACTGGTGTTAAAACTAAATATTTGCTTTTCGTGCTTTCATTGCAACAAAATTCTTAATTAAGATTTTTATATCTAATTTATCCAAAATTTCGTTTTCAAAATTTATCCAAAAGTTCGTTTCAAAAGTCTTTGATAAGTCTGTAAGTCGTTCTTCAGACATAGTTGAGCGTAAATAGTTTTTTATTATTTTTAATTTCGAAAAAATTCTTTCCCCTGAGGCTACAGATTCTGGTAACGTCAAATAAATTCTCAGTACCACAGTGACATTTGGAAAGGTTTCTGTTAAAACATGCTTATATAAATAATCAAGTACATAAGTTGGAGTCATATTGTCTTTAATATCGTTGAAGCAATTTCAGTTCTTCAAACAAGGTTTTCACATGAATATCGCTTTCAGAATTTTTTTCGTCACAGATGCAAACTCTGACAAATATTTAATAAATCTTCAAATTCTTTAAACTTATTTATATTGTGAATGAGTTTAAAATCGTCATTGTATTCTTTGATCAATAGGAACCTTTCTGTAATTGATGCAATTGCGGTATCTAAAATTGTGAAAAAGAAATTCACTTTAAAATTTTCTTTTCCATCGTTAATAGTTTCATCTGGTGCTTCATATTCAAACATTCTTTTCCTATTTCTTCTTCGAATTTCGGTAAAAGAGCTTTCAACATTTAGGTCAGTTGCTATTTTCACTGAAGACGATATGAAATTTTCAAACATTTCATCACTCCGTTGTTCTTTGAAATACTGTAAAATAGAATCAAGACTTTGTATGACGGTTTGAATGCAATATGTGGGATCTTGCATCATCTTGCTTATTACTTTAATATGGCTTAAAATTTCGTACCATATGTTAATTGAACAAATAAATTTAAATGAAAATAATTTCGTTATTAAATTATCTGGTTGTACCCTACTTTCGATGTCTTAGGAGTTATCTTCCGCTATCTCTAAAAGAGCCTGTTACATTTCTTTGAGGTTATTCTTAAGAGGTTTAATTGCCTCTATTCTACTTTAACATCTGGTTGTGGACAGTGGCTTTAAATTTAAATTTCTAACATATGTTTTGATTATAGCCCATCGTTTAACAAAGCTTGAAAAATAATTACTGTACAGTTCTTATATTACGCTAAAAAAGTTTACTGTTTCAAATGTCACTTTGTCTGCATCATTAACAGCCAGGTTTAATGTATGGGCAGCGCATGGAATAAAAAAAGCCCGTGGATTTATTTCTTTGTTTTTGTTGTAGTCCTTTATGCTTTCCTTTCATATTTGCACCGTTGTCATAGGCTTGGCCCCTTAAATCTAAAATATTAAAATCAGTGAATTAAGGTATGTCTGTATGAAATCACATAAACCTTGACCAGTACTATTAGTAAAACAATAGTTATGTGATCCAGTAATGAAAGCAGCTTTGCAATAATTTCAGGTAGGTAGACTGGGAAGTTCCATGAAAAAACTTTGTCTGTAAATTTTTGAATGTGCCTTGTATACATGAACTTATATCTCTAACAGGTTTGCGCCTTCTAGGCCTGTTCTTTGTAAAGTGTTCTTTCCAGTTTACACATTTTACTTCGCCCCCCCCCCTCGCCCAATAGGAAAAAAAAATGGTGCAGTACTTCATTTCATTAAAATAAAATAATTCATGCTCAGAGCCCATGGTCTTCGGCAGAATAATTTCCAAGGAGGATGGTATTCAAATCCAGGTATGGCAAAAGGGGCACATGCCCCGGACGCCGTGAACACGAAAATTGCTGTAAGAGGGTGTAAAATTGAAGTTTGTCCCGTTTGACGCAATCTCCAGTTGCGACACTGGTCGAGAATATATAGAAAACAGTGTTTTTCAGGGATAAAAACTAGGAGAGTAGATAGGTGGTTTTGCACACCTGGCAGAACACTCCAAATTGCGCCCCCCTTCCACTACTTTTTGAACAACTTCAATAATAAATTTTAATTCCCTCGTAATTATTGTACTTAACAAAATCCTACCTATTCTTCTTACAGATGTGCTATTTATAAAAAAGTAAATAAAACATAAAACAGTGAAACTCTGCCTACACTTTTTGTGATTCAGCTGATCTTGTGGCCCTAGGGTACGTGTCGACCCCCTGCAAAAGTGAAAAAGGCCCCCCGTTTTATTCTCTTGATCAAGTTCTCCCGTTTTTGAGTTCGAAATGGTGTCCCTTCGAATATGGCGCCCGATACCATGCTTACTAGAGATGAGACGGGCTCAGCCCGAGCCCGAAAGCCCGAGCCCGAGCCCGGGCCCGAGCCCGGGCCCGACTCGGGCTCTGTAATTCACGATTGCGTTCGGGCTCGGGCGGGCTCGGGCTCGTGAAAAATTTCTTCTTTGTTGAACATACTCCTTGAAACAGATTTTAAAAAGTGATTCATGGGATAAATAGACGTACTTATTTCAAAAAATAGCGGCACGGGGGACTAGAAGGTGTGTGAAGCTCCAAAATTTATTGTATCCTCTTAATGAAGTAGTTAATTTTATTTGTCTTTAGCTGAAATTTCGGGCTCGGGCGGGCTCGGGCTCCAACTTTAATAATATTGCTCGGGCTCGGATTAAAAGTCTTCGGGCTCGGGCTTCAAAAAATGAGCCCGAACTCATCTCTAATGCTTACCTCGCTTACCGTGTCGGGCGCCCCTGAGTCCCGCCAAACCTTTAGCTACGGCCCTGCTAAAAATAATTCTTTATAGGACTTAAAGTCCCACTTTTGGTGATATGAAAACAGAATCACTAAAATCGCACCTTAACAATATTAGCTTCATATACAAAATTTCTTGTCTGTCTTGCCTCCGTTTGGCGCCCCTAGCACCGAGGCGCCCTTGTGCGACGCACAACCTGCACAACCGTAAGGGGCGGTCCTGGCTGAAGTGAAAAAGTAGGGGGACGACGTCCCCCTTCGACTACACCACTGCCCCCTTCTACGGTCATAATTAACAACAGGCTTTACAGAACCATCCTCTTTCCTAACAAGTGACTGAATCTGATCAACACCGAGCAATGCTTCAAAGTCCTGAGCATGCATGTTTGCTGTCGGCACCCTTTCGCCTTTCCCCACCCTTGTTGTTGTTACTGCACTGTAATTGCGTCGTTATTCAATGCATACGTAAGATTTGTCGAGAACCCTCCCCCACCCCTTTTGTCAGAAAAAATAAGCAGACTCCGCCCCCTTTATTGCTTAAGTAATACTTGAACGGCCCCAAAGACGCATTCACACCATAAGCGTAGTGTGACCAGTGATGTAAAATACCCGGGTATTTATTTTCAAGGGTAAATACCCGGGTATATACCCAAAATGGGTATTTACCTGGGTATTCATTTTTGAATTAACACTATTGTTTAAAAAAAGCTTGTATTGGTGGGTAAGAACATTCACACACACATATATATATATATATTAAGTATAAAGTAAAAAGAAAAAGCAAAACGAGAAACTTGGGAACCCTTTACAATTTAATAAAACTTCAAAAAATATAATTATGAAAAGAAGCTATATAATACATGTTGAATAAAATACTTGATTAAATATAGACTATAAATATAACTGTTGGAATAAAATTGTAAATAGGAATAATAACAAGGAGCAGTGTATTTGACAAATTGAAAAAAAAAAAAAAAAAGAGAGAAATTCAACTATACTAAACATATATAGACAGCAAAATCTGAATCTCGGGAGACCGAAAATCAAATTTGTAATTCTGAAAAATTCGTTAAAGGGAAATTTTATTATAAAAAAAATTGGTGTGAATGATTTTTTAATAGAAATATTTTGTTCATCAATATGAAATATTCATAAAAGTTTAAATTTACCGTAAAAAATATGTTTTTAAACCTATTAATTATAACTACTAATTTTGTAACTATTTGCATGTAATTTTTCTTTTAGTGATCATTAAATAAATCATAAGATGCATATAATCCCCTCTCCCCGGCAATAACAAACCATAATAAACTATCACAGTTTAAAAAATAATAAACATAAAATAAGCCCTGAGATATAATAGTAAACTTAAAATAAGCTATGAGGTATATTAATCAATATAACACATTAAAAATATTGCCAAAGCTGTCACTTGCACAAAACAATTTAAGGACTCCCATAAAACATCCTTCATTATGTGAAAAAAATGCGGTGTGACTGATAAAGTAGTTTATGCCAAATAATCAAACGCTTAATAATAATAATAATAATAATAAAACACTACAGAAATACTCATAATGAAGTCAAATAAAAATTAAAAACTTTGTATAAAAAAAAGAACAATAATAGAAATCAAATTGGTATTAATTATAAATGTTGTTAAGAACAGTTATTCCATTCCAAGTTGAAAATACCCAGTTTTTGGGTATTTACCCAGGCCTTGGGTAAATACCCAAAAAATATTTACCTACCAAGTGGGTATTTACCTCCCCCCCCCATCATTGAGTGTGACCGAAAAGTTTGGAGCGATACATTTGGAATTTAAGAGTGCAAAGAAGAAAGTTTCATTTAGATTTTGAAACAAAATCGGTCAAAAATCGAAAGATTTGGCGACAAAGTTGGGGGACGCTTGCTTTGCACCTCGACTCAATGCGTATGGTTCACACTAATCTGGCCGCAAGGCTCTATTTACGACCGGAACATGTCCACCACTACGAAAACCTGTCAATATCACCGTAAAAACGCAAGTAGGTTTTTTCAATTCATGTCGTTCCTGATGTTACTGCTGCTAAGCTCAGCCAATAAGAAAGCGACATGATACTTTTCCCACTATAAAATAGACGGCTGCAAGTTTACAAATCAAGCTGAATAGTAAAATGTTGAGTAAAATGCACTTAGTTTAATTTGATTATAATATTATGCAAACACCATTTATTGCTGTTAACCGTTTAACGCGCAGTGTTCCCGCTCTGGGAACTCCAAGCTCTGACGTTTTGACTGTTGCCAGACACGAAGAATAGATTGGATTTCTATAAAAATAGTTGCGGGTGACATAGCTCCACGAGAATCTTTTACTTTTTAGCACGTCATTTCCAGTAAAAAAAAAAAATGGTCACGATTATTTTTAAACAGCACTGACATATACTGAAAAATGGAAGAATGCGAGAACAGCTGGATAGATTGTCCAATGCTGAAGAAAGGGCAGCCGTTGCCATCGCTCGACTTAACTACCAGCAAGATGGTGGACGATCGAAACGTCCATCGCGTGCCACAGATCTAGAGACCCTTTTTTGACGCACGTACAGCCAGTATGCGTGTGTGTGTGTTGAAGGGGATTCAGTATTAAATAAAAACTTCTCTGAAATTAAAATAATTGTTTTAGCTCTCAAGGAACATCTTTGGTAAACGCTCTATTAAGATATTAACCATTTGAACTAAATATGAGATGACCTTGCCCCATCATCATCTTTCGATTTCATTTCGCCACATGGCAAATTTCGAATTATAATGCAAAATTTTGTCTCGTTTAAGAAAACTCTCACGTGTTATCCGTATTTAGTTCCGAGAAATCCCCCCCCCCCCAACGTATCACTGGTTGCCACCTTAAAAAAATACAGAAGCGTTGTTTAACTCTTCGATGGGAGGACCCCAAATAAACAGTTCTTACGGTTGAAAGGGTTATCTGACGGTTAGTCGTCACTTTTGATGGCGTTCACGAGAAGCTCTTGTATTTATCGGGTTACTCCGTATCTGAAGAACAAGAAACGATTTAAAACGGGTGATAAATAAAAAAGTTCGCTCAACTCGGTTCTGATAGCAGCGTGACAAGCAGCTTTTAAGGTTTCTTTCTCTGCAGAAGCCAAGACATATCGATTAGGTAATCGACGATTTTGTTGTTGATACAACGTTCGGGAATCTGTTCAAGTTTGATTTATACATGTAGCAAAGCCAGACGAGAGCTTTCCCCAAAAGGATTCTTTTTTTATTTTTTTTATTTATTTAATATCGTATAACATTTCATTTTAAATACGTGTTAAGTCAGTCTTGATGGATGGTTTAAACGGCGGGCGCATGGCGGGGTGAAAGCAACGTTTAAGGAAATGTAAACTTTAAAAAGTCCTGGGTACTACTGTAAGCATTTTGTATGCATGCTTTTTTCAAAGGCGATTAAAAAAGATTATCAAAAATGCACGAATTTAAAGTGCTCATAGGCGAATTTGCCTCATAAAGTAACGGGAATGATAAAGCGTACCAGTCACACTGATTATAAAATGCTTTCCAAAACAGTTTTTTAAGCATATGTAATTCCATTAAAGAAATTTCAAGAAGGACTCTCTAAAACAATTCTTGGTTTAGTAAGTCCTTCCAACAACAAACCCTTTATCCACTGCATTATAGTAAACGGCTAAGAATATCAACTTTAAACAGTTTGTATTCTCTACTTTTAGTCTGGCAATGAATGATAAATACTGATTCATGCAATATATAATGCAACGAAAGAAAAAAAATTAGAGAAAAATTAATAAACGATGTCCGATGACTTGTCATAATGTCCGATGACTTGTCATAAGCAAATAATAAGTCTTTTTTCAAAAGAGTATAGCACAAACAAAACTGAAGAAGTCAAGTAATACTTTGATTAACACACTTTTGCGAAATCCAATCCTTTAATCATAAAACTGACGTCTGAAAATTCACTAATGCTCATTATTTTTTTTTTCTCTGCCTCGACATAATTTTAGTGAGCGGAAAACTGTCCATTTAAAGCAATCATGCTTCATCGGAACATGTAGTCATATGCTCATTAAATGAAGTATTTAGTAGTGATTTTTCAAAATGTTTACAATAAATCAATCGAATTTCTTCTAAAACAATTTTATTTTTACGGTACTTCTAAGTACCGTTAGCAGATTAAAAGAATTAAGTCATCACCACTAGACTGTCATCTGCTGTTAAGTATTTGTCGGTTAATCTACTATTCTGCGTTTTAATTAGCATTTTTAAATAAACAGTGCGTCTGAAATAACTAAAATTTGCTTCTTGTTGCGTCGAAGACGTTTTATTGGTTCATCAGTATTCACAATAACTTATTAACAGGATTTGATGGTATGTTGTCGAATATACAAGATATCATTAAACATAAATCCGAATTTACAAAATATCATTAAACATCTGGGAGACATTTCTGGAGTCACGTTTAGCAATAGTTTGTTGCAGAAAGCTCTGCTGAATTCTCGGGTTCTCGTTTGGAAGTCCAGTGTATGTCAAAAGTTCTAGTAATCAAACAGTCCACTTTTCAGTATGGAACACAAATGTTATTACAGTAGACACCGGTTATAACGTACTCTCACGGGACCTAAAAAAGTAGTACGTTATAGCCGAAGTACGGTATAAGCAGTACTGCCGGTAAGATTCAATATTACACAAAAAAAAAGAAAGTGAGCTCATAATTTTATGGTAATACGTATGTGTTTTTAAACAGGTCTGACTTTTTAAAATTTAAATTCAACAGAGAAAATTCTTTTCACTTACAATTTTTATTGAGATAAATAATCTGTAATTTTCTTTTGTTTTAAATAGGCAGATGCTACTTTAAAAATACCGTCGACCAAGGTATTCATAATAGACTTTTGTAGAGTCTCTGCATCATCAACTCGGCATCAAAAAATCGTGATAATGTTTTTGCAGCATTGAATGCGTCGGGCATGCTTGCTATAGGCTCCCCTGTTTCATCTTCACTATCATCAGAATCACTATAGACAGGTCTTTTTAGGAAGGATTTACATTGATAAATGACAAATAAAAAACATGGCCTTGTTCTTAGCGCTACCTAGCAGGCGAAAGATCGCTCCCTTCATTCATGCACAATTCATCTCCCTAGAGAATCTGAAAACTGACAACGAATGTTTTTGAAGATACTGAAATTTACGAGAATAAGGAAATAAAATGCTTATGAAAAGCAAAATTTTATTTTTGACTTTGGTATAAAAAGTACCTTATAGCCGAAGTACGTACTTTTGTTAAGTACGTTTTAACCGAAGTTAAATAACATTATAAATATAGGACTTTAATCGGGACCTAGCTTCTAGGTATGTTATAACCGATAGTACGTTATATCCCAGGTCCGTTATAACCGGTGCTCACTGTACTTCTAGAACTTAGTCGAATAATCTGCTGAACTAAAGTCACAGACACTAACAACCTGTAACTAGCTAATAACAGTCCGCTTAGTGCAGAAGCTTTCACAGATGCTGTATTTCACACACAAAATAAAACTTCATACCAACAGGCTAAAATTCAATGGAAATACTGGAGGAGAATTGGCACCCATTCCTCAGCATACAGCAATACAGTATTCACACACAGCATTCAAAAGCGAGCGAAAGACCGCTTTAAAAGCACTTACGCACAGCTACACAGCAGAGCTCAGGTTCCTCTGCTCGCAGCGGACAAGCTGATACTCCCGGCATGTCCTGCCTCGTTCATGTAGGTATCTGTGATGTTACGCGAAATTTTCAGAAAGAGACATTTCCAGACGAATCCCGATAAAGCGCGAATTTTGATCACGTCATAGAAATGTAAATGAGTAATACGAGGCTATTGCGTAATACTAATGCAGGAAAACAAACATTAGAGGCCTCACTGATAAAATCATGCCAAATGTCCGCAATGTCGCCAAGCTTGGCGACTTTCTTTCAAAATATCGCCAAATTTGGCGCCGAAATGAGTCTCCAAAAGAGAAGTCAGCTAAGCTCTCCATATCTCGCGTTATAATTAACCGATTCTGATGCAACAAAATGCAAAATTTAATTATTTGACACGTAGAATACGATTTTTAGACTAATTTTAACCTCTGGAAGGCTGAACAAACCTGAAATTCTTAACAGTATGTTAAAAGATGCCAAATTTGATAGCAATTTGGCGAGATTTTCGGCAAAACCTCAAAAAAATAAACAAATAAAATAAAAATAAAGCTGTATTACTAGTAATGTAATTTTTAAAAAATTGTTTATGTAATTGCTAATGTAATTTAAAAAAAAAATTCCCATCCTTTAAAGTGGAAAGCTATTATAAATGTCTAAAAACTTGTATTGTTTGAAATGGATTAATGCCTCTAAACTGTATTGGAATTCTTTCGAGTAAACCCGCAGAAAGAATTATAAATGTTATAAACACAGTTTTCAATGCTGTGCTGTATTTTGTTAATAATATATTTTGATATTATCTTGTTTAAATAGATGAGTGTCTCTAAAATACACTTCGAGCGATGGCTGCCCCTAGAGTATAATGTACTAGAATTATTTTGGGAGATGCTGAAAAAAAAAATATAAATGCACCATATACATTAAGACTACGTGGATAGAACATCAAGAAGAATCGAAAATCGTACAATTGATAGCAGCTTGTCACTTAATCTAACCAGAGGCGTATAATTTTCAAATACACTTCGGGACATAAAAAAGGAGCTGTAATGTGATTGGTCTTTGAATTTCCGTCGTATGGAATGTTAACTAAGTAGACTTTTCTCATTCAGTCAAAAATGAATCGTTCTTAAATGTAACCATTTCGAGAGTAACCTTTAGTAGAAGTTATTTCGCTGTAATTATTTTTAAGTCTGTAAAAATATTGCTTCCTCTGAATTAATGTATACCTAAATGATTGCCCACAGCTTAATCTGATCCAAATCCAAGAAGAATTCAAGAAAGAAAATCAGCACAAAAAATTTTGGGATTTTTTTAAAAAACTAACTGCGTTTGTCACTAGTAAAATCAAAACAATATCCTATATAATGTGCATTTTATGGATTACAATTGAAACAAAGTAGCCAAATATGAATGTCATCGTTCAGGAAGACAAACAATTTCTCCAGAATCTTGAGATTAACAAAGCATCTTTTACCGTCGGTAAAACTGTGGAACACAGAAATTGTGGTGCAGATTGCGCCGTCTTTGCAAGTTTCAAGAATATGTAAAACACTGGTCCTCAACCATTTTTAATTAATACACGCAGAGCTCTGCATACGCTGAGAGGTACTCGAAAACAGAGTAACCGTAAATGTTCGGGAATCACTTACCCTCTACGCAAATTACAAGCAAAATGAAAATGAAGATTCTGATGAAGACAAGCTGCCAATCGTCAACCTACTCATCTAAACAATTGTTCTTTTTGATGCTGACAAAGCTCTATCTATGCATTGTTAAAAATATTTAAAAAAAAAGGAGGATGGAGAACCGTGAAAGTTTGACCAGATAGTACCATTTCTCGCTAGCTTGAAGAGCAGTGAAGAAGAATTGAAGATGAAATAGCCGATGCTCAGCTGACTGCTGGTGATGAAATCCCGCAAAGCTCTATATGCACTGAAGGATACTGGGAAATAAAGGGTGGAGAATGGTAAAATGTTTGGGAAGAAGTTAACTCTCCTTCTAAGCTCGAAGCTAATTGAACCGTCCATTGAAGATGAGTCCGGTGAAGAAGAAATTCAGATGTTCAGCTACTGCTGGTTATCAGAATCTTCTCGAAGCGGATTGAACCGTTTATTGAAGATTTCCCAGAAGAAGTTCAAATTTTCAGCTGACTGCTGGTTATCAGAGGCCTTCTTCGGTGATGTCAGTAAAGTTCTATGCATTTTGGTGGATACTGGTAAATAAAGATCGAGAATCGTAAAAGTTTCTGGTATAATTCTCTTCTTCGCAAATTTCAAGCTCCGAGAACAGTGGAGATACAATGAAGATTTGATGTAAATTGACTGCTGAAAGCTCCGTACACGCGGATAATGGAGAAAGCGAAAAAATATTGATACGGAACTGCAAACTTTCTGTCAATATTACGCTCTTGCAAACGGTAATGAGCATTCAATGATCTCGTCCGAACGAAGAACTATTGATAATTTTTTCAAGAAGCAAAACATCAGAGTCAATAAATTACTATTTTGCTTAAAATATCTTCTTGAAATCTGCGGCTGCAACCCATCTCTTAATTTAACAATTGTAATAAAAAAAATGGCGTAATGAAACATGTCGTAATTAAAACATTGTCGTAATTGTTTTTACTCGTCTGAAAAAAAAAAAAAAGAAAAAAATTCCAGTTGGTAGAATCAATTTGGCTTGGCTTCATGTGAGTTAATTAAGCAAAGGGCAACTGCAATTTTGAGATTCTGTAGAGTTCAGGAAGTAACAACAATTAAGAAACAATAACTGAAAAACGAAGAAGAAGAAAGGATTTGGTTCGTGGCCGAAGTTACGGCTCTTGCTGGATGCTCAGGGAGACAAACGAAAAATCTCCGTCTGCAAAAGAAGGAATTCAAGCCTTTTGACAGTTTAATATTTGCTGTTATCATTTTGTTGCCATGATAAAAATCATTACAAAGAAAGAATTACGAGGAATACACATTTAATACATTCTTTCACCGTCGCTCCCAAAAAGTTCGTCCGCTCATTTCGGCACGTGACCCCCCGCTTTGCACGTGACAGACCAAAGGCGCCGAAGCGCGCCTCTCCATTCACAAACGTTCCAGATCGATTCGTCATTCGAACAGGCCTGTCTCACCCCTTTTGCTCGCTCACTTTTATTTTATTTTATTTTTTATATAACTCATTCCGAATTCATTTACTTCACTCTGTTCTGTCTTGTCCTATATTTGGCCGTAACCTATTTGTGAATCGAAAACGTCAGTCCGCGCAAACGCACACAACACAACCTGTTCCCTTCTGCCGCGCGCCGCCGCCGCCGCTGCAACAATAAGATTGAATTGAAGAAGGGAAAAAAAAAAAAAAAATATTTTAGCGCGACAAGCCAAAAAAGAACACAGGCACGACGAGATGGGTGCTGCCTTTTGCCGCGGCATATTATCGCGCGCCAGGTCAACAACCCGAAGACGATTTCACGTTAATTCCGTAGCTGGCAACGCCGTGTTTAAACCATAGGCGTAGAGTTATATGGGACCGTGGGGCTCGAGCCCCCCCAATAAATTGTGAATAGGGGCTGAGCCCACCCAATAATTTACCACTAGAAGAAAACTAATTTATACTAACATAAAAAAGTATTTCATGCCATTTACAAACGTTTAAAAAAAAACCTTTACTTGTACTTTTAAAAATTTTCTTTCGATTTCAATCATGATTTAGTATTATTCATTGTGACGCCACGTAACACAATGTTACTACCCAGCAAACACACACAGGTTCTCTGAACGTCTATTAGCGTTCAGAAGACGTTTTCTGAACGTTAATAGACGTTCAGAGAACCTGTGTGTGTATGCTGGGTATAAGCTGCCCTCGCCAGGCTTTGGTTAATTAAAATCAGATTATGCAATGTAAAGTATGAAATGAAGAAAAGTTCAGATGTTTTTCATGGGGGGGGGGTTACGACTGCTGCAACTCACATATATGTATACGGTACGGGTGTATGATAAGGGAGTGAAGAATATATATTTTGTTAAGTGAAGAATATATATTTGGTTAAAAATTCCTCATGGGGGGCTATCACCCCCCTAGCCCACGCCACTGACGTGAATATATATGGTTATGGGGCCCGGCCCCCCCAATAATTTCGAAAACTTTACGCTTATGGTTTAAACCCTTTCCCAATGCTGAAAAAAGGGCGGACGTTGCCATCGCTCGACTTAACTACCAGCAAGATGGCGGACGATCGAAACGTTCATCGCGTGTCACAGATCTAGAGACCCTTTTTTTTGACGACAGCTGGCTGTGCCAGGCGTAGTCAAAAAATGGTCTCTAGATCTGTGGCACGCGATGAACGTTTCGATCGTTCGCCATCTTGCACGCGTGCCACAGATCTTCATCGCGTGCCACAGATCTAGAGACCATTTTTTGACTACGCCTGGCACAGCCAGCTGTCGTAAAAAAAAAGGGTCTCTAGATCTGTGACACGCGATGAACGTTTCGATCGTCCGCCATCTTGCTGGTACTTAAGTCGAGCGATGGCAACGGCCGCCCTTTTTCAGCATTGGGCAAGCTTTTCTCGCATTTTTCCATTTTTCAGCAGATGTCAGTGCTGTTAAAAATAATCGTGACCATTTTTTGACGGGGAAATGCCGTGCTAAAAAGTAAAGGAGCTACGTCACCCGCAACTATTTTTATAGAAATCCAATCTATTCTTCGTGACTGGCAACAATCAAAACGTCAGAGTTTGGTGTTCCCAGAGCGGGAACACTGCGCGTTAAAGGGTTAAGGAATTGCGGTGTAAATCCGATGCACTTTTGTGTGCCAACCGCCACCCTCTCTAAAACGACGACATTCAGCAGACGTGATAGAGTAGCAGGGGCGTAGCCAGAAATTTTTCATGGGGGGTGTTACGATTACTGCAACTCACATATATGCATACATGTGTGTGATAAGGGAGTGAAGAATATACATTTTGTATGGCAAAAAATTCCTCATGGGGGGGGGGGTTATGACCCCCCTAACACCCCCGTGACTACGCCTCTGTAGAGTAGTCATTTGTTATAACCCGACAACGCGCTTCTTGCGATCTTCAAGCTCTCCTCTGGTGGTGGTCTTCTTTGATTTCCGAGTTCCAAAAGTCAAACGACGCCAAAAGCATGGATGATGTATGACTTTCCGAAGAAAATATCTTATTTTGTACCTATCGCTCTTTCGGAAAACTGTCTCAACTCAAAAACCGTGTTTCTGTTGCTTGTTCCTTAACAACCTTACAAAAGTGGTACATTTTCATGTTGAAGATTAGTTAAACGTATATTTAAGTTTTAAGTTTCTCTATTCTTTTGAGTCCTCCTATAAAAGAACATGTAAATGCTACTTACACTATTTTTGATGGAGAGAATTTTTTTGTAATCCTTTATAATGTACTTCAATTTTGTTTTGTTTGAAAGAGACGAATACGCTTTAAACAAAGATTATATACCTCTAGACCGTAATGTATTGGAATTCTTCGGAAGACGCCTATAAAAGAATTATAAATGGCACATAAACCGGGCTCAATGGGGTACATGGTAGAGAATAGAGGAATGGTGTATGTAAATTTCGTTTTGTTCGATAATTATTTGCAATTAGAGCACGGACTGACGCACAGACAAACGGGAACCATACAACGCTCATTTTGATACTCGGAGTCTGCAATGGTGGTGCAATTTTTCAGAATATTTAATTTGAAATCGTCCAAGAAGTATGGATGATGAATCACTTATCAACGAGAGAGTCTTGCTTTCACATATATTCGATACAGAGGCAATAATAGTAATAATTATTATATAGTGAGGCCTTTGGACACTTGCTGTCCCCTGGAGAAGAATTCAACTTTTAGAGGTAGGCAACTTATAGAGGTATATTTCAATACGATGGCCACGTTACGTTCTCCAGAAAAGTGACCAACTTAGAGAGGTGCCCAATTTGGGAGGTTTCACTGTACATTTCCAAAATACAAAAGTCATAGTTTTGCAAACACATCTCTTTTGCTGCTTACGTATCGTTGTACATAGCTGTTCATAAACCAATCATCCAATCAATACGTCTCCTGTTCAAAGTAGATAGCTTAGTCGCCTTTTCTTTACCAACAAATAGCAAACGAACCAACAATGAATGCAGAACCAAGGAGAAAAAAAACTATGTGCATGTTGTCAAGTATAGTTCTATCTCATATTAACAATGCATGTCAATGTTTTGTGCAGATGTATCTAACTTAAGCTTGAATAAATATATTATGGACAAAACCGTTATGTTGAATTTTAGGAGGATCAACCAGTGGCGTAGCCAGAAAAAAACTATTAGGGAAGGGGGGGGTTAGGCAATGTTGTAACGAAAAATTTTGCTGTCCAGAAATAGTAATCTTCAAAATGGTCCTTTTGAAGGAACCCAGTGGTAATTATGGCCCTGAATAAGGAGACTAAATGTACGCCCAATGCAGTGTAATTGTCCCGAGGGCAATGCAGTTGGGCCCTGAGTTTAGCAGATATCATACATGCGAGAAAAGTGGACCATAATTCAATTAACCCTTTGAGGCGCAACCCTTTTTTGACGCAGCTGGCTGTGCTCGCACAGCCAGCTGCGTCAAGAAAGGGGTCTCTAGATCTGTGGCACGCGCTGAACGTTTTGATCGTCCGCCATCTTGCTAGAAGTTAAGTCGAGCGATGGCAACGGCTGCCCTTTCTTCAGCATTGGGCAATCGATCCAGCTGTTCTCGCATTCTTCCATTTTTCAGCAGATGTCAGTGCTGTTAAAAATAATCGTAACCATTTTTTGACGGGAAATGGGTGCTGAAAAGTAAAGGATTCTAGTGGAGCTATGTCACCTACAACTATTTTTATAGAAATCCAATCTATTCTTCGTGACTGGCAACAGTCAAAATGTCAGAGTTGGGTGTTCTCAGAGCGGGAACACTGCGTATTTAAAGGGTTAACAGATGTTAAGCTTAGAGAAAGTAGTGAAGGTGAGGCCCCCATTATCATTCGTTGCCACTGAGTCCATTAATCTGCTGTTAAGAATCTGGAATTATCGAATATTTCCACTGCAGAAAAACAATTTCTATTCTATTTCATATTTACAGTAGTAAAAGGAAGTTATGCATAAAATGACTTTAAAATTTCCAACAAAAATTTAGAAGATGAAAGATGTAAAGCCTTTCCTATTTTGTGGGCCCATTTCTCATCGCCAATAATAAAGCCTTTTCAAAAATTTAGGGGGATTTCTGACATCCAAAATCACCCCCTCGCTACGCCTCTGGGATCAACTGTTTCTTGCAAATAACGGTTTAGTAAATCGACTACAGTTTTTTTTTAAATACATATTTTTATATCAGTGTCTAAATAAAATCTAAAGTGTCTAATTAAAAACACTTTAGATAATTTGAAAATTAAACATATTTTGGATGGAGAGTTTAGTAATCCTTAATAGCATAATGCATTTTGTTTTGTTTAAAATAGACGAAAATTTCTAAAATTTGCTTTAAATAATGACTGCCCATAAAGCATAATATATTGTAATTCTTTTGGGTCTTTCTGTAAAGTATTATAAATGCCACACGCAGAACTGGCTGGTGTGATACATGAAATTTTCTAACGAACAAAAAACAAATTTTAAATTCTAGTATACTCAAGCTAGGGGGACTTGAAGCCCCTCCTTTCTTCCGCTACTGAATATATCCCGTGCTATTTTTAATTTATAAGCTCGCGCACTAACGCACGCAGACTTAAAAATGTTTTTCGCCACATAAAAATAAGTCCTTTTTTTAAATTTTCTAGTCAAAATATGTATTAGCATAATTTAGACAGCTGCATGCAGTCTAGTCGGGAAGAATTCTGTGAAGCAAATACTCGGACTGATCTGTGCTGCCTGTCTCAAATCATTTGCCCAAATATAGAAAATAGCCACCATTCCTCGACATCCCAAACGCAATGCTTACGTGCGTTTGAAATATAGTTTGAATATTTTCTCACATTCCATGTTATTTTTTAGCATCTAGACGGGTTATGTACGCAAACACTGGCGAGAACGATTGGGAAAGAGGTTGAGATGAGATTGGCTCAACTTGAGCCTTACATGGGATACTTCATACGCCTCGAACTCATGGGAGCATTATCATTATTATTTTAAACGCGTTAACCCTTTGAGGCGCAACCCTTTCCCAAAGCTGAAAAAAGGGCAGCCGTTGCCATCGCTCGACTTAACTACCAGCAAGATGGCGGACGATCGAAACGTTCATCGCGTGCCACAGATCTAAAGACCCCTTTCTAGACGGCAGCTGGCTGTGCCCGCGCAGAACCAGCAGTCGTAAAAAAAAGGGTCTCTAGATCTGTGGCACGCGATGAACGTTTCGATCGTCCGCCATCTTGCTGGTAGTTAAGTCGAGCGATGGCAACGACTGCCCTTTTTTCAGCATGGGGCAACCTATCCAGCTGTTCTCGCATTCTTCTATTTTTCAGCAGATGTCAGTGCTGTTAAAAAGAATCGCGACCATTTTTTACGGGAAATGACGTGCTAAAAAGTAAAGGATTCTCGTGGAGCTGTGTCACCCGCAACTATTTTTATAGAAATCAAATCTATTCTTCTGATTCTAATCTGACTGGCAACAGTCAAAACGTCAGAGTTGGGTGTTCCCAGAGCGGGATCACTGCGCGTTAAAGGGTTAAATATGCATATATTTGCGATAATTAAATCGATTCTTGCTCCTTTTTTTAGAAGGTTTTTATTGAATTACTTATGTCATCGTGTCTTGGTTACTATAGGTACTAGTTCAAGACGAAAGGCGTCCAGGGGACAGGACATCGAACTCTTATAATTGCAGTCAGAGCTCGAGCCCAGCTTTGGTCAAATAAATTAAATATTATTGAATAAAATATATACACTTTTATTGAAAGTAGATTTTTGTTGTTGTTGTGAACTTGTATATCAGATTTGTGTGTTTGGCTCGAAGCCCGCTTATAAATCCACGTCAGAAGGGTGGGGGGGGGGTGCACACAAGAAGGGTGGGGGGGGGTGCCCACAGTGCTGGTTCTTTTAATGGGTCCTAACCGTTATTTACGCTAAGTTTCGGAGAAAACCACGGAAAACTCCCAACGGTTAGGTTGACGGACGCGCGATGGGACCCAAACCCGGGATCTTCACGCTTCGCCCGTTTACCATTTCCAGTGGCATAACCACTGCGCCATGGTGAGGCAGATTTTTGTTATTATGTCTTGGTTACTAGCTACTATAGTTCCAGACGAAATACGACCACTGTATAGGGCATGGGACTCTCTCAGTTGCAGTCCGAGTTTAAGACCATACCTCTATTCAAGAAAATTAAATATTATTCAATAAAATATTATTTTATTATTATTGAAAGTAGATTTTTGTTATCATGTCTTTGTTATTAGATGCGGACGAATTCTCCAGACGAAAAGCGTCCAGTGGATAGGGCTTGGGACTCTCTCACCTGCAGTCAGTGTTCTAGTCCATACCTCTGTTCAAGGAAATTAAAAATTATTTAATAATTTTTTATTATAAGTAGATTTTTGTTATCATGTCTTGGTTACTAGTTGCTAGTTCCGGACGAAAAGAGTCCAGTGGATAGGGCATGGGTCTCTCAACTGCAGTCAGAGTTCGAGTCCATACCTCTGTTTAAAGAAATTAAAAATTATTTTATATATTTTTTAAAGTTGAAAGTAGATTTTTGTTATCGTGTCTTTGTATCACACTAAAAAACAAGACGCCTCCACTTTATTGAAGTGTACGTGTGTTTACGTAAATTTGTGTTGTATACTTTTTTTTTTTTTTTCCTTTCCTTTTATGGGGGGAAGGGGAGTGATGCTTGTCAGTGAACAATTTGACATTTTTGCAGTTTGCAGGTGTAAAAGGTAGAAAAAATTGCTTTAGGTAAAACAATTTTTTAATTGCTTAAATTCAGACGACTGAACGTGTGTTTGTTTGAAAATTAAATTAAACCAGGTTCACTGTAGGTGCTTTGTAGCTTTTCAAATATATTTTAGTGGTGTTTCAATGAAAACTAGCACTGTAAATTAATTAAAAAACTTTGTAAAAAACACACTTCTTATGTGTGTTTTTTACAAAGTTTTTTAATTACTTTATCGTTTAACACCAGTATTTTGAGTGTTTTTTCAGTAGCACTGTAAATGTCATTGCTAACTTACTTATGCTCACATACCTTATTTACTGAAAAATCACTTATTTTCGCCAGCCAGCCGTAATCGCGAAAATTAAATCGTAGCGAAATACTTTTTTTTTTCTCTTCAAATAATAAGAAATTTTTCACTTATTAAAATTTTATTATTTATTGCGCAGTTACAAACTCTTTCTTGACAACTTTCTTTCTTACAAATATTTCTTGAATGTAGAACAATAATACAACTAACAGAATCTAGCTCATTCACTTATAATTTATGCCAGCTTCTTTGAAGCCATTCAAAATGGAGAGGGGGATGCACTTTTCTCTCTATTCTAAAAAAATGTAAAGGTCACTGTAAAGAGCTTGTTCGGCTATCTTCTCCTAAACCGTGGGGATTTGAATTTCGAGAAACATGTCCGCGGATTCGGAAAATTACGAGGAACCTGATAAGATGATTTAAATTTCGAAAATCGAATTATTTTAGAAGATATTAATAAAAAACTGAAAAAATAAAACATAATGGTTGCCAGATTTGGCATAAAATCATTCATTCCTTTGCAACGAAGCAATTTCAAGTACCTCGCGTGAAATTGACAAACATGAAGTGGAATGACACCCATTTTATGCCAAATTAAAAAGTATATGAAATAAATAACTCAAAGTATGTTACACAAAGTTGACAATTTTCAAATCGTAAGTTCGCTTAGACAACAGGAGTTTGATGTGAAAATGCTTGCGCTTCGAAGGATTAACTTCCGACAAATGTGTGCGCCAAATTTATGATAGCGAAGCAATATAACAAGTATTAATTTTTTAGTCCAAATTTTATTTTCCGTACAGGCTGTCATTTAGGCGTATTCAAAAGAAGTAATACTAGTTTTCAGGCTTAGGCTTTAAAAATTAAGTTTGAACTCACCTGCACAAGAAGTAAGCTGAATGACTTAAAGCAAGCACGTGCTTAACCTTTACCGAACTATAGTAAGTTTAGTTACTCACCTGCCAATGCCTTGTCCCGAAAGACTTTCAATCGGGAATTATTATTAATAATTGCTATAAACGCGCCAATAGAAATGGCATTATTTATTACTTATGACATCGGCTTGTTATCGGCCCGACTCGGGTTGAAAGAGTACGACGATTAATTCTAATATGACAATTTGTAGTCTGTAGGTGCAACGACCAAGTGCTGATCGGAGATTGTCTGGAAGGAGGGGGGAGGAAGGTACGCATTTCTCTTTTAAAGTTGCTTTAATATGTGTATGTTTAGCTATTAACCTAAGTTTAATTTGAGGAAATTAAGTTCTTTCAAGGAAAACAGAAGCCTATTTGATACCGCAAACAAGTGTTATTAATTGTAGTAGTTGTCACTTTTAGCTTGTCACATGCTACTTTGTTTTATTTTATTTTATTTTTTATTTACTAGGGGCCAAGGCCCCTACACTCGCTACGCTCGCTTTTGTATGAGGCATTCGGTCCCTCATAAGGCTTATTCGTAAAAAAGGCATAATTTCAACAAACAAAACCCAGAGGTTGGATCAGATAGAATGTTACCGAGCTACACATTGCTTGGTTCTTGCATGTTGCTTGGAACATAAAAATTTAAACTTCGCACTATTTTTAATTATGTGAAACCCATGGAACACCTTGCGTATTAGCCAATTATGGCGAATTTTCATAATTTGGCGACTTGCGTATATGTATAGTTAATAATTAGCTCTAAGAAAACAGTACTTCATATGTTTTCTTTGATAAAAACTACGGAACAGCTAGGATAGCTTGCCACCCATGGCGACTTTTCATTATTTGGCGATTTACACATGCTCACAACCTATAATGACTGCTCATGTAAGGTTCCCGGAAAACCGTTATCCATATTTTCATATACATAATCCTTTGCAGATTGGCGTATTTAGCACCACGAATTATATCATCTCGCCGCGCTGGCAAATATCCAAAGTGTACTATAACTGCTATAATGGCATAGTTAACGCCACCCAATATTTCTACTGGTAGCAAATACTCCAGCTGGACCGAACCGGCTTTAAAATAATCTGCATTTTAATTATTTTTCATTTTCAAGATATTGGGTTCTAACATTTTTGAACTCGCGGTTTAGATTCACCCTGCTTGGAAAGATACCATTTTGCCAGATCGTACCTAATGCCAAAATGGCGCTTTTAAAATCAGTTACAATTAGTTATTCTGTTTTGGAAAAACGAATAATCGCTCATTCTAAACTCCTGTTGTCTAAGCGAACTTACTATTTGAAAATTGTCAACTTTGTGTAACACACTTTGAGTTATTTATTTCATATACTTTTTAATTTGGCGTAAAATGGGTGTCATTCTACTTCATGTTTGTCAATTTCACGCGATTCTACATACTTGGAATTGCTTTGTTGCAAAGGAATGAATGATTTTATGCCAAATCTGGCAACCATTATGTTTTATTTTTTCAGTTTTTTATTAATATCTTCTAAAATAATTCGATTTTCGAAATTTAAGTCAGCTTATTCGGTTCTTCGGAATTTTCCGAATCCGTGGACATGTTTCTCGAAATTCAAATCCCCACGGTTTAGGAGAAGATAGCCGAACAAGCTCTTGACAGCGGCCGTTACTTTTTGTTAGAAAAGAGAGATTTATTAATTTGCCGTTTCTTTTCTCTAAAAGTGTGTTTATTAAGACTCATTATAAACCTAGGTTTTCGGGAGGGGGGGATACATAGGTGGAGAATTTTTCCATCGGTACTGTCTGACGCATCCGAAGAATGCCACAGTAACTGAACTGAGAACATCGATCAGATGTGGCGAAGCATGTGACTAAACAGTAGGGATGCAACGGATATCCGGCAAACATACTGCATCCTGCCTATCCGGCCAATATATCGGATAATTGGCAGTAGTCGGATATTACAGATATCCGGTAGTACATCCGGCCTAAACTTATATACAGAGAAATGACATAAATAAATATAATATATAAGAATAAATTTTAAAAACTGCAATAATAAAAAATGCAAAAAATACTAAGTTTTGTGAAAATATTTTATTTTCAAAATATTTACCGGATAATTGGCAGAAGCGGGATATTACAAATATCCGGCAGTACATGCGGCCTAAAATTATATACAGAGAAATAACACATATAAACATAATGAATGAATAAATTAATAAAAACTGCAATAATAAAAAATGCGAAAAAACTAAGTTTTGTGAAAATATTTTGTTTTCAATACTTTTTTGAATTTATTTTTACCATGTATAGAAAATGGGGGGAAAAAATTAAGAACTTCTATCTTTTTTTAAGATTGGGGTAAATTATTACTTGAAGAAATTATTGTACAAGAACACTGTTTTTCAATCTTTGTAAGATCTCGGTTACCTTTTTTTCCACCATCAATTGACCCTGCTTATGACAGTAGTGTACTTGCTATAGTACTGCTGGCTGGTGAGAAAATGCCCCCCCACCCCGAATTTTGATAAAGTAAGGAAATTTGTTACATTGATTTTCCAACAGTTGAATGGAGATGTCTTCCTTTCAAGAACTGATCTTTTAAGATATTTATCTAACTCTTGCCGGAGAACATCCTTGACATTGTTATTTGTATGGCTTTAATTACAGTAAAACTGATACTAAATTCATGGAAACAATCCGTAAAGGATTTCTGATTTTTGAATTAAATGATTTGAAATTAATGAGGAAATTTAAAGAAAGAAGTAATAGCTCTCTCAATGAACTAAGAAAACTAGTGAAAATAAAACAAAATAGAAGAAAACATACTGTTGTCGGATATCCGACAGAAAGTTTAGCCGGATATTTGATATCCGGCCAAATTGATATCCGTTGCATCACTACTAAACATATGCTCTATCTTTAGTCGATTAAATATTTTGAAAAAAAAGCTTGATTCTTATTATTTCACTAATATAAAGAGATAAAGTTAAATGACTTAGAGGGAATTCCTCGGAAAATATAGTGTGTACCAAAATTAACGATCCATTGCTATATAAAATGCGATAACGCTTTAATTTCTGTCACTGATTTTAGAAAAGAAATATCATTATTATTTCTTGGGAATTCGCACACCTCGATTATGACAAACCGGGGGCCTGGAGCGGAAGTCTGAAGGGGGGGGCGGCATTTTGTTTCCTTAGCGTCCCTGATAGCAGTTTTTATGTCATATTTTGCCCTGTGTTCTCGTACGCCGAGGTACAAATCTGCGTCGTTAGTAAATGTATCTCACATTAAATATGGCACTAGATGAATGAGAATGTTTGTGAACATTTTAAACATTATGGGAAAAGCTTCATTAAATAAGCTTTTAAAAATTTACTTAAAAGTAGACCTAAAAAGACAAGACTTAACTAAAGTAGAACTAAACACCTGACTATTTTCATAATATTAGTGTAACCTTTAATTCCTATTTATTGGAGCCCAGGGGCGTAGCCACGGGGGGGGGTTATGGGGGTCATAACCCCCCCCCCCCATGGGGAATTTTTTGCCATACAAAATGTATATTCTTCGCTACATTATCACACCCACGTATACATATATATGAGTTGTAGTAGTCGTAACCCCCCCCCCATGAAAAATTTCTGTCTACGCCCCTGTTGGAGCCCCATTATCACTGGGTAGCCACTCAAAAATCCCCAAACAGTGCTTCGGTTTTAGGTTAATAACTTCATTAGGTCCGACAATTTTCTGCGTAGTCAATCAGAGTCAAGCAACCATACTAGATACCGCTTCTCTTTTACAGAAATTAATCCGCAGAGATGTTTTTTCTATGGAGAGGTAGAATTTAAAAAAAAAAAAAAAAATTTATTATTTGTTACTTGTAAATTCATAACTGATAAAAAAAAATAGGCATTTACTAGATTTAAACGAGTGCTTAAACTAAATTCAAATAATGTAAAAATTAGGGGGCCTAGAGCATATGCCCCTCTTGCTCCTGCGATACTCAGGGGAATTCGATGGCAAACCATATACGGAGGTGAGATGAGATGTACAATCGAAGAAAGACAAATAAATACTGTTACAAAATTGTAATGTTATTTTCCCGCATTAATGTGTGTTTGCTGGAAAGAGTGTTCTACAGGCATTCTTGCAAGTGAAATGAGTAAGTGATCCCTTGACCTTGGTGGCAAACTTGGTGACCGTTTGCCAATTTTCGGTGACCAAAATAAAGTTCTCGAAAGTAGTCGAATTTTGGCTGCATCTCAATTAGAGGGAAGGAGTTACCAGAAAAATCGAGATATATGATGTCACGTCGATCATGAAGTCACTGCCTGCTCGGAAATCTAAAAATCGGGAGGCTCTCTCGCTGTCGTGCCAATGAAAACAGGCCGAGGAAGAGAGAAGTGCTACACCATTGACATTGGGATTGTAATAGTGTTAATGTGAAAGAAATTGGTATTTTCGCGGAAATGAATCGTTTCTTTCGGAATACCCTGTATAACTAAGTTGTGAGAGCTGAGAGAGAGGTGGGGTGGGGAGATTTATTATGGGCAATTTCTATAAAATAGATACTCTAAATAAAATAGATTGAATAATCACTCCATTAAGAGTGACAGACAAACAGTCTAAGCATGAAATCCTTTAAAGACTGAGTTTAATGCATTAATGGTAAAAAGAAAAAATGATTAAACATCGTAAATTCATATCATGCCACCGAAAAAAATGTTTTATTGAATTCAATGAATTTTTTTTGGCGCTGTATTAACCAAATAATCTTGTTGAACCAACAAAACTTTCGTAGAAATTTTGATGGATCAAAGAAATTTTTTTGATCAAAATTAATTAATTAATTAATTAAAAATGAAGAAGAAGTGATTCGCGTTGAGAAAATCTTGTTGAATAAACAAAAGTTTTTGAATTTAACAAACTTTTTTCTTTCATTCTAATAGTGTAAGGTATCATAGGTGCATTGACGTAAAGTGAATGGCGGGGCAAATATAATTAAACTGAAGGGGGAGGGGACCTGTATGATTTGAAAGCCATGGACATATATTGAAAAGTCACTCCCTAAAGAATGCTATACGACAGCCAAAACATTGAACCTCTTATAGACTGAGTTTACAGCAATTAAAAAATAGGATCAAATACTGTAAATTCGATGCCACAAACTTGTGCTTTCAAGGCCTACTATATCTGATGACTATTTTTTCTTTTGCACATATTTTTTAGGCGATGTCATTAACGACGAGAGACAGATTTAGTGAGAACGCTGAGCGTACAAAATATGTTTGTCTTACCTGAACCAAGGTGGAGGCACTTAGTCATTTTCATCCTTGAGTTAAGACAGGAACAATAAGTAATTCGGAGTAGATTATCTGTGTCGGCTCTCAAGGGGGAGTCAGCCTTTCATTGCATTTCATGTTAGATTATTTTTTTCTTTTCTGTTTCTTCAGATGTATTTTTGCTGATTCATAAGTTAGTTAGATTAGAAGATAACAAGGCATAGTTTTTTCATTAACGGTATAGAGAAGGGTTGCCGTTAAATGTAAAAAAAAAAAAAAAGAAATGTAACTTTTTAAAATTACAATATTAAATGTAAAAAAAAAAGCTTTTCCATGACGTATTCTTTTAAACAGAAATCAAAGCATACGAAATTATGTAAATTAGGTAACCGACATAACAGGATTTTTTGTGAGTGAAAAAAATATTCAAAATATTGCCCTCTCACTAAATAAATTAAAAGAAAAACACATTCTTGAGCTAATCCTATTCCATGGTATGCTATTATTAAATATAAAAATTCTTGCAAAAACAAGGACGTAAAAATTTTTTATTCTAGCCTATTCGGCCCCTACTCTCCCCCCACGAAAATGCATGTGCGTATTTTCGCGCACATGCATTTCATTTCTACAAGTGGAATTATCTGGTACATGCCTTTTTTTTTTTTTTTTTTTTTTTTTTTTTAAGGTACAGGTGCGAGGAAAAGAAAGGCTCACTTAGTTTGTATTCAGCCTTCGTTCATTGTATAACAAAGTTACATATACCAATTCGGGATGGACGCGAGACGACTTTTTGCGAGACGAGACAGAGATTTACAGCTTTTTTGCGAGACGAGGCACACATTTTCAACACTATGATATAGGGATTTTGCGAGACGCCTAATTTTCGTCTTGTGTCCATCCCTAATACCAATCGTTTAGGTATAATGCATACTCTAAGTTATCGATGTATAAAATTTGCATAAGGACCATTTTCATATGTAAATGCTAACTTACTTTATTTATTTTCCAATGCCAATACCTAGATTTCGCTTCATACTTCAAAAATTTAGCTCATTTCAACCCGGATACCACTTTACAATACATTTGAACTAAAAATAAATGAGTGAGCTTCCAAAATTTCCTCCCCGTGTTAAAATATTTTTTTCATACTTTAATTCATAACTTATTTAATATTGATACTAAGAGGATGATTTTTTTTTCATTCTTTTAGAACTAAACGGCCTAAAAATAATTTATTATTGTTATAATTTTTAATAAAATATTAATATGAATTATGAATTGCTATATTCGAAAAAATATATATAATTAGCGACTTAACCAAATTTAAACGGAAATAAGTGTAGAAAATAAATTTACATGGCTTTACAAAATTTCATATTTTTATGTTCAGTATTTGATTTTATATAAACTAAAATGTCTTATTTTGATGAGTTAAAGGACCGCATATCAGTTTGTAAAGTTATAACTTTTTGAAAGTTGTCTTTCAAATATACATTTATGTATATAAAGGAAATCAGAGTTATTTCGCATAAAAATAGTAAATGCAAGAGGTATTAAAAAATACAAAATTTTTATTGAAATGATACAAAATTTTGAAATGCAAGAGGTATTAAAAAATACAAAATTATACATTTGTAAAGTGAGATGGTGCATGATACTTTCGCTTCTCAGACATATTACCTTTTTTAAAAAAAGAAATTACATTCAAGACTATCTTTTGTATATTTATTACATGAAAATTATCAGTATTTTTTTCCTGATTAATATGAAATCGTTCTTCAATTTAGGCTACGACAGCTGGCTGTGCGGCACAGCCAGCTGTCGTCAAAAAAGGTCTCTAGATCTGTGGCACGCGATGAACGTTTCGATCATCCGCCATCTTGCTGGTAGTTAAGTCCAGCGATGGCAACGGCTGCCCTTTTTTCAGCATTGGGAAAGGGTTGCGCCTCAAAGGGTTAAGCAAAAAAAAAAAAAAAAGACTGCTGAAAAGTGTTTCACAACCCAAGGTTCCCCGCAAGATTTTCTCATTTTTGTTGCCCCCTTACATTGAAAAATTGAAACAATTCATTGAAATCTGAAACAAAATTTTTTAAATCACCGGACGTAGTCGGTATGCACATACAAAATCAAATATCAGAACTTAATCAGATGACATCATTTCTAATTAAGGAGAGACATTGAAGTGGCCGGTCTCTTGCAAGAGAATTATTCTCTCTCCAGAAAATAAGGTGTGGCATGAAAAAAAAAAAAAAAAAAAGAGATTTTACGTCAATTTTTTTCTTTCTCTCTATTCAATGTGCATACAGCTTCTGAGAAGGACCTATTAATATTGGCGTTCTTCACTGACATATTGATGTATCACTCCGGCTGCAATATGAATGAGCAACGATGGCTGAGGTTTCTGTGGGTGAAAGCGGAGGTAAAGAAAATGGGAAAGTTACTTTTTATTACTTTGTCGAATTTCAAGAGTGTTTATTATTTCTGTTTCTTCTGGCAGCCCTGATCGGACTGCATTGCTGCAGAATTCATGTCTGTTGCCATGCATTCGTAGTAGTTTCCCAGATGTGTCACATTAAAATTATCTACTTATATAATACGGTAACGTATGCGGTGCCAAAATTGTCGATATTTCCGCGCTGCGAAAGGCAGCAGCTATAGATGTACACATGAGTGAAATAACAATAACGCATGTGCAACAAACCAAATGAACAGTTCAGTGACGTAGAATAGAGCAAGCATATGTCACACACTACCTAGATTATGAAATAACAATAATGGATACACAAAAATGCAAGATCTTTAGGACTTTTCCGCAGCCTTAAAATATCGAATTGACAACACTTGGCGCATTTATCGCCCATCTAAAAAAATGTCACCGTCCATTGGACTAAAGCACATTTTAGCCATGTTCTGTTGCAACATCGGCCTTTATGATGGCGCCCAAAATGTGCACGCTTAAACTAAACGAGCGAAATTCGATCAGTGGGAGCGATTTTTGGCCCAGTTTTCAAAAGTGCGCTTCTCCTTTAGGAGCGTTTTTCGATCACAAGAGCGGAGCGAAATACAACAATAAGTGAGTAGGGGAATTCTCAGAAAAAAGACTACTTAAAGAGCCCTCTTGTGGAAATACCGGTAGGTTTCCATGGAAACGGATAGCTCCGCAATGTATCTTTTTTTTTTACTCTTTGGGCTTAAGCGTGTGTAGTATCCCTAACCTAAATAAATTTAAGGACAAATACTGTTAAAACAAAGATATAGGATAAGAAGTCGTTGGTTAAATCAAAGAAACAACGATTTTCATTGAAATGAGTCCCGAAATTATGTTAACACTGCACTGAGTATAAAGAGCAGTGAAGGTATGGGACGGCGAAGTTGGCTGCCTTGATCGCTAGCTATGTTTAATTCCTTCCTGGCACACTTAAAAAAATAAAAAATAAAATATATATATATATATATATATATATGATGTAGACACCATATGACTTCCTTGTACGTCAATTAAATCATAAATATTTTCTGTGCATTTCATCTCATCTTAATTAATTTGAAATAAATGCAGCACTGTAATCGTATTAAGAGGTTTAGCGATTTCTAGCTAAATATTTGAGCTCTCGCCCAGCTCGTTTCAGTTTTAACCCTATAACGCGCAGTGTTCCCGCTCTGGGAACACCCAACTCTGACGTTTTGACTGTTGCCAGTCACTAAGAATAGATTGGATTTCTATAAAAATAGTTGCGGGTGACATAGATCCCAGAGAATCCTTTACTTTTTAGCACGTCATTTCCCGTCAAAAAATTGTCACGATTATTTTTAACAACACTGACATCTGCTGGAAAATGGAAGAACAGCTGGATAGATTGCCCAATGCTGAAAAAAGGGCAGCCGTTGCCATCGCTCGACTTAACTACCAGCATGATGGCGGATGATCGAAACGTTCATCGCGTGCCACAGATCTAGAGCCCCTTTTTTGACGCAGCTGGCTGTGCGCGGGCACAGCCAAAATTTCGAAATTATCTCACTGTAACCGCAACCGTGAGCTCTGCGTTGTTTAAAATCATAACAATCTCCAGCGCATACCTTCCAGCAACCATGTCTGAAATTGTCGTTCGATTGATTGAGTGAAGAGCCCTCTAGAATTTCATCATTTATTTTTCGATGAAATTTTGCATTTTAAAATTTTATATTTATTAGTATCGTTTCTACGGCTAACTCAATTCATGCAGTCTTCTTTCTTGTTATCTTTTGCATCTTTTTCGATTTTAAAATTTGATCCCACTTTTCATAGTTTTAGTCATAACCATTATATCTTTTTATAATTATAAAAGTCCCTTAATTTTATTTTATTTTTATTTTTTCTATTCACACAAAAGATACACAAATGATTTAATTTATAGTCCGATAAATAGTTTTTTCTGTGAAACCCTCGTATAACGATATATTGTTTATAACAATAAAGCCTGTAACGATATTTTCTTTAGTCCCGAAGGAATTGCTATTTACTCAATATATTTGAAGCCTATCTTTAGCGTTATTACTTTTTTACACGCGCCTGTCTAATAATGATAATTAGAACGCTGGTAAAACATTTTGTAGTACATATAACCCGATATGTTTATTTTGAAAAATACTACGTCCAGACTATGCGATAGTAAAAGATTGATGCAAGAAAGTGAAAAAACGGTAAACTTTTTCAATCATTATATAGAACCTTGTTTCTCGAAATTTCTTTTTGATGCGCTAAAGTCTTTGATGGCATGGCATAAAGCATTGGCATTTAATGAAAAGTATCTTTTTTGTTTCTTATGGTAATGCTATCACCCAAAAAAATTCGCACATCTACCCTTTATGCATACTTTTATGTATATTCTAGGTTAAAAAAAGAAATTGCAATTTACCGAAACATGAAAGCGGATTAAGGGTTTGAGTTTTACAAGATAGCAAACCTCAAATCAAAAGAAAGTAATTTAATGCATTAGAAATATTCATTGTCTTCATTTCTATAAAATAAATTCATCACCCGGTTTCCAACCAATATACATTGAGATTTAAGTGTTAATATGCAGAGTATAAATCTATATTACCTTATTTTGATTATTACAAAACAACTTTAATGCTCAGCTAATGTGGAAAAATTCAACTCTACAACGATAAACTGTCTTTAACGATATTTATTTTTCGTCCCTACAGTATCGTTATATGCAGGTTTCAGATCAAGTGAAACTGATTAAATTTTGTTTAACTTCCTACGTTACAATCCTTAGCAGATTTCAATAAATTTTCCAGATAAAATATTCATAAAGTAATATCATTCATGTTTCTTTAAAAGATGTTTTTCGGCATAATTTTATAATAAACATTTACTACGCTTATTAAGGAATTGTGTTGAATTTGAAAATTTCACTAGTTTACTTTAGATTGTACTGAGTTTAGTGTCTGAAAATCTGATCAACTCAAATCATCATTCCCAGGGGCGGCAAAAAGGGGTTGCAAGGGGGCGCGGTCGCACCCCGAAATTTAACAAACATTTGCCTTCTCTGATCATTCCTGTATGTTTGTATGTTTCTTCCCTACATAACTCTAGTGTTCTGCTATTTTAACTGTAAATGTTACTTATCTTCTTTAAATGTACATGTTTATCCTCCTCTCTTAACTTTCAATGTGGCTCCTTTTGTTTAAATATACATGTTTTTCTACAGTGTTAAATGTAAATGTTGCTTCTCTTCCTTAAATATGCATGCTTTTCCTCTCCCCTGTAAATTTTGCTTCTCTTCTATAAATATACATGATTTTTCCCCACTGTAAATGTTGCTTCTCTTTAAATATAGTTACTTCCTTTCCTCTGTTAACAGTAAATGTGTCTCGCCTTCTTTAAATATACATTTTTTTTTTCCACTCTTAAAAATAAATGTTGCTTCTCTTCTTTAGCTGTACATGATTTTTCTCCACTGTAATGTTGAATCTCTTGTAAACATTGTTTTTAATTCACGGTAAATGTTACTTCTCTTCTTTAAATGTACACTTTTTACCCTCCTCCCTCTCTTAAGTGTAAATGTTGCCTCTCTTCTTTAAATGTACATTCCCCCCCCCCTAAGTGTAAATGTTTCTTCTCTTCTATAAATAATGCTTTTTCTCTACCGTTAACTGTAAATGCTGCTTCTCTTCTTTAAATACAGGTTTTTTTTCTCTACTTTCAACTGTAAATGTTGCTTCTCTTCTTTAAATACGTATACTCATTTCTCTTCTTTAAATACGTATGCTTTTTTTTTCCACTGTTAACTGTAGATATTGCTTCTCTTCTTTAAATACACGTTTTTTTATCTTCCTTTAACTGTAAATGTTGCTTCTCTTCTTTAAATATTCATGCTTTTCTCCAATCCTAACTGTAACTGTCTTTTCTCTTCTTTAAATATACATGCTTTCTTTCAACTGTTAACTGTAAATGTTACTTCTCTTCTTTAAATAAACGTATTTTTTCTCTACTTTTAACTGTAAATGTTGCTTCTCTTCTTTAAATAATCATGCTCTTTCTCCACCCTTAACTGCAAATGTTATTTCTCTTCTTTAAACATGTATGCTTTTTTTCCACTGTTAACTGTAAATATTGCTTCGCTTCTTTAAATATGCGTTTTTTCTCTTCTTTTAACTGTAAATGTTGCTTCTCTTTTTTAAATATTCATGCTTTTCTCCATTCCTAACTGTAAGTGTTTTTTCTCTTCTTTAAATATACATGTTTTTTCTCCACGTTTAAGTGCAAATTTTGCTTCTCTTTTTTAAATGTACGTGTTTTTCTCCCACTGCTAACTGTAAATGTTGTTTTCTTACTTTAACTGGAAATATTCTTTTGCTATTTTAACAGTAAATGCTGCTTCTCCACTTGAACTGTAAATTGTTTTCTCTAGCTAAACTGTAAATTTTTTTCTCTACTTAAACTGTAAACTTTTTTCTATACTTAAACTGTAAATTTTACTTCTGTATTTTAACTATGAGTTTTGTGACGGTATTTTTAAAATATTATTTCATTATTTAAACTGTAAAATCTACTTTGATATTTACTTTACACCTTTTTTAAATTTTGCTTCAGCATATTAACTAAATTTTGCTACTTTACTTTAACTGGGATTTTTTTTTCTCTACTCTAATTACAAATGTAGCTTCTCTAGATTACTGTAACATTATTTCTTTTTCTCTTTTGATATGCAATGTTGTTTCTTTAACTGGTAATGTTATTTCTCTGTGTCAACTATAATTGCGGCTTCTCAACTTCAATAAAATATTGTTTCCGCACTGGAAATATTGTTTCTCTGTTTTAATTTTATCTACGTGCAGCTTCTATACGTCACTAAAATATTTCTTTACTTTGATTGCTAATATTATGGTAAAAATATTGTTTCTTTAACTGGAATTATTAAGCCTCTTAAGTATAAATTCAACTTCCTAACGTCAATAAAAGAATTTTCCACACTGGAATTTTTTCCTTTCTCTACTTTTTATTATAAAAGCATTTAATATATTTCAATATAACATTTCTTTTACTTTGTCTGGTAAAACTGTTTCTTTAACTCAAAATATTATTATTCCTACACTTTAAATTCAAATTCTCTACAGTAAAATTCTGTTTCCCACCAGTGGTGCACACAAAGGGGGGGGGGCGGGGAGGGGGGATACAAGGGGTCCGGACCCTTCCCAAAAGAATTGTCAATTTCCCTTCGTTAAATCATCATGTAATTTTTGACTTTTAAATATGTTAGAAGACATCACATTTTTATTTTCAGCAATTAAGATAGATAAATTAGAACATAGTAAAAGATGGTTACGTTAAACTGTAAAAAAAAAATCCGGGTTTTTTCAAATGTTGATGTCACAGATTTATGTGTTGGACCCCCTCCAAGAGAAAATCCTGTGTGCGCCACTGGTTTCCGCAGTACATATATTGTTTATTTACTGCAACTATAAATGTTGTTTTTCTATTTTAATTGTAAATGTTACTTCCTTGTTTTAATAACATCGTTCATTCTTTACTTTACGGGTTCCAATATATTGAATCTGAGAATGGAAACTCTGTCCTTTTAGGGATGAGCTTAATAAAACAAGCTAATTTCGATTCGTAAATGGTCCACCACTAGTTATCAGCATTACAGTTCGAATCTTTTCATACTTCATCCGGGGGGGGGGGGTCGTTGATTTAGGCAGAACTCCTTTTTTCCGAGGGAGAAGTTGTGAAGCACAGTCGTTTAAACATAAACGAAATTTTAGCAGACACACATACACACCAAAAAAAAAAAAAAAAAAGGATATGAAGAAAGTTTATGTAAATTAATGCTTATACATGAGCAGTATATATATATATACAAAGTAGTGGTGTAGACAGAAATTTTTCATGGGAAGGGGGGTTACGACTACTGCAACTTATATATATGTATACGTGTGTGTGGTAATGGAGTGAAGAATATACATTTTGTATGGCAAAAAATTCCTCGCGGGGGTTATGACCCCTCTAACCCCCCCCCCCTTGGCTACGCCTCTGCCTACAAAGAAATATTATTCAGATCAAATTGTATGACATGCCCTAGTAAAATTAGATGACATGTATTATGGCACTAAATGACGAAAGTTTGAAAGAGAAAAATGTAAATAAAACGTTACTGGTCCGACGGACCCACAAATTTTGTATTCTGCAGGTCCGCAATACACATATTTTCATGGTCTCGGACCAACTGAGCACAGTTAATTTCCAGTCTCTAAGTTGTGGGGAACATCGAACCTCTACGCTTTTGAAAGACCCCTCGAGGCTGACGTTCGCAGCTTTAACTCTTTAACGCGCAGTGTTCCCGCTCTGGGAACACCAAACTCTAACGTTTTGACTGTGGCCAGTTACGAAGAATAGATTGGATTTCTATAAAAATAGTTGCGGGTGACAGAGCTCCACGAGAATCCTTTACTTTTTTGCATGCCATTTCCCGTAAAAAAAAATTGCCACGATTATTTTTATCAGCACTGACATCTCCTGAAAAATGGAAGAATGCGACAACAGCTGGATAGATTGCCCAATGATAAAAAGAGGGCACCCGTTGCCATCGCTCGACTTAAGTACCAACAAGATGCCGGACGATCGGAACGTTGATCGCGTGCCACAGATCTAGAGACCCTTTTTTGACGCAGCTGGAGCTGGCTGTGCGGCACGGCCAGCTGCGTCACTAAATTACTACTACTAGTTAAAGAGTAAAGGATTCTCGTGGAGCTATGTCATCCGCAACTATTTTTATAGACATCCAATCTATTCTTCATGACTGGCAACAGTCAAAACGTCAGAGTTGGGTGTTCCCAGAGCGGGAGCACTGCGCGTTAAAGGGTTAAAGCAGTGGAGGAGAACTAAACGCCCGTCTTCATCAATAAAATGGGATAAAATACAACAATACTGTATATGCAATGCGTTTTATAATCCATGTTCTCGGCATAGCTTGCCTTCTTTACTTCCCTTTCACTTTGGATCCGCCTCATACAACTATCTGTAGCTGACCACTATCGTAATGCCTTTCCAAAGCGTGTTCGCAATCGGCGGCAGTGAAAGTGCTTATAACAGGCAAGTTATCTGACCCAGTCTTTGTGTTGTTATTATTATTATCTTTTTTCCCCTCTCGTGACCCACTAGCCACCCCGTTCATTGCGTTGTCGCAGAGGGCCGCACTTACATTTCACTCATGACCACTCACTCTTTGGAGAGGGGCAGAATATTATTATTATTGGCGATATTTATTCTGGTGCAAAAAGGATCTTTTTTCGGGCGACTTGTCGGCGCCGACCTTTTCCATGAAAAATCGCCTTTTTTTCCTTTTAAAAAAAGGGAAGATTGCGCAAAGTGAGTGTGTGTGCGTGTGTGTGTGTGCTGTTAGGTGCCCCAATCCTGTTCTCAACCACAAGGTTAATAATGACTTTTTCTTTCCGGCTGATTTTTCTCACGATTTCGCTGCTTATTATTCATTCGCGTAACCAAGCTGCTGTTATACAGGCCACGTATATATATATATATACACACACACACGGCCATTGACAAATCACGAAAGCATAGTTAGCAGTGGCTGTTTTTTCCTCTTCGTACGTTTTTACGCTGGCCGTCTAATTAATGGCCTCATAGTACGTCACGAGCTCGTAATTCTCACTGCACGATGGCCGCTACTTTTAAGATTCGCGCGTGCTATGCGCCACTACGTAGCGTTTCTCGAGGGATTGAAAGGAGTATCGACAGGTACGGCCAGCCGCGTTAGCGGGGTGTCCACCGGCGACTTTTGCGACTCATTAAGGATAAGGCGACTTGGACGTCTTTTTTGAATGAAAAACGTCATTCTCATACTATTTTCAAGTGTTTGGTTACTGTTATCTTACTCCGAGCAACTGATTTGAAAATCACATTCCGGATTTGTCAACTCCTCTTAAGGGTGTATGTCGAAGAACAAAACTCTGTTTTTAGTCTTGGTACACAAATTCAGGCCGGCACTGGCCAGGGTGTCCGACTGTCTGCAGACGGGTGGGCCCTCCCTGCTGAGGGCGGGCCCCCAAACAGAAAAAATAAGGAGAATAAAAAAAAAAGTGCTACACTGATAGCACTTGAATGAAGTTTGACACCTACAAAATTTTTTGCAGCTGCAATTGCGCCCCTGAAGGCTTGAAAACACTTCATTTTAAATGTAGTTCTCAAAATTGTTTGAGAGAGGATTCCCGAATGAACAAGGAATTAATTAATATGAATGACACATATTAATTAATAGATCAATATTTTATTAATGCATTACTTATCAATCATAATAACACCGTACCTCCCCCCATACCCCGAAAGTTAACACATCCTATTATTTATCGGTTACACAATAACCCGCGCCCCCTTCTCTTGAGACGGGGGGGGCCCTACCCTCCCAGTCCGGGCTTGCACAAATTGAAATAAACTAATAGCACCATGATCTCCAAAAAATTCCAGATGGTTCTTCATAAGCTGCTTTACACACTGCAATAAGCGAAAAAGCTGTGGCTTTTGTGAAATTTTCAGAAAAAATTCTTAAACATGGATCTGAGCTGCTGGATTTTTCGAAGAGGGACACGTTTTGCGAAAATTTCCGATTTTTAAGAATTTTTTCTAAAAGTTTTGAAACGGATACAGATTGATCGTTTATTTCAGTATGTAGTACAGCTTGTAAAGAGACAGTTTCAAAACTTTGAAATGCCTGGCATAATTAGTTTATTTGTACTTAAGTACCAAAATCACATGATTTTTTTTCGAACAACACCGTTAAGTTATGCGATTGGTGGTTAATCAAACATTCTAATCCGTTTTTTATAATTGTAGAATCTTCAAAGTCACGCTCTCACTTCCCCAAATCCACTAACTTTATGGTAATACTTAAGTTTAGTCTTATATTTTATTTTTTTTTTTTTTTTTTTCTTTCAGTTATGTTTACATGAAATGGGAACTACGTTTTAATCTTCTAACGGAAGAAAGGAATACATAATTTAGTTTTAATTTTTTTTCTAGTTTAAATGTAAAATCTGGTATATACAGGGTGATTATAATTAAAGGTCCACTTTAAAACGATCAGAAAAGGAAAACTACTGGGCCAAATGTTATCAAACTTGGTAATCGTGTAATGGTGGTCATGAAATTTATTATCGGCGAAAAAAAAAATTAAAACTACGTTTTAATCTTCTAACTGAAGAAAGAAATACATAATTTAGTTTTAATTTTTTTTCTAGTTTAAACGTAAAATTCAACACCAGGGGCAAGGACGTATTTAAGGGCGGGGGGGGGGGGGGTCCAGGGGTCCAAACCTCCTCCCCCACGAAATTTTGATTTTTGTTACTAAAATAATAAAGATAAAGCGCCCTTTTGATAAAAATACTTCCTTTTTTGCCGTTTGGACCCCCTCCAAAATGTTTTTCATGTGGTCGGTCCGGATCCCTGGAACCCCGCCCCCCCCTTTAAATGCTTCCCTGCCCCCTGGTGTTGAATTTTTGAAAATTTTTTCCGCCGATAATAAATTCCATAACCACCTTTACACAATCACTAAGTTTGATAACATTTGGTCCAGTAGTTTACCTTTTTTGATTTTTTTTAAAGTGGAACTTTAATCGTTATCACCTTGTATTATTAACAATTATTATTAAATAAGAATTTTATAAATTGTAATTTGCATATTTTGATATTTTTCACTTTTGAACTAGTGCAATATGTTAATTCTTCCTAAGAATAGAATGGAAACTAAATATTGCGTAGTCGTTATAAAACTTATAATGATACTTTATTTAGCAAAATTGTTATAAAAAAATGTAAGGTTAACAAGATTTTTTTTTAAATTTGATTAATTCGTGTTGTGCATTCTTTTTTATTTAATAGAAAACTTATAATAATGTTATTAGAATTTAACTAAAGTGTATATGGCATGTTAGAGAATATTATAAACAGGTTTTTCTAAAAATTAATTTTGATTATTTCATCATGAGTAATTTGTGCATGCTTTTATTAAATTCCCACTGTAAGACTGAGACTGTTATCTTGTTATCAATTTTTTACTAACTTCTAATCTCCAATAAAGCTGATATTTTTCTTACTAATGTAGCCTAGCAGTCAATACACGAATCAAACATAAAAATTAGATTTTTTTTTAAATTCGTGCTCGTTACTTTAAATTCAATATTGTTAATATATTTTGAAACTGATTTCTTTTAAATTTACTTGTATGTGTTTTAATCTGATTTTTTTAATGTACTGTATGCTCTATTATATAACGCACATGAAGTTTTTTACTTTTTCATTTTAGTCATTCCTTCTTAAATGAAGCGAAGTTTATTTCTTAATTACAAAATCATGCAAAAAATGCTACTAGTTTGGTAACTAAAATTAAGAAAATGGCTACTAAACTCGTAACATTTTTATGTCGGTGAGACAACTAATGATGCTATTTTTGCCTCCTCACGTAGGTGGACACTCTGCGTTAGTACAGTCCGTACGTTAGTGGTTTTTTTTTTTTTTTTTTTTTTTTTTTTGAGAGGATAGCTGGCGTTTCTAAATTCATTGTTTAGAGCCACATGCGTCCTTTCTGGAGTTTGCCGCAGCAATTTTGTATCATCATCCGAAGAAGGAGGACTTCTGAATATTGCTACCCTTCGGAAACTGCTAGCTACATCTTGGCGGGGGGGGGAGGGGGAGACTTTTGGAACCATTGATTTAACATGCACGTGCAAGATGGTCTTTAGTTCGGAATCAAACCCGCAACCTCCCGTTTAAATCCGTGGTTCTGAAAGTCTCTTAGACTATCATTATTAGTTTCCGTAAGGTACCTAACATTCAGAAGTTTCCACTTTCTGATGCAAATCTAAATTATGGCGGGACACTCCAGGAAGGACGCATCAGCTCTAAACGACGAATTTACATAATACACGTTATACAGTACTCCCTCGTTATAGCACGCCTCAATACATCGCGCTTTTTTTATGTCTACCTTATTTGCACTGTTCTGCTTCGTTGCTTACTTGAGAAAGCATACAGAATGTTTGAAAAGTGCAACTGTAATCAATTCAGTGAGATGCAATTCATTTTCGAGCACTGATCGCTCCTGAAAAGCAAGTTACGAGAGAAAAATCAAAAGCACATGGCTGCCTAGTTTCTTCGGTAGGAAACGAAACTGCGTAGTTGTAAAATTAAACTTCTATATTTTCTGATGAACCTTTTGAGGCGCAACCCTTTCCCAATGCTGAAAAGGGCAGCCATTGCCATCGCTCGACTTAACTACCAGCATGATGGCGGACGATCGAAACGTTCATCGCGTGCCACAGATCTTAGAGACCCTTTTTGAGCCAGCTGTCGTCAATAAAAGGGTCTCTAGATCTGTAGCACGCGATGAACGTTTCGATCGTCCGCCATCATGCTGGTAGTTAAGTCGAGCGATGGCAACGGCCGCCCTTTTTCAGCATTGGGAAAGGGTTGCGCCTCAAAGGGTTAATTATTTTGCTTTGTTCGTGTTTAATCAGAACTTTAAAATAAATAATTAATTAATTATGTTTTCGTATTTATAACATTATATAATCACATGTCTTGTTGAATGCATTACTGTGTGATTAGATGAGGGAACTTAAAATTTTTCCAATTTTTTTTTTTTTTTTTTTTTTTTTTTTTTTTTTTTTTTAATTTAACCTGAGTTTCACTGGTTTTTGTCGGCAAACTAACCGACCCAGGAGAATAACAGAAAGTGTAAGCGACTACCTTGCAGTACCTCAAGCATTCCCAAACAGAAATCGTGGGAGGGGGAAAAAAGAAATCGTTGCATACATTACACTTTAAAAAATCAAGGTAGACATCTTTCATATATGTTTATGAATTTTATTCAAGAAACGTACGTGTCCAGATTTGTGATCACTAACTTTTCGAGCGGTTATCAAGATCGTTCTTTTTTATAACGAAAATGGAATTTTAATCACGCGTTTATGTTTAATAAGCACGCGCGTTTAATAATTAATAATAAGCATTTTTGATGAATTGAGATGATGTGATACGCTCCGGTAAGTGATGCCTATTTGAAACAGAAAATCTGCCATAGAAAAAAATGTACACCTATTCAGATCGATTAGGCTTAAGTTCTGTATTTTTATTTAAGAAGATATAGAAAAAAAAAAAAATCTGTTGACAGCTAACTTAAAATTCTTAAAATCTATTAATCTCTGCTTAGAAAGTTATAGAAAAAATCCTAATTGCCTTAAATTCTAAAAATCGATTAATCTTTGCGTAGAAAGATATAAAAAAAAAATCTTAACTGCCTTAAATTCTAAAAATATATCAATCTTTGCGTAAAAAGCTATAAAAAAAATCCTAACTGCCTTAAATTCTAAAAATCTATTAATATTTGCATAAAAAGTTATACAAAAAAAAACTAGCTAACCTTAAACTCTAAAAATATATTAATCTCCTTAAAAAGTTATTGAAAAAGAATCCTAGCTGCCTTAAATTCTAAAAATCTATTGATCCTTCCTTAAAAAGTTCCTAGCTGCCTAGGCTAGTGGCGTAGCCAAGGGGGGGGGGTTACGGTGGTCATAACCCTCCCCCCCCCATGAGGAATTTTTTGCCATACAAAATGTATATTTTTCACCCCCTTATCCCACTCACGTATACATGAGTTGCAGTAGTCGGAACCCACTCCCCATGAAAATTTTCTGGCTACGCCACTGACCTAGGCTGTTCCTAGCATAGATAGAAAAAAATCCTAGATACCTTAATTTCTAAAAATCTATTGATCCTTGTTTAAAAAGTGTCATAGAAAAAAAATCCTAGCTGCCTTAAATTCTAATGATCTCTCCATAAAAAGTTATAGAGAAAATCCTAACCGGTTTAAATTCTAAAAATGTATTAATATTTGCATAAAAAGTTATAGAAAAAAACCTATAGCTACCTTAAATTCTAAAAATGTATTAATCTCCTTAAAAAGTTATCGAAAAAAATGCCTGGCTGCCTTAAATTCTAAAAAATCTATTCATCTCTGCGTAAAAAGTTATGAAAATATATATATATATATATATCCTAGCTGCCTTGCATTCTAAAAATCTATAAACACTTTCTGTTCTGAGACATTTCTTACCCTGCGGAATGGGGCTTTTTGGTACTCTTCATGATTTTTTGAAAAATACTGTTAATACATATTTTTTTAACTGTAAACTTTAAATTGTTCTTATCCGTAATCAAAAGAACTAATTAAATGTTCTAAGAATTAATATTTAATATTTATTAGGAACTAGCTGCTACCCGCGACTTCGTCAGCGTCGGCCTTATAATTAGGTCCCGAGAGAAATGTAGCATGTGTGAATAAAAAATATTGTTGCTACAAAAGAAACTGCATTTAAATATTATTTGCTTTTTACTTGTTTCAAATGAAGTATAATGCATGGTAGTATACTTCATTTAAAATAAGAGAATATGCAGAGTTACTAAATTTAGATTTTTTTTCAGGCATTTGGCGAACAGAGACAGGTATGACAGTATTTGCGAACTGTTTTGTAAAAGAAATATTTATGCTATATGATATGAATTTTAGTCTATGTTAATCAGGAATAGAGCAGCTTTCTATTAGTGAAAAAGTTTTAGAATCGGTTCTGTAGTTAGAGATACCCAGAGAGCGTAATGTATTAGAATCAAGGGCGGATTAAAGGGGGGGCGGCGGAGGGGCGACCGCCCCCCCCCCGAGAAAAGAGAAATTAATGTAAAAGATCCTATTTCGCTTCCATAAAATGGATGTGTATGTTAATCTTCTAATTAACCGCCCCCATCGACAGACTAACCGCCCCCCCGACAAACTTGCAATAATCCGCCACTGATTAGAATTATTTTGGTGTTCCTGTAAAGGAACTATTTACGTTACATGCATGAATTTTAGCCTATAATACTCAAGAATAGCTTACTATCAGTAAAAAAAGTTTAGGAATCGGTTCACTGCTTACAGAAATGCACATAGAGCGTAATGTAATTCTTATTAACATCCCTGTAAAAGAACTATCTGTGATATATGCATATAACACTTAGGATGCCACCAGTGTCTAAGAAGTTCTGCTCTCAAAACTGCAAGGCGGGAGGTGCCAGGTTCAAACCCCGGTCGTGCCTGTCGACTTAGCCGATCCCAGTTTTCCGTGGTTTTCTAAAAAACCTCACGTAATCCCTTAGAAAGTCCTCCACAGAAGAATTTCCCCATATAGGCCTAGGACCCTAGTGCAGTCAATCGGTCTTAATCCAAAAACAAACAATAATACTCAGGAATAATGTAACTTTCAGTCAGTGAAAAAAGTTTTATAATCGGTTTAGTAGCTACAAAATTTCCATAGATCGCAATGCATTAGAATTATTTTGAGTGTCTTTGTAAAAGAATTATTTATGCTATATGCTTGAAAGACTGCCTGTATGTTAATCCAGGGCATAAGCTATTTTCATTATCCGTTCAACCATTTTTGTGTGATTCAGTCAAAAACATCCAAACACACAAACGTACACATTTATATTTATTGGTAGGATTTGGAAATTTATGAACTTTAAGAAACACATCCGGACTTTTCTTGATACTTACGTATTATCCCGGCGGTCATTCCCGCCAAACTGTTTTTTCGTCAAATGAGTTGCCAATCGTATTCAAAACCATTAATAATTTCATGTGCCCGGCATTTATTTCGGCAAAAAATCGCTCGTCTTGGTGGACCGCCGTGATGGAATACGTAAGTACCCTTTTCTTTATTTATGCTTTTTAATTTGGCGTAAAATCAACATAATTTCCATGTTTTTCAAATGCATCTGATTTTGAAAATAGAATTTCTGCTTTATTTCAAAAGCATAAATCATTTTGTGCGGGCGATGAAACGGCTTTTAATTAATAGTTAGAAAAGTAGTTAAAATTTCAAAATTCTGAGTCTCAGGTGCACTTTACCGAAGGTATTTGCTCAGTCATGCTCAAATTTTCAAAGCTCTGATTTCTGTAGATTTGTCTGGAGAACATTCATTTTCATTATTACAGATAGATAGATTTGGCATAAAACTGGCTTAATTTCCGTGGTATTTAATGTTTTTCAGATGCACGCGCTCCTTTATTGAAGTAATAGCATTCTTGCTAGCTGAAAACATGAATCATTTGATACGGGCGAAACTCGCCAAGCATGGCAACGTTAAAACGGTTTTTAATTAATAATTAAAAATCTAAAATTCTAAGTAGCCTATAACCATCTCCAGGGTCACATCTATATCTAAACCGAAATGCATCCTAATCGATTCAGCGGTTTAGGCGTGAAAGGGTCATAATCAAACAAACAAACAAACAAACAAACTCACTTTCGCATTTATAATATTAGTTAGGATTATTGGAAAAAAGCATGTTTTGAAGGGAAAAAAATGTTTCACTGAAGGCTGTATTCACTTGAAAATTATGCAACACTAAAACAGTCCTTTAAAAATTTAATTACAATAGAGACTCGGAAAGCTTTAGAATGGTTTTTTTTACAAGTTGCATTATGAAATGACACAGACAATGAACCCATAGACAAAACTGTCAGGAAGTAATGCTGAACATATACGGATTTTCACGATATTTCCAAAAGCGCGTAAACCCTCGGCCCATTTTTGAAGGCAATTTTTGTGCTTATGAATTTTTTCTGGAAGTTGCATGAGACATGCAGCTTTAACTGTTAGTGCCAGCTCATAGTGCATTGGGTGAAGAAGCATTATTAATGTTTTCGAGTGTTTAACGTCATTGGTTTATTTTTAACCTTTGAGGCGCAACCCTTTCAAAATGCTGAAAAAAGGGCAGCCGTTGCCATCACTCGACTTAACTACCAGCAAGATGGCGGACGATCGAAACGTTCATCGCGTGCCACAGATCTAGAGACCCTTTAATGACGCAGCTGGCTCTGCGCGGGCACAGCCAGCTGCCGTCAAAAAGGGGGTCTCTAGATCTGTGGCACGCGATGAACGTTTCGATCGTCCGCCATCTTGCTGGCCGTTAAGTCGAGCGATGGCAACGGCTGTCCTTTTTCAGCATTCGGCAATCTATCCAGCTGTTCTCGCATTCTTCCATTTTTCAGCAGATGTCAGTGCTGTTAAAAATAACCGTGACCATTTTTTTACGGGAAATGACGTGCTAAAAAGTAAAGGATTCCCGTGGATTTATGTCCCCCGCAACTACTTTTATAGGAATCCAATCTATTCTTCGCGACTGGCAACAGTTAAAACGCCAGAGCTTCGTGTCCCCAGAGCGGGAACACTGCGCGTTAAAGGGTTAAATAATTTGTTAGGGCAGAAAAAAAAAGTTATTTCAATTATTTTTTTTCTTTTCTTTTTTCTTTCTTTCTAGAAAAAGAATAATACACAAACGAGAAAGTGCGTAAAGAAACTGATAAAGCTATCGCAAAACAAAAACTTAAAAAGCGAGAAAAAAAAATCAAGAGGTAAAAACCAAACGATAGCTGGGGAAAGGGAGAAAAGTGGGGGAAAAGAAAGGAAAGGGAAAAGAAAAAAAAAAAAAAAAAAAGTAAATTACCGAAGCTATCGTTCACACCCACAAGACGGTAGGCAAACTGTAACTGTTTAAAAAGGTGGCAGCACACACGTGCTAGGGTTGCCGCAGGGAGGAAAAAAACTCGCCAAAAACTGAATGGAAAGGTAAGCGGCTGGAAATATATACCAGCTCGATAATGAGAAGGGATGCCTAGGAGCACTGCTGTACTTACAGCTTCTCACAGGAGGGCTCCAGCTAAGGGGAGGGGGGGGGTGTTCATTCTTACTATAAAATTTGATTGTCAGTGCATTTTAATATAAATATCTGGTAAAAAATTATAATAGTACTGCATCTGGCTGTGCGGCACAGCCAGCTGCGTCAAAAAAGGGTCTCTAGATCTGTGGCACGCGATTAAATGTTTCGATCGTTCGCCATCTTCCTGGTAGTTAAGTCGAGCGATGGCAACGGCTGCCCTTTTTCCAGCATTGGGCAATCTATCCAGCTGTTCTGGCATTCTTCCATTTTTCAGCAGATGTCAGTGTTGTTAAAAATAATCGTGACTTTTTTTTTTTTTTTTTTACGGGAAATGACGTGCTAAACTATTGACGCGCAACTATTCTTATAGAAATCAAATCTATTCTTCGTGACTGGCAACAGTCAAAACGTCAGAGTTTGGTGTTCCCAGAGCGGGAACACTGCGCGTTAAAGGAATAAACCCATGGCCTCCGGCCCATTTCATGCCACTTTCCATTTTAACCGGATGCCAAGAGCAATGAATAAAATTCCGACATCCGCTGCTACGGAATTGAAATAAAACAGTGAAATTATTCGCATTTGTCACTTTGCTGCATTTTATGGAAATAAGATTTATTAGCCTCGAAATTAAGATAAGGAAATGCAGCAATGCTTATGTATTCTTGCGAGAGAAGGGTAAATGTTAAAATTTGATAGTCCTCAAAAAAGGACGATGGGTAGTTACGGGATAAAATAAAAGATTTTGCCGTGAATTGTATGCAGTAAAATGCACAAAAGAGCAACATTTTAGTCTAAACCAAAGTAAAAAAATTTAGTCGGGGCTAGAGCCTAATTTCCTGCAGGGCATTCGGGGCAAGCGCCCCAACCCCCAGTGTTCCGTAAAAATTTATAAATTTTAATTTTAGCTTAAAATAAGAGACAGAAACTAATTTTGTGAAAAAATAATAGTATTAATAGTTACTTAATCATATCCCTAACATTATATCCACACAATTTTATTTGCAAAACGGTATAGTCCGAGGCGAAGAGCTGATTTTCAATCGGAACTGTTAAAATGAAATATTTTCCAAAGTGTAGAAGATCTATCCTACTATAAATAAATGCTCTGATATGAGCATTAGGAAAATAAATACAAAAATACTGTGGAACAAGTTATTTGAAAATGGCAGAATGAAATTAACGATTGAATATTAACTAATATAATCGAAATATTATTACCTACGTAATATTATTAATATCGATCGAAACATATTTCATCTCACTTTGAATCGTGATTAAATAATCATTTTTATGCTGTTATAACACCCTTCTTTGTACGGTATGCAGTGGCGTAGCCAAGGGGGGTGGATAGGGGGTCACAACCAATAGCGGATCCAGGGGAGGGGCTAGGGCGCTTTAGCTCCCCCAAAAGAAATTGCTAAAGGATTCTGCTTTATTATACAATTTAAATGGCTGAAATGATCATATTTTATAACTTAGCCCCTTGGACTTAACTTAGCCCCATGCACATTGGTTTAGACTAAAATTTTGACTTATAGTACATTTTAATTGGGCGAAATAAGCATTTTTTTCAATTTAACCCCTCCCAAAAAAAAATTTCTGGATCACACCCCCCCCCCAACACCACGAAAAATTTCAGGCTACGCCACTGATGGTATGATATGAAAGTTGCTTTGTACGGTATAAGAAATTTGCAGAAGATGGGCCCCCAATAAAGCTTTTGCTCAGGGCCCTCAACTCGGTAAATCGGCCCCTGGTATGGACTATGTTATACAAAAATATCGGTTTACCTATCCAAAGTGTATAATAAAGCGGAATGTTAGCCTTTAGCAATCTCTTTTGGGTGGCTGCAGTGCAGCCCCTTAGCCCGCCCCCTGGATCCGCTACTGCCGCCACCCTAATGGTCATTACTTCACTGGTTGAATGGGTCGGCCAAGATAAAAAAAAAAAACAAACCTCTCATTGAATTTTTCAAGTATTTCCACGCGACTAAAAGATGCGAAAAGGGTTTGTGTTCCAAATAGAGAGCAAACGCGCGGCTTTTTTAATTGCCGACTGTTTGCCTCCATTTAGATTAAGCTCCCAGATAAGTTCGGGTTAAAAGTGCGGTTCAGGAACACGCTCGTCCATAAAGTGGCGGGGTTATCAGTCACTTACTGCTTTTAATATAACTCTTTTCATTTCTTTTTCTCTTTTTTCGCTTTCGGAGGAGTTGTGGAAAAACAACTAAATGCCGTTTATTTTAAATATGCATTAAGCTGTTGCCGAGATTATCTCAAGTCTCTGAGGCAGTTTTTTCCCCCCCCCTCTTATTAGTTTGAGAATAAACGCAATTAAGACCAGAAGAAGAAAAAAAAGTGAACATTCAAGTGCGACTTATTTGTTTGAGCTAAATGCGAGAAATATCGTTCTTCACCGACATAGACAGGAAGAGGTAGCACTTCTGTACGTAACTCTCATATCTCAAAAAACTGTTGGTCGTAGAATGTTGAAATTTTATATTTAGGATTGTTGTAACATCTAGTTCTGTACTTCTCTTTTTATAGTTCCATTCTCCTGGATCGTTCATTTAACCCTTTAACGCACAGTGTTCCCGCTCTGAGAACACCAAACTCTGACGTTTTGACTGTTGCCAGTCACGAAGAATACATTGGATTTCTATAAAAATAGTTGCGGGTGACAGAGCTCCACGAGATTCCTTTACTTTTTAGCACGCCCTTTCCCGTAAAAAAATTGGTCACGATTATTTTTAACAGCCCTGACATCTGCTGAAAAATGGAAGAATGCTAGAACAGCTGGATGGATTGCCCAATGCTGAAAAAAGGGCAACCGTTGCCATCGCTCGACTTAACGACCAGCAAGATGGCGGACGATCGAAACGTTCATCGCGTGCCACAGATCTAGAGACCCTTTTTTTGACGACAGCTGGCTGTGCGTTGAACGTTGCGATGAACGTTTTGATCGTCCGCCATCTTGCTGGTAGTTCAGTTGAGCGATGGCAACGGCTGCCCTTTTTTCAGCATTTGGAAAGGGTTGCTCCTCAAAGGGTTAATTTATTCTGTCAATAGCCATAGTTATTCTTTGGACCATGCTCGAACACTCGCCAAGTGGGCCATGGTAGCCCAGTGGTTAACCCTTTAACGCGCAGTGATCCCGCTCTGGGATCACCCAACTCTGACGTTTTGACTGTTGCCAGTCACGAAGAATAGATTGGATTTCTATAAAAATAGTTGCGGGTGATATGGCTCCACGAGAATTCTTTACTTTTTAGCACGTTTAGCCTGGATATGGCCCTGAAGAGGGTCTCAAGTGTTATAATTTCCATTCCATTCATTCTTGCATAATATGGTTCATTGTATTTCGACTTCATACTGTTTGCCCCTTTGATTCTGCTGATACACTTGTTTTTCCCCTTCGACATATGGTATTTTTGCAGTAATATTATTTGTGTTTTACTTATTTATTATATACAGTCGCAGCTGGATTTAACGTACTTTGATTTAATCCGATATAACGAATATTTTTTCTGTCCTGACATAATGGGTGCTAAAATGCTCTGATTTAACGAATTTTTAGCTTTGATTTAACGAAAAACAATCGCTGAAATATAAATAAATATAAATCGCTGAACATAAAACTAAAACTTTAAATTTTTCGCACTCAAAATTAATATCGACAAAGAGCTTTATAAAGTCAAAACAAGGCCACAAAAACAAAGCACTATCAAGGATTTCTTTCCAAAGTGCCAATAAGTATGTATGTATTATGTATTAAGTTTTAAGAACAAGAATATTAAAGAATTTAGATAATTTTAAAGCTGATCTGCTTCGATTTAACGAACGGATTTGTGGGTCCCAATCAATTCGTTAATTCGAGGTTCGACTGTATGAGTGTGTGTTAGAACTTTTCAGAGTTAATAGATAATTAATAGATTATAGATTTCTTTTCCCAATATTTATTTACATACAACACGGGAATATCACTGTAAATGTTGTTTCTCCTGCTGGCAAAAGTTCACAAAGCCCATTCTATTTGCGGCAGAAGTTGAACCTGCCTATGAAGAGCGCAAACAAGCAAAAGAATGCAGTCAAATGACATTTTAATCCTTTTTAAAGTTTTGTGTTCAAGCAATAAGCCGAAGAAGGCATATGCATAAGGAGGCGATCATACAATTTAATTTCGTGAATGTGTGTGCATATTCACGACCGCTGGATAGCAGACGGACAGACATACGTACCAAAACTATAAAAACCTTTCAGTTTTGTTGGAAAGTTCTAAAATAGTGAATATATAGTTCTTTTTTACCGGTAGGGCAAACGGAGCAATTGCGCAAGGGCCGGCAGAATTTTTTGGTCGAAACAATCGTAAAATCTTATAAGTAACTTTTTATGTGTGTTTTTTTTTTTTTCACAAATTTTTTATTTATTTTATCATTTAACACCAGTATTTTGAGTGTTTTTTCCCCAAAATCTTGCCGTTTCCACTTTTAAAGTTTTCAATAAAATTACGAAAGAGAAATAAAATTCTCAAAAGTTACATTATTTTTGAAGCATGAACAATGAAAATAATTACCCTTGTATAAATAATTTCAATCAGCATTTTTATCAATTCGTTAGCCCACCAGTGGCCGAGTTCATTTGCGATTTGATTTGAACTAGGAGACGAAAGGTGCCTGGTTCAAACTCAGGTCGCGTCTATCGACCTAGCTGTTTGGAGTATTCCGTAGTTTTTTAATACGGGAACGTATGTGACGCAAATACGGGTTAGGATAACTTAAAAACTTCCCCATGGAGGGCACCCCCCCCCTCTAAAGAATGGATCTTTTGCAGCAATCCGAAGCAATCGTATATATATATTATCGGTAAGATGGGAAGCTTACCGATAATGTTTAAGTGTCAATCCGTACGATTAAAAAAAAAATTAAATTATCTACCATTGAATTAATACTGAAGTGTGCCGATTATTGCTTTAACCCGCTACGGCAGACCTAAACGAGAAACAGCGCATTCATAAAAAACATTTTGAACTTACCTTAGAAAAAAAATATATATATATAATATTGAGCTTATCTCCTGTAATCACTAAATTGCAAATTAACTAAACAATTAGAAACCAACCTTTAATTTAATTTCAATATACTTTACAGGATTGACGTTTTAACGAAAGTAACTGCTACAAATTTTTTTTCTTTTGTGAAAAAGTAACCGTACATTGAAATTAGTAGAAGTTATTAAAGAAAAATTGCTGATGGAAAAGGACAGGACCGTTGTTTTTCACTGGTTTCATTCATAATAAATTTCAGAAATTAAGCAAACGTTAAGTAGTAGCACGTGTAACGAACTGTACGCGATAGGGCCAGAACCAGTTGATAGAGTAGATAAAACCGCCAACAGGGGCTAGTGGCTGTGTATTTCTGTTTTCTGAGCATGCGCAGAACAGATCGCAAAATCATAATTGCCGGACGTATAAGAAGTAAACGGTTACCCTACGAATAAGCGGGGAACGGTTACCGTACACGTAGCCACTATGCATAACTAATAAGTAAAACATAACGTATATACTACAAATATGACATACCCCTCATGAAAAATTATGTAACAGCAGATGCAAAAATTACAAACCTCGCGAGGAAAAAAAAAAAACAAAAAACAGATGCTAAGCCAAACAAAATACAATTAAACAATGTGATAATAGAATGTAATGGAAATTACAACCACTACTATCATTGTCAGGAACCATAACCAGTAAATTATAATTAAAGACAATCAAAATAGTAGGATTTCGGTTGTGTGGAATATCAAAAGAGATATTCACTCCGCGATGTTTAGGCTCTATCCTACAATAGAACAAGAATCTAAATGAAGAAAATTATGAACAGGTGTATTTTGATAGCAAAACTAATTCTAAAAACTCTGCAAAACAGACATACCCATACAGGAATAGTATAGATCACTAAGTATTAGTCAGCAAATTTGCCAAAGCCATGAGTCAAATAGTGTTGCCAGAAACAGTAGTGTAAAATTATCTGACAGTGTTCAAATACAGGCATATTAATCATCTCTTCGCTATCTCTACTCTCTACCAGTGGCGGATCCAGAAATTCTCTTTTAAGAGGGGCTAAATTTTGATAAAAGCTTATTTCACCCAAAGAAAATATACAATAAAGCAAAATTTTAGTCTAAACAAATGTAAAAATTTTTGGGAGGGGCTAAGTGATTAAAAAAGATCACTTTACATATTCAAAGAGCATAATGAAGCAGAATGTTACCCTCTAGCTATCTCTTTTGGGGGGGGGGGCTGAAGCCCCCAAGTCCCTCCCCTGAATCCGCTACTGCTCTCTACTTATAATAAAATGAAGTCTGTGTGTGTGTGTGTGTCTGTCGGTGGCGTTACGGACAAACGGCTATACCTAGAAACACCAAATTTGGTACTCGGGAAGATCTAAACATGTAGTTGTGTACCTCGAAGCGATTTTTTCAATATTCGACTAGAATTTTTTTTATTTTATGTTTTATGCGATTTTTGGCATTTTTCTCACATAATTCGTAATAACGGCGGAAATTAAGTTCGCAGCAAAACGGCATTTGTATCATCAGATAGAGGAGAAAATTTTCTTTTAAAAATAATTTGTTCTGAATACGTAACATGATTTACTAATTTTTAGGAATTTTTTTACTAAGCATGTGTTTCGGCCAATTTTTTCGTAAAATACCATTTTAAAACTGTCGCATCTTGAATTCTATCCGTCATAACCTTTTGATATTTTGACAAATCGTGAAACATTCTTTTCTCTCTGTTTTAAAATGAAAACGAAAAAATTATGTAAGTTAGATGATTTTTTACGAATTTTAATGCAATCTAATGTTTAGAATTTAATAGCATCAACGCGATCTTACGCCATTCATTACTTTGAGATCATGGCACGAGAATTTATGTTCGGTTGTTGCCACAGAAAGGATTAGAAAAAGGGATTTTTTCCAACCAATCGAGTTTTTAAATGGGATATCGAAATTTCAATTCACAAGTGAGGATCGATGACATCAGTTGCTTTAAGATACGTAAAAATTACGCCACAATTTTAACGCATTTATTCCAGCTCTTTTTTCCAACAGAGGGAGACGATATTTTGATTAAAGTTTACTGTAGAAATAAACTAAGAAATTCACGATTACTATTATTGGAAGTGGTATTTTAATCCGTTGCTTATTTAAAAATCGAAATGTCTTAACGCAGCTGAAAATGTTCATTTTAAAGTTACAAAGTTCGTTTTAAAGCGAGATATATTAAAATTTTTCTATTTACTTTTTTTTTTTTTGGGGGGGGGGGGCATTTAATTACAGCGCAGGCGTTGCCTAACATATGCATGCATCTTGGGAGTATAGTTTTATTTTAACGTTGAATTGCGTTCCTCCATAGCGGTCCTACATTAAGCAAAGTTTTAATGATACCGTTTGAAAACTAATATGCGAAATATCGAAATTAAATCCCTCAACCAACCGGGGTATCCTTTGCGGCAGTTAAACAGTGACGTCATAAATTTAAAAAATGCGCGAAATTAGTAAACTCTGCAACTCTAACGCCCTGTCACAATTAAAGCGGGAATAAGTAGCTCTTCGAGATTACACAGTTTGATGTTTTTCAGGAAACAGGACTATGGAGGATATATAAGCTATCGCTATATTAGATACAGGGACATTTAAAATCTTCACCCTTGGATATTTTCTCCCCACGGTAAGATGAAGTGGTTTGCGGCGCTAAATAAGCTAAATCTTATAAAACTATGCATAAATTAAATATATATGGAGAGTTTCCTTAATGGCAACCGTTATGTGAAATGATTATTATTTATACTAATGCGTAAATTGCAAAGAATCGCAATAGAATCAAAAGATTCCATTGGGGCCAAATAATCTAAGCTGTTTCTTTTAAGCCAGCCTTGAAGAGGGAGAAGCGAAGATACATAGTATTAATGTACGTAATAGGTAGTATTACTAGATTTGTAAGGATAATATGAATAAATCACAATATGCCACGTTAATAAATATTTCATGAAATTAAAAGTGTTTACCCTTTTTCAACGGTTGTCTTACAACCAACTAAACGAAACGTAACTCTAATTTGCGTTAATATATCCCGCAGTAATTTCAACAGAGGAGACTACTTGAATTTTTTTTAAAAATGAAATTCTGTTTTGTCACATGAGGATACGATTTTAGTAAAATATTCGCTTCTTCTCGTATGAAGAGCGGGTGCGCAGCTATTTTAAGAACATCTCTTGAAAATAGCATAAATGAATTCAGAAGACCTCAAAACGTGTAAATACACCAAAATCTCGAAGTCGAATTTTTTCATGATTACAATACTTTCCTTACATGGTACATGTTCGGAAAGAAATAAACGGTTGTCCATTTCATGTAGTGTCTTAGGTATTTAATGCTACAACTTGAACCTAAAAAACAGTATGATGTAGAAATAAGACATTTTGAAAGCCAGGAGTTTCCTGCAAACCATTAAGCTTTCCACTTTCTTGATAGTGAATAGCACTGACGTAGTTTTTTGAGTCATTATACTGCAGTGATGCCAAGTTAATACTAATGACACAAACTTTACGTCAAGAGTTAAATAATTTTGCCCCCCCCCTTTTTTTTTTAAGATTCCACATCACGAATAAATTCGAATTACACATGCAAGGAAAATTTTCGTTTCCTACCGTACGGGCACGCAGCTAGTATTAAAATAAAGGAATAATATTTAAATTAAAATTAAAATTATTGAATTATAATAAATACCTGGTATAGCCAATTAAATATTTAAAAATATTGTATTTTAACTTAATGAATATATTTACTATCTGAATGTATACATATGATTTAATTTTCAGAGATTTATTCTAATATTTAGAGAGAATATTTAAAAACAAAAATTAGAATTAAAAATGTATAATCCATCAATAGGAACTTATTTTTTGCCCTCCCAAAGTATATATATGCCTGCATATATACATTATATATTTATGATTAAGAATTGGGATTTAATATGTTCAATTTTGAAAACAGTTACCGAAGATTTATCTTCTTCAATAAGAATGACTGTAAAACTATTTTCCCTCAAAGGTGTTCTACCTGAAGAGCGATCGTCGTCTCGAGAATTTTGAACAGCTTTAACCCTTTGAGGCGAAACCCTTTCCCAATGCTAAAAAAAGGGCAGCCGTTGCTCGACTTAACTACCAGCAAGATGGCGGACGATCGAAACGCTAAAAAGTAAAGGAGCTATCTCACCCGTGGAGCTATGTCACCCGCAACTATTTTTATAGAAATCAACTCTATTCTTCGTGACTGGCAACAGTCAAACCGTCAGAGTTTGGTGTTTCCAGAGCGGAAACACTGCGCATTAAAGGGTTATAGGTTTTTCAAGGGACTAGGGGGGAAAACGTATAAACGAAATTCTCTAAAGTACGTACATTTTCGTAATGACAAACAATAAAAAGCCAGATTTAAGTTAAAATACTGCATCTCATTTTACTGCGTGAAAATAAAACACACAATAGGTATGTAATACTAAGTTTTATTCTGAATTTAATGTACAGCTAGTACTTGTATTCATATTCATCCCGCGTGTACAAAATATTTTGCAATTTTCGACTGTATGGCTGTGCCTGTTTAACACTATCATTTAAATCGCCGGATATTAGATATTCTTGCACAAAACTGAAGCCTGTCAAAGCTTGTTGAAAATTTGCACCCCACAGTTTCTCTGCTCTTCATTTATTTAAAAAAAAAAAAAAAAAAAAAACGTATAAATGAAGCTTTCGATTTCAGAAAAATGTATAAACGAAATTATTCAGTTTTAAAATCCAATGGATTTCTCAGGGACCATTCAGAAAAACGTATAAATGAAGTTTTCGATTTCAGAAAAAAAGTATAAATAAAATTATTCAACATTAAAAGCCAATGGATTTCGCCGGGACCACTCAGAAAAACGTATAAATGATAAAAACGTATAAACGATGCTTCACTGTACTTGCATGTTTTCGAATTATGTTTTTATTTATTTATCTTAAATATTTAAATAATTAAATGTTAAAAAATAAGAGTTTGATAAAGTCTTACATATTAAAACATATAAAAACGTTTAACGTGACATATTAAAATGTGAAAAACTACATAACGACTTAGTGTTCAAAGTTATCAACGTAGAATAATCCAAACTGATAACTCCTTTGGGTGTGGTCCAGACCCCTGCACCCCTCCCTTGTGTGCGCTACTGCATGATTTTCAAAAACAACAGCCTTAGCAATCGATAATTCGAACTCTCTTCTCAGAACTTCCGAATTCGAATGGACGCACGTCCACTGCACTTTCCTCCAAGACATCTATCTGCCTAGTCTATACACAGCAAAGCAAAGGTTTCAGTAATTGACATCTCCATTTCACTGTAATGAAGACAGATGCAGTTCCGAGAGATTGCCCCCAACACACTGGTTGGTTCGCAAGCTCTTGTGGGATGCGGGAAGAAAAAACCTCTCTCTGGATTGTCCCTGCAGGAAAGGGAAAAAATGTATATAAATCAGTCAAAGGTGTTCATTCTCACACCTACCCACCTAGGACGAGGTGAGAAAAATCGCGGGCTAGGTGTGAAAAATACCTGTGGCCTCTGACACCGTAAATCAATAGGAGATGTGGGGATGGTTAGCAGAGGGGTCACTCTCTTTCTCTACAGGTAATCCGGTGAAGAATGATGCAGGTGAAGGGGGATGCTGACAGCACTTCGGGGGCTGGGGGGAGTGCGAAAAGTGAGATGGGTGGTCTGCAACGGAGAAGCATTTGTTAACAATGGATTTGGGAATTTTTAGTGGGGGGGATCGTTTGCTCATAGGATCCGATAGGATAAAGGGCTATCGCCGAAATGCTGGTATGCTTTATGAAATATTTGACCGAAAATATTCTTTGGCGTATTTCGAGAATTTTCTGAGAATTTCGGTTCCGGAGGACTGGACAATGGTTTTTCTTGAAATATATCTGAATGTTTCTCCGGTCCTACTTTACTTCTTCATTTAAAATTAATGTTTCTTTTTTTACTTTCTTTCGGAATTCATCCAATATATATATATATACAGTGAAACCTCTCTGAGCGGTCACCGCACCGTACCGAGAATATTTGGCCACTAGAGGGTGTGGTCGCAGTCAAGGGTTTTATTTACTATTATAAGATAATTGCTATAATGAGTAATATAAACAAGTCTGACACATATTCCTTATTTAAAATGAAATTTAAAACTTATCCAGAGAAAATAGTACTTTATTTAATGCTTTTTTACATGTTTTGAAAAAATGATACAATTTGTGTCTGTTTAAAGTTTTTACTTTTCTCTGAAACAACCATTTTTTCTAGTTCGTTTTTTACTTTAAAAAGCGGAAGTCTAACCGATTTGTTTGTAACCACTTCGGAATTTTCGATAATTTCATCGATTTTCCCTAAAGTCGCTTGAATGTGAGTAGAATTCCCGAAAAATGAGATGGGCGATCCCATTGGGTGGCCGTTTAGAGGGGGTCGGGTGGCCGCTGATATAGGCTATTTTAACATTAGGTCTATGAGCCGAAATATCCATGCCATGAAAAATTGGCCGTTTAGAGGGGTGACCGCTGTACAAAGGTGGCCGCTCGAAAGGTTTCGCTGTATTTAAAAAATTCTAGCAAAATTTTCGTAGGAAGTATGTATGATTTCTTAACTGGAATTATGAAAGAGTATTCGCAATGTTCTACATGCAATACTACAGTTATTTACATCATTTTCCCCAGGTAGAATTGCGTTGCTAACCTTAAAGATAAATATGACATCAATTCTGTTTCCAACAGAACTGGAGAATGGAGAAACTTGACCATGTACTGGTGTATCCGAATTTTTTTGTGTGTGTGACTCTGAAGACAAGGAAGAAAAAAAAAGGGGGGGGGGATTTTCTTAGTTTTTCTCTGAAAATTCTTTGGTTAATAGTAAAAAAGAGTACTCAATTTCTTGAAACACAGAACATCATTCAACATCTCTTCATAGACCTTTATGCATAATTAAATTACTCATGTGTCTACAGAAAATACCTGCTGCTTATCTATTTAATATATTCAATAACTTCTATTAATTCTTAGTCATAAAGAAAATTTTCAATATTTCATTTTTTAACGTTATGTTGCTAATTAGATAACATTTTAATTAAAAAAAGCATACATTTGTTTAGGTAAACGAAATTAAGTCGGTAAATCCCAAAGTAAAACTATGATGAGTACCAGTAAAAACAAAATTTCTCATCATACTACCAGTTGCTTAATGTTTTGCTCAGACGATTTGAATTTTCATATATCGTCAGAGTTATCCGCTAAAAAATATAAACCTTGAGTATTATCATTTCTGTAAATGGCAATTACTTAATCCAATGATAAAGAATTTAACTTTTTTTTTCGCGTAGTTAAAATTCTAAAATCTAATCAAAAAGTTTGTGGTAATATATTAAAATTTTTTTTTAAACCGTGTTTTAAAGCTACTCTATTTAAAAATATAATTTTGAAGCACTAGTTAATATTCCGGAAAAGGGAAAAATATTAGATCGATATTAGATTTTTTAGGAGAGGCGAAGTCAGGCATCCATATACTGGTGTAGTTTGGAGAATTTTTGAAAACTGTTTTTCGTTAAAGAGAAGTGTAGATTTTTGATGGGGGGCTCCCACAAAATCAAAACTCTCAGGGATGAGAGTGGCAAAAAAGGCAAAAAGACTAAAATCATACGAGATCAAAAAAATTTCGACATGAGATACTTGTATTTAATGTATGTGAAAGAAGCTTTAAGAAGTAAAACATCAGCACATGCTAAAAAACAAAAATATTACACTTATTTAATGACTACTATTAGAAATCCACAAAAATTGTAGAATTTTTAGAGAAAAAAGGCTAAAAAATGAATTCCGCTAATTCACAAAAAGCTGAAATCAGCCAAAAAAGTGAAGAATCTCATCCCTGAACTCTGTCATCGCTGATCTAAAAGTGGTTCACTGATTAATTTATTATTTCTATTTAGCTCTGAAACATCGACATATATATAAACCCGAATTCTATGCTATGCCTTACAGCAGCGGTTCCCAAGCGGTGGGGTGCTCAGAGTGTGTGCAAGGGGATGAGAGAAAAACGAGCAGATAACAAATGATAATGCATGTTTTAAAAAAATTATCATATTTATTTATTTTTTAATTCCAAAAATATCTATTTTCGCTTAAAATTCATATTCAAACTTTACCAATAACATTATTTTGTGAAAAAGTCAACTAAATATGCTTTGTTGATAGTGGCGTAGCGAGAAATTTTTCATGCGGGGGAGGGGGGGGGGGTTACGTTTACTGCAACTCATATATACGTATACGTGTGTGTGATTAGAGAGTGAAGAAAACGCATTTTGTGTGACAAAAAAAAAAAAAAAAAAAAAAAAAAAAAAAAAAATCCTCATGGGGCGGTTGGAACTCCCCCCCCCCCCCGTGGCTACGCCACTCATTGTTGATAAATAAAAAATACTGCATGTATGCTGAGGAATGTGAAGATGAGGGAGGATGGCCTAATGTTAAAAGGTTGGGAACCTCAGCTCTATGGTATGCACGGCGAAGCACAAAACGACAGTGAACAGCTGTTGCATCAATATCGGCAACAAGTGATTCATCACAAAATTTAAAAGAAAAAAAGTACATCCTTCATTTAACTTTTATCTATCTTTATCAATCGTGAAGCAGTCTTACATACACAAATCACTCTTTGTATTCTAAAAATCTAAAAATTATTCTTCGGATAGCATTATCGCTTTGAATTTCCGGAAGTCTTGGAGCACGCGTGCCGGAGCTGGCCGCAGCGCTGAGCATCAATTACTTGCTATCCATCCACTGTGTGAGAAAATTTCCACCGAGTTTTTCCTTCTTTTTTTCTCTTTGCCGAGCAAGTTTCCTTCGCCAAAACCGAGCGAGATACCGAGCCAAGCCGAGCGATAAGCGCGCCTCCGACGGTTCCTACCCTGCGAAACACTGGTGGCGCCCATTTATTCCGTGACGTCACATGTCGCGGGCTCACACCATACTTAGCAGGACGAAATGAGCGAAGTTTATATTCCGTCTTTTGCCGCGAGCTGGACCCGTCTGCTCATCCCTCGGCTCTGTATCTTGAATATTGGTTTCGATTTTGATTCCGCCAGATCTTTCGCGAATTGAAATTATTTTTTAAATATTGCAAAATAAATTTTGAAGATGCTTTGAGTGTTGACGAATTTAACACGGCATTGTGGGAAGAAAAGAGTTTGATTTCTCATTTTGTATTGCCAGAGAGATAAAGAACTATTTTTGTTTTATCTTGGAACTTTTTTTAAAAAATCGAATTGCGATATGGGGCTGCCCAAGGCGGTCTGGAGTGTTTTGCTGTTTCTAATTGCATGCAAATCTTTGGCCTGTGCATCGTCTGCTGGTGAACGTAAAAGAGTTCGGCCCCCACTTGTGGAGGAAGAAGGACGACGCAAACTCCAAAAACAAACACGTAAGTTTCTTTTTCTGTTTTGCCGCACTACTATTTAGTTTCTCCGTTTTGGCACCACGTGGGTTTTCTTTCTTGCTGAGAATTTAGAATTTTTTAAAGAGGGAATGAATTTCATTTTTATTTTAATTTCCGTTAATTTGCATATTTACATTCACTTACGGGTGAATGCTTTTAAAAGTTACAAAATATGTTTTACGCTAGTTGTAGTTTTGAACATTTCGCATCCTAGCAGCTTACGCACTTTGCCGCCCTAAACTGAAGTCGCCGGGTTTTTTGATTTATAGTGCATTATTTATGTACTATATTTCTGTGTATAATTTGAAAATTGTTTTCATGTGTGTGCAGTTTAGGAGTGAGCTCTTAAAATAAATACTACAAATATTTATAAAATATATACAATCAGTAATACTGAAATAAATTCACCTTTCTGTTGCAAGAATTGAAAAAAGAAATTTGAAAAAGAAAAAAACTACCGAGAAATTTATAATAGAAAATTTATATAATTTAAAGAAATTTTTTTGGTTGTTTGTTCTCTTCTAAAATTTGTTAATGTAGTTCAAGAAAACCCAACGTAACTGTTGGGCGTATCTGAGATAATAACTAATATCTGCGATAACTAAGTTAACCGTTTTAAAATTTCTGGTAAATGCTACAAATATTACAAAATATCTTAAATTAAATAAAAATAAAAATACCTTTATCATACAAAATTATTCATTCTGATCTACTTTCTTATCATAATATCTAATTATTCGTGCTTATAATTATCTCAAATTATTAAAATATTGGTATTTATGAGTAAATTCCCCAGAAATTTTTAATAGTTTTATTTTATGAAAATGAAACTTTAAAATTTAGGTCAGTTGCATCAGTTTGGAAATCTTGTTATTGACGATCGACTTTTTATGAATCTTAAACAACTTAATTCTGAAAATGCAAGTAGATACTTTTTTAACTGCAGTATATTTATAAAAATATAAAATTAAAAATATTCAGTTTGTCAGTCAAGTAATTCATCAGTAGTTGGTGTATCTGTTTTTAAAAATAATTAATTGAATTTAAAAGTATTTAATTTTTTATAAAAAAATTCAAAAACCTTGTTTTTTCCCGCCGCTTTGTAAGCGTAAAATGTATTAAATACATTAATTACTTTAATAGGTCACTAGAGAAATGGTTAATATATCAATTAAAAAAATTTGAGAGCTATTAATTTAAGAATAATAACATTTAATGAGGTTTAGTCGAATTCGCGGATTAATAAAGTTATTTATAATTATAGCAGCGTCGTGACTTCGTTTTCCAGCATTTTCAAGTACGATCGAAATTACAGTCAGCTATCCCAAACGTTTACGACTCAAGAAACCACAAAAAATTCTTTATCAGTTTTAATTTTGGATATTATAGAAACGTACGAATATGATACCAACTCATTGAATGCGCGGGTCTGTGTACTTCTCTCTCCCATCACACCGGTCCTGCCTATTAATTTATGAAGCTATCGGAATTCATTACATATTAATTAAATCTTTGAATTAAATTAGATATTATTTGACTGTTTTCATTCATACTTAGCTGCATGATAAATTATTTTTTCCGACTTTCATATTGGAGTATTGCTCCGTTGAAAAATTAGCTAACCTTTTTTAAGATCTGAAAGCTAACTGTTGCGCAAAAAATAAAAACTCCTTGAAGATTGTTTTACTGCAAACTTTGTAGTCGGGAAAATATTATAATTTTGCCAATTTGTAAACTTTTAACATGTCGCTACTTCAGCCTCTTACTACCGACAGAATCCAGTTGGGTTCTGTTATAACCTCCTCAATAACGTGTATCACATGTGATACAAGTAATAGTATTGGTTTTAATTAATGATGTTGCTTAAGAAAGTTTTAATAAATAACTTGAACTCATGTGCATGTGAAAATTCTGCACAAAGATTTTTACTGCCACAGATTTTATTTTTCTTTCCCGTTGCACAAAAACGTATTCGACTATTAATGAAAATTATGTTGAATTTGTGAATAATCCCCCCACCCCGAAATTTGTGTAGCTAAAAGAAATTGTGGGACATCATTTATTTTGAAAAGTTCCTAGATAATCTTCGATTATGGGCGATTTCTTTACTATTGAAACAGAGATTCAGAGATAGGCTTTTATTTGGAGAATTATTTTAAAATACGGTCTTTACTTGCCGATTTTAAGGGTATAGGTTTTTTTTTTTTAATATAACTTATTATTATTTTTCTTTTAATTTGAGATGTGAGATTTATGCCAGGTATGAAGAGGTTAGAAGAATATCGACACAATTCAAAAAGATCGAGATGTGAGAAAACATCTTTCAATAATTTCATGAACTTTAAAAAAGAAACTTAAGCACTTAAAACTTAAGATTGAAAGTATATGTTACTAGCCTTCCACATAAAAATACAGTCGAACCTCGATTTAACGTACTTTTATTTAACGAATATTTTTTCTGTCACGACCAAAAGGGTGCTAAAATGCTCTGATTTTTAGCTTAGATTTAACGAAAAACAATCGCTGAAATAAAATTCGCACATAAAACTAAAACTTTGAATTTTTCGCACTCAAAATTAATATCGACAAAGAGCTTTATAAAGTCAAAACAAAGCCACAAAAACAAAGCACTATCAAGGATTTCTTTCCAAAGTGCCAATAAGTATGTATGTATTATGTATTAAGTTTTAAGATAATATTAAAGAATTTAGATAATTTTAAAGCTGATCTCCTAACGTATAACTTATAATTTTTAAGCTCGCAGTCAACAATCATTCTTTTTTTCGTATCAATATCTAAGGGTATTATGCACTGATATTTTTATACCATACCCTTCACAAAAATTGATATTCGATTTAACGAATTGCTTCGATTTAACGAACGGATTTGTGGGTCCCAATCAATTCGTTAATTCGAGGTTCGACTGTATACCGATTCTTAAGGTTATTAAGGAATAAACAAGCGAAACTCAATTTTTGAGTTGAGACAGTTTCCTTCAAAAGAAAACTATCGATGTTACTAGGTGAAGACAATGAAAACATCACTGAATAATAGTTTGAAACCTTTTAAGAGATCATCAATTCGAGCTTGATTTTGTAAGTCAGTTCGTCAAATAGAATGAATTTTTTGAAAGGGGTACACTTTAAAATGTGTAAAATATATATTTTTTTTTATTTTTGTATTATATTTAAGGCTGTTCCGCTTGAAAATCATGCAACTTTGGAACAGCTTTTAAGAAAATTGTAATTTTGCTAAGAGACTCGTAAAAACTTAGTATGTATCTTTACAAGTTACACTGTGTACTAACTCTGACAATGAACCTCAGGAAAAAATGCTGAGCACGGGCTTTTTCAAAAGTTTTGTATTACTCAGCGAATTTTATTACCCGTAAAAAAAGCCAATACTATTAGCTTTTTTGTATGTATTTTACACATCATTTGATAACTTCATTTATATACAAGCTAAAACTATTTGTACTAATGATTACTAATAGCAGGTACCAGGGGCGTAGCCAGAAAATTTTCATGGGGGGGGGGTTACGACTACTACAACTCATATATATGTATAAGTGTGTGTGATAATGTAGTGAAGAATATACATTTTGCATGGCAAAAAATTCCTCATGGGGGGGGGTTATGATCCCCCTAACCCCCCCCCCCCGTGGCTACGCCCCTGGCAGGTACCAATAATTATGTAGTAATTATAACCGGAAATCATTGCATAGTAATTGTATTTTTTTATATCCACAGCCACAACTATAACTTCCCGCACAGCGCACGAAAGACAACTTCGTAGGCAAAATACTATTAGTATTTTATTTGCTGTAAAAAGCTGTTATAAATACCGAAAGAGATTTTATTGCAGTCTGAAAAGTAACATGAATTCTAGACTGAAATAAAATCTCTTTCGGCTAAATTAACTCAAATCTGATTCGCGCAATCCTTGCGAATAGTTCTCAGGATTCACACAGGAAAATTTCATTTAAAATTACCTAATACTTTCAGAGAAAAATGATTAGGCGTTAAGGCACTTTTCTCCATAGCAAGCGTTGGGACTTGAATTGGCAGTTGGATTCTTTAAAATGCTCTTCAAAAGTTGCATGATTTTTTAAAAGAACGCAAATGCATTTAGCGTTGTTTCTATTCTAAAATCAGAGTTAAAACAGCCAGTGTAATGGCCAAGGCCTGTGATGCCCAACCACGCTTTTTTGACCGTGAGCATTGAGGGGGCAAAATATATTTCCTAATGTACAAAATACCATTTTCAAATAAATAGGCTATATCTGAATTTTGGAGGGAGGGGGTTTCCACCCCCCTCCAAATTCCACCCTCTTGTCCTTGGTAATTTACGCCTATGAATGTAACGTCGTTTTCATTTCAATTATGGGAAATATAAATAAGAACTTTTCCCCCAGCTTTAGCGCACCCTTGGACGCAAACACGCATGCGCCAGCTGGACAAGTCTATTGGCGAAATAGGGGTGTACATAAACGAGCAATTTTGTTTTCGATAAAAGGTGATTAATAATGATGGTTTAATACTTAAAAATTGCTTTTCTTCACTCGAGATCGTAACCCAGAGCAATTAGCCCTGCTCATCTTTCTACCCATACTCCCCGTTTTGGGTTTGAATTCGCCCAACTATGCCAAGCCTTATTATCGCATGGGCATATCGGAACTTTGCCCAGGGCCCCCAATATCAAATGTTGTTCTGAAATATTCTTTTTTACATCAAAATTTTATGAAAAATACAACAAATTTAATAGATTGGGGGCTCCCAAAATCATCAGTGCCCGTGGCTCCAGTTGGTCATAATCAACCTCTGCAACTATGGTCGTCCAAGTTATCTTTGTGGTGGACTCTGGAATTTCTACTATATTTATAGTTTGTAATTTTCAAAACTATTTTTATAGCACAATAAAAAAGCCTTACACTTTGCCATCAGTTTAAATTATAATTTTTTTTTATGCGATAATCGTAAAGTACTAAAACAGTGTAAATGCCAGAAACATACTTTTTATGAGTGACAGAATCTAATCTGAAATTGTATCAAGTTGTCGTTCTAAATGCTTCGAGCATTAGTTTTATTTATTAGGGCATTTTTTTATTTTACTTTTTTATCTTTCACTTGCTTTTTGGTGTCAATGAACTTGTCTTACTTTTAAACCTCCTAATCGTATCATTTCTTATTGTTCTGAGTGGGTTTTTATCTTTTCATTTTTATATTATACACGCTTATATTATGTGTTTGCAGCTGCTGTAATATCTAGAACAAGCAAATTTCAATTATCTTTGTTCTCAGCAAAACCTTACCTGTAATTTTGAAATTGTAATAAAAAAAAAAATTTTTTTTATAATAGTTTGTCGTATTATGCATTGATCACAATACGTATGCTGATCGTATTAATAACTCAGAACAATGAAATATTTTTATTTTCAGGCCAAGAACTTTTTACTATTAATGAGTTTTCAACTACAAAAACTAGAACGCAATTTAATTTTTGTCCCAAGGAGAGTTAAAACTATCATGAACTTTTAACTATCTAACTTTAATCTTCGTTCAAGGAAGTAAGAAACAATTGTATCAAGAAGTATTGCCATGGAATTTAGTCTAAAGTACGAAAAATAAAATTATCAGGTCACCGAAAATCATTTGGGTCGGGTTCTTCAGTTTTTAATTTACAACACGGATACAAGTATGGAACGTTATGGTATTTCTTCTGTGGTTTATTTATATTTCACACTGAAAAAAAAAAAAATGTTTCATTGAATCAGCAAAAATTTGTTAAATCAACAAAATTACCCTGTTCAAATAGCGCCACAGAAATTTGTATTAAATTAAGAAAATAATTTTGTTAAGATTATTTGTTTATTTCAAAAAAACATTTTATTAATTCAACCAAGCAGTTTGGTTTGAATAAACAAATATTTTGTTAATTTAACCAAACTATTTGTTCAAATAGTTTCACATTTAAAATCAACCAAAGTATTTGTTGAATCAACAGTTGCCTTGTTAACTGCTGTATTCATGGCTCATTCAACAAAATTTTGTTCATTTTACTGCCCCCTCAACCAAACAATTGTTTGAAAGTTACAGTGGTAAGACTAATTAATTTATTTATTCATCAAAATTTCCATTTTTATTTTAGTGTTTTTATGTATCTGCAATATTAATTTGAAAAAAAAAATAGCAAGTGTTTTTTCTCGTTGTTTAAAAGGCAGTTATAGGCAAAGAGAATCGCGCTTTCGTTCGTGATAAATAGAATGAATATGCATGTTTAATACAAAGTAATACCTAAGGTTGCAGTTTAATGAAATCAAAATTAAATTAAAAAAATGTTTAACAAATTTACTTGATGTTATTTTTTAAACGAAATTGTCTCTTTTCTATTGCAAGTGTGAGCATTACATAATATTTGCATGCAGTATTTACTTGCAGTTTCAGATTGAACTTTTTTACTTTCTATATTTTCTACACCCACCAAACATTCAGTAAGTTCTTGATGTTTTGAGAAACAATTATATTTTGACGTATAATAATAATAAAATCAACATAAAACGTGGATGCAAAGTGATTAAAGTTTTCCTTTTTGAAAAAGTTGTACTCATCATTTATATTTACTTTTTACGAACTAGCTAAAATGCTCCAATTTTCTATTCATAAAAAGACACCTTTGAAAGATTTCCCGCCATTTAAAAAGAAAAGATTGCACCATTTTAAAGATTAAGTTGGAAGAATATGATTTATGACGAAAAAATATTTAATTGACGTTGTTTCATTATAATTGTAATGTTCATTATTATTTTACTCATTCATTCCGACAGTTGCAAAGACAAAACGTTTGAGATTCCCCTTCTGCGTTCATGGAAAAAAATTATAGACACTCCTCAGTTAAGAGAATATTTATTGTTATAAAAAAACAATAAATCTCTGAAGCAATGTTTATTTAGATAAAATGAGTCCTAAATATATATACCTTAGAAGTTAAAATAATTATTTAATGAAGTTATTAGATGTACAGAATGCAATATCCCTTTTTTTTATACAATTCAAATGAATAAATTTTTAGCAAATATTGAATTATAAACAAGCTGTGCCTAAGTATTGGACTCAAGTTTGTTAAATTTTAAAGCGAGAACTTTATAATATTTTTTCTTTCAAGAAAAATGACAACACTTCCCCTTTTTTTCACTTCTACCTTCCTTGGGGAATTCTTTTCGAAATGCTTTGAAATCGTTTTTCAAGTATTCGTGAGTGTTGTATTTTATCGCAAGAATTTTAGGATATCCCTTTTCTTCTCTGAAATCAATAACAAAAGAACATTTTAGTAAATAAAAAACTTTGTAAAAAAACACACGTAAGAGGTTATAGCTAAGAAGATAGGCATGTTTCGACCAAAAATTGTTTAGGCCTTCGTTTTGCCTCTCCGTAATTTATGAATTTTGGAAAATACTCTCCGATCTAGTCCCTACGTTAAAAAAAAACTCATAAACATGCCAAATTTCGTATTATTAACAGGAATCGATGCCAACGAAATTTGAGTGCGTTTTGCAACCCCTTCACAAAATTACAATTGATTAAAACGGCTTTTTCATTGGCATTTTACCCTTTATTTAAATTTGTTTTATAAATTATTTTAACAAAAAAGAGTGATTTTTACAAAGATTAGTACGAGAATTCACAAAACTAGATGTTGAAATTCACAAAAATGGATAATGAAATTCACAAAAATAAACAGCTTTCACGAAAATGGGACCACAGAAATGATTCCTGGATCTACTCGATCCCTGATTAGCTTCAGGGCAATTCCATATGAACATGTAGAGCTACCATACACTTGATACAATAACTAATTTTATAAAATATCCCATACAAAACTGAATGATGTTTTGTGATAATAAAGGTATATAACTACTCAAAGATTATAGCACTTAAGTAGAACTTTAGCTTACAACTAAAAATTGCTTGAAAAGGCATTGTTGTATGCTAAAATTCTACTTCTTAAGTGCTACAATCTTTATGAGTAGCACTTAAGAAGTATGAGATATAAGAAGAATCTTGTATGTACCTTTCTTATTACAAAACATCATTCAGTTTTGTATGGGATATTTGATATTTTATAAAATTGGTTATGGTTATTGTATGAAGTGTATGGTAACACATGCTACAGATTCATATCGAATTGCCCGGGGGGCCCTAACATGCAGGGGGTCTAAAGCCCCCACTAAACCCGGAGAGTTAGATGCGAAAAGCTTTAAAAATTGAAAATTGTCACTAACGAATTAAAAATATTCTTAAAAATTATCTTCAAATTATTATTTTTTTTTTGGGGGGGGGGTTAATTAAAAGTGGGGGAAGTTGTTTTTTAAATACATACTGACAGTTAATGTATGAAATAAAAGTTAAACTTGTTCGCAACATCACTGAAAAGTTGAATAATTATTTATGACTCAAACAACTTATGTTGGTAGTGGGCTTGTGTTGAATGGGCAAGTGCCAATGTTTTAACGTTATAAGAGAATTATAACTATAATCTAGGTCACTATAACCGAGTTCAGCAATATTTGTAACCCCAGCCCCCCCCCCCCCTAAACCGAAATCCTGGGTGCTCCACTGTCCGTTACACCTGGTATTTTAATCAGTAAAAGAGTATTGTGATGAAAGCTTGTATTCAGTGAACGTACCGGTCAATGTTTTCACGTTAGAACAATCTCCTAATACTACGACACCATCCGCTTTTCGTCAACCAATCGGGTGGAAAAGAAAAGGTCGCGTTTACTACCGCGGTTGGAGGGCCAAGAAAAAAAAAAAAAAAAAAAAAAAAACAACGATGAATTAGCGGCGAACGGTAATTCATTTTCATCAGCAAGAATTCTCTCTCCTCTTCTTCCATCCAGAGAGAGAGCAGTTCCGGCGTTTGTCAGTTGAAAAAGCGAGACCGCGCGCATGAATGAAGAGCGAGAGAGAGAGAGAGAGAGGAGACTCTCCTACCTCACAGGATGTGTTGTTATGCGCGCGTGTGATGGTGCAAGAAACGGAAGATGCGAATGATCTATCGCATCGCATTGCACGATGAATGAATGAACGAGCGACTCGGGAGGATGTGATGCAATCGATGGGTTTTCGGCAACGATTTCGCACGATAAGTAAAACGGTGGAGATTTTCGCACGGTAACGGATGAATGAATGAATGGAAGGAGTTGTACTACGTACTCTGAGGACACGAATAAGGATGGGTCAGTGGTGAACGGAGGAATTCTTAACAGACGACACTGGTAAGGAAAGTGCCAGAGTACGGAAAATTTCGTAGGCGCGTGGGCAGTTTACGAACAGATTGGTAATGCGCTTAATACACGAGTTTTACAGTTTATTTATTTAGTTTTCTTTCTTCTTTCTTTTTTTCAGATAAGTAAAATTTATAAAAAAACTATTTTTCTCATTTCAATAAAACGGCAACGGTGATGTAACATTTTAACGGCCTTATTCACTCAAACACTTGACATGAGAATTAATCCAAATGTTAGTCATCGGTTACTGATTCAATTTTCCCCCAAGAATAAGAATTAGTTGATATTAAGTATCACTAAGTATTTTCAAAAGTATCTTTTTTTTATTATAGTTTAATTTTTAATCAGACAACTATGATTCACTTATACTAGCGTTATCATTATTATTTTATAACCTTTATGAAATGAAAACTTCCGCCTGTTTCATCTAAATGTAGTTTGCAATACTTTCTCTGGGAAAAGATGTTGTGGATTTAAATAAAAGAAATTACCCCCCTTATTATATTATTATTTTCCCTCAAACGTAATTTATGATTTAAAAACTTCACAACACACCTAATATATCGCTCTTTACAGCACTCCAGCGTACACTACTCTCATGTTAAAGATAATACGCTCTGGAAATCATTTACTTACACTTGTTTAACTTCGATCATTGCTCCCTGCTTCATATCTCACTCTCCTTTTTTAAAAAAGGTTAATATCGCAGGTGTGTTCAAGATTTTCCGCGTTTTTCGCAGTGAAACGTTGAAGTTCTTTTGTGCTCTATTTTCCAATACCATTGCAAAAACCAAACAGCTACCAGCCTTTTGGCAGAATGTCAAAATTGCGATGTGCATACTCATGTCTGTCTATGTGGATTTTTTTTTTTTTTTTCATACTATGACGTTTTTCTGCGTACATATTAGTGTAGTGTCATGTATTTAGGATAGGGATGGACGCGAGACGAAAAATAGGTGTCTCGCAAAACAGCCGAAAAGCTTTGTCTCGTCTCGCAAAAAAGCTGTAAATCTTTGTCTCGTCTCGCAAAAAGTCGTCTCGCGTCCATCCCTAATTAATAGAGATGCACCGAATATTCGGTATACTGCCAGACAAACCGAATATTTGATTCGGCCGAATACTTCAATATTCGGTAACCGAATAGTAAACAAATTGAAATATTCAACAACATCTTTTTATACCATTAATGAAAGTTAAAGTATAGTATCAGAGTGCAAAATTAATTCAAACTGTTACTTACTAATATCACATTCAAAGTAATTTTAATGTAAAAGAAAACACTTAGATGTCAACTTTAAATTTTGTTGTCTTTCAATTTTTCTTAACCCTTTAATGTCCATTATAAGAAATTCATAAGCAAAAAATTATTTTTTCGTTCATATAATGTAATAATTAAGTCAAATAACATAAATATATAAAAAATTGTGAAAAAGTTTTTTGATTTGAAAACTCTTCTAAACATTAAAATGAAGCTTTTTAAAAAAATTATTTTGTATTTAGCGAAAAAGTAAATATTTTCCTACACATGAAGGGCAACTTTTTCTTCGTATTGAATATTATTAAAATCGGAGAAAACTGATCTTTGGAAACATGTTTTCGTTGTTGACTTCATCCATGTTGCTTCTAAAATATTATTCATCTATTATATAATGCTGTAATCTGTGGACTAAAACTATACTATTATTATTTGAAGGTGCAATTAAGGGTTTATGACTTTAAAATTACATTAAGCATTTTTCCCGTAAAAAATAACATTTAAAGGATAATAGCATATATGCAACCATGGACATTAGTGGGTTAAATCATATGGCGCATTACATTAACTTTACTATTAAAATTCATTTAAATATCAATTAGTAATGAGAAAAAAACTCATTATATTAAGTGTTCATAAATATGTGAAGTCAGTTAACTGCTAATTACTTATAAGATATGCAGGTAAAAAAAAAAAAATACCATCATTTCACAAATTTATAAAGATTAATAATATATAAAGGAAACACATGGATATTAAATTTTACGATGTTTAAATTTCCGCAGTTTTACACCATATGTGATATGAAATATTGTTTAAAAACAAACTTATTAAATCATTGTAATTGTTACACAGAATCACAGAATTGTTAATCATTGTAATCAAAGTTTAATGACGATTTAATAAGTTTAATAAATTTTAACCAAATATTCGGTATTCGGCCGAATATTCGGTTAGAATTTTAATTGAATATTCGGTATTCGTTATTCGGCAAAATGTGGTATTCGGTGCATCCCTACTAATTAAGGAAATTGTATGAGTCGTTATTATTTTATTTACGGACCATATTTTCTAACAATTGAACTTTGTTTAAGGTAGATGTTCCTGTTCTTTATATTATGATGATAAAAAGGTTTTCGCTGATAGTTTTGTTGACGTTATTTCATAACGGTCTTGTAGTTTGAAAGAATTCTGTAAACCTAATAAGTAAACCAGATTACAGAAATATATATACCATAACTTAATGAAGAATTAAAATTAGACTTTGGTGTGAAAAGCATTAAAAAAAAAAATTCTCCTTTGGTGGTTTGAATGACTCAAACTCACCAAGTCTATTTCTTTAATAACCACACCGAATATATTTTAACCAGTGCTGTACAAGAACTATTCTTTATAGACTGGTCGGGTCTATAGGGTGGAGGGAGACGATAAGGAGAACTTGACTAAACGCTGTTTTCCTGCAAAGCATGCAGGGTGAACAATAAAAGTAGTTTTACAGAACTGTCGAAGATGCCGATCAGAACAATAAATAACACACAGAACAATTTCGTTACTGACTACCTATCGATGTTTTATTAAGAATATTAAATTAATTTAGTATTAGCACTTCATTTTTTTTTCAAATTATAAGTTAGTATGCATATGTCTATAAAAATATTTAAACCTTCTAAAAACGGACATTATTACTTGAGATCGTTTTACTATATAAGGCACGGGAGACGAACGCCAAATATAGTTTTCCGCATTTAACAAAAATGCAAGATTAAGTTATGTTCGCTATTTTCTGCAAAATTCAAAAGAAATTTTTAGAAATAAGAGACACTTTTGCCAAAAAGCACTTGGGTTTTTGTACTTTGAAGTTTGTTAAAATTTTGACGTTTTGAATATTATTCACTGTTGTCAGTTTAACAGTGTCGTGATCAGGGGTAGCTTTGCCAGGCGTCCGGATAAAGCCGGGCATAGTTAGGCTTTTTGATTGCGTGTCCGGCCAAACTTAACGGTGTCCAGCTTTTGTTAGGCTTTTTACTGGTGACTTTGGCTGATTAGTCATAAAGTACTGAACTGATTTGGCATTCGATGTTATTTATATTTCATTAGAATTTAACAAGATTCATGGTAATAATCAAAAAAGCTTGATTTTACATACAATTTTTTGTTGTACCTATTAATACTGAGACAAAATCCTCAATATTGTAAGCCGTCCGGCCTTTTTACCCAAATGTACGGCCAAACTGGCTGCTCTGTCCGGTTATTTGGTTTGGCGACCTGGCAACCCTAATCAGGGGGTTGCCCTGACCTTTTTTTAAATTTCACCAATCCATTCGCCTAAGCAGATTTTTACCGGACAGCATTAAGAAGAGCAATCGCCAATATTTTCACCAAAACGTATTTTCTTTTTGCAAAACTAAATTAATTTTTCCAATTTGTGCGACGTTGGCGATTGACAGCATTATCTCTGATCATCATTAAAACTAAAGGCCCAGGGAGGAGGGGGGGGGGAAGGAAATTAGGTATTAGCAAAGGGAAATGGACCTGTGGAAAACAAGATCATCATAAAGACTAAAGATTCGGGGGGGGGGGGGGAGAAATTAGCATAGTGAAGTGGACCAGTTAAAAACAACGACAAATTCTGAGTTCTAAACCTTAGTGTTTTAAATAATACTTATTTTTCAAATTTGTGTTTCTTCCTGTCTTTTGTTTTCATTATAATAGTTTTGGAAGCTGTGTAAAATGTGCAGTTTTCACTTACTCATAAGAGTAAATTGCCATTTTTGCGTTTTGCTAAATCTTTTTTCGCTTCTTTGCTGACGGATTTTTTTTTTTTCTTCTCTTTCTTTTCTAAATTTAACTCTGAATGTGATGCCTGAGAATTGAATGCTTTCTTTCAAAGAGTATTAACGGGCAGTTCATAATTACAATTTAATTACAAGTTATCTTTGGTAAATTGTACAACTTTCGAGATCCATGCTTTTAATTCAAGCAAAAATCATTCAGATACGGATAATCAAATTTCAAACTTATTTAACAGTTATAAAATCCGGCATAAAAAAAATCTTTTTTGTATCTTTTCTAAGAGCGAAACAATCTTTCTGCAAGGCTTTGTTGTTCAACAGCCACAAAAAGTCTTTCTCTATCTGTTTATTTCAAATCACTTTCTTTTTAATTCAATAGCTCCGATAAGCTGGATCTGTGATAAACGATCGAACTTAACAAAGTTGTTTAAAATTATTTTTAGGAAGTCCTTCAAAGGAACGCTAATTCCTTTAATCCTTTTAAACGTAAACGCTTTTACATAGCTATAGAAGAGCCACCAAATATACTGTCCAACGCTGAAAAGGCGCAGCCATTACTATCGCTCGATTTAACTACCAGTAACATGGCTGTACATTGAATCGCCCATCGTATGCTACAGAGCGAAAGAAAATTTTTGACACAGCTGGCTGTGCGGCCGTGATGGGTTTCACGTTCACACTATCATGAAAGTGGCCTTTAGTTATCGACGAAAGTCGAATTATCGCCGAGAGGGGGGGGGAGAACTGAACTAGAGTTAGCTAGCTGTGAGCATCCTGTGAAATTTTATCTCGTCTTCTAATATAAACAGTACAAATAAAAACATATAACGCCGTATATGTGATTATTTACATAAAATAATTAACTTTTACTTTTAAACAGACGTCAACACAGAAGAAGAGGAAGAAGTAACTTTCTTTCTTTCTTTTTCTTTTCCCACATTACGAAAGGTACTTGGCAGTGTAATAATAATCTGCATCTTAAAAGGAATTTTAAAAAATGAGCATGTCATATTAACACCAACATAAAACAATAGTAAAATTACAATGGTACAGAAGTTACCATATTAAGTTGGTTTCCAAGTTCCAGCTCCCTTTATCATGCTTCCAAATTAGCGTACTTGTGGCTTAGTTTTTATGCGGGTGTAAAAGAACTTCGCTTTCCTGCAGTACAAGAACGGAGACAGTAAAAGTACTTTTACAGAGTGGTATCCAATGTAGCAAACATTATTTTCGTAAGTATGGTGTATTTATAATATGTGTGGTACGTGGCTTCATACAATAAACCTACAGTTATACCAGTGCTCTAACATGCGAGTTTCTTAAGATGTATGAGTAAAGGGAATTAAATCCCTTTGTTTGGAGGATTGTACTCGTATTTGTATGTCAGTTGCTTTACAAATATGGTATAGTTCTTTTATAGCTAGATAAATATTCCCTATTTAGAATCCTCTTCTCATATTGAAAAAGAAGAAAAATTTAAATTCTAAGTATTATTAACTCTAAAGCATTCATATTGATACATTAAATACCCTAACGCGTGTTAATTGATTTTACGACGATATTTTCTCGATAGATTTTATTATCAGTTATACTGCTTTATACCTGTGATATTTTCGCTGTAGTTGTATTGTTAGTTACGCTAGTTTTACATTGAAAATAATTGCGATGTGTTGCATAATGCCCAGTAAAACGTTTTGAAATATCCTCGCAATTCTTCCAATACTGACCCATCATATATAAATTTGACGCAATATTTTGCCAATGCCTGTTTATTAATTTAACTACTCTTTTAAGTATATAATACCGATGATATAACTAATACTTTGTAAACACATTAAAAAAAATTCATTACTCATGTCGGATCCCTTAGCTAAATTTTTCGTCAGAATAGCTGTTCATATACTGTTATTATAATTAAATGAAGATATTCTAATTTTTCCTACAGATCTTAAAATTAACTTTTATTTTAGCATTTGATTTAGTATTATATTAATAAATCATATGAAAGGGATTCGTTGTTATTTTTTTTAGAGCTTTTACTTAACAATTTTTGCTTGTAATAACGTATATTATCTTCAGGAGGGTGGAATAACATTTAGATAAGTTAATGTTATCTTTGTTTCACAGCGATATAATGCTGTATTTTATCTGTTAACTTCTGAATTTGTTTTCAAAACTGTACAATACCTTTCAGAATTAAATATATATATATATATTGTCTTATCAGCTTGTTGTAAATGGCTGCTATTAAGGAATTGCAATTTTACTTTTATTAGGAACTATTTACAAAAATAATTTAGATAGCTGCATACACATGTTATTTAGAAGTGGCAGTTTGAATATCTATTTTCCTCAGCGTCTAAATGTTTTCTATGTAAAAGACAGTGGAACTTGACTTTTGTTGATATGTGGAATCGGAGCAATACCTGTTTATTCAGAAATTTAAAATTTTGCGACAACACAACGATTTAAAATTTTGAACCCACCTACATAAGCAGAAAAGGCTCAAAAATTCTATTTGGTTTTATATTCAGATTAATCTCTAGTTGGTTTTATGCAAAAATTTTAAGCTGTACATTTAAGAAGTTTTTAAAAAATTTCTAATGCTTTTGTATGACGTTGCTCAAGTTAAAAAGTATGACCAGCGGTAGATTATTTTAAAAAAGACCTATCTCTGATGAAGTCATCTATCCTACTTATCATATCCTTTTATTCTAATCTGTTCTAACTCCATCGTGTATACTTCTCAGTATATTGCATCAACGCTTCCTTTAACCCTTTAACGCGCAGTGTTCCCGCTCTGGGAACACCCAACTCTGACGTTTTGACTGTTGCCAGTCACGAAGAATAGATTTGATTTCTATAAAAATAGTTGCGGGTGACAAAGCTCCACGCGAATCCTTTACTTTTTAAGCACGTCATTTCCCGTAAAAAAAATGGTCACGATTCTTTTTAAAGCACTGACATCTGCTGAAAAAATGGAAGAATGCGAGAAAACAGCTGGAGAGATTGCCCAATGCTGAAAAAAGGGGCAGCCGTTGCCATCGCTCGACTTAACGACCAGCAAGATGGCGGACGATCGAAACGTTCATCGCGTGCCACAGATCGAGAGACCCCTTTTTTTTGACGCAGAGAGACCCTTTTTTTGACGCAGCACAGCCTGCTGCGTCAAAAAAGGGGTCTCTCGATCTGTGGCACGCGATGAACGTTTCGATCGTCCGCCATCTTGCTGGTAGTTAAGTCGAGCGATGGCAACGGCTGCCCCTTTTTTCAGCATTGGGAAAGGTTAACAGGTTCATTTTGCCTCCGTTACAGTTCCCTCTCTTGATATTCATTCATTCGTCTCCACTAAAACGCTCCGACATTTCTTTAATAACATTCCGCACGACACGGCCGTTGCAGCAGATACTGCATGCTTTTGCAATGTGTGTGTATGTGTGTGATCACCGACCTTCGCCGGAACATACCTAATAAATGCCAACTTCTTTTCCGAACCAAGTTCAACAACAGCCACCCAAAGTGTGAAGCGTTATGTGGCCTACTGCCTGCGAGTGAGTGCCCCGCCAACTCGGGAAATAAAAATAAAAGAGAGATCATCTGTTTCGCACCTGATTAAGGATAGCTCTTTAATCGTTGTTATTATTATTTTTTTTTTCTTCTGGCCGTTTAATAATTGAAGACCGGTAGTGGCGATTGTTGTTTATTTTATTTTATGGATCTTGTTCTTTTTCATTCGTGCGGTGTTGTTTTTATTTTCATGGATTGCTTGTTCGCCCAAAGGAGGCCGCTGCTGGGTGGCGGTGCGCGAGCCCTGTCATCACTGGGACACTCACTCCTCGGCATACGATAGGATGTAAATCTCGGCTAAGGGGGGTCGACCACAAAGTGAATGACCGCCTGGGTATGTGTTAGAGATGGGACGGGCTCGGCCGTGCCCGGCTCGGTCTCAGTTGCTCACGAGAAATTTCTCATTTATTGAGTATACCCTTTGTAACAGACTTTAAAGATTTGTAAAAAGCAACAAAACTTACGATATTCTATCAATGAAGTAATAGACTGATTTATGAATCTGCCGAAATTTCGAGTTCCGGCTCTGACTTAAAAAGTCTCGGGCGGGCTCGTATTAGAAGTCCTCGAGCTCGGCTTTTAACCCTTGGAGGCGCAACCCTTTCCCAATGCTGAAAAAAGGGGCAGCCGTTGCCATGGCTCGACTTAATTACCAGCAAGATGGCGCACGATCGACTGTGCCGCACAGCCAGCTGTCGTCAAAAAAAGGTTCTCTAGATCTGTGGCACGCGATGAACGTTTCGATCGCCCGCCATCTTGCTGGTAGTTAAGTCGAACGATGGCAACGTCTACCTCTTTTTTCAGCATTGGGCAATCGATCCAGCTGTTCTCGCATTCTTCAAATTTTTCAGCAGTGCTGTTAACCCATTAAGCGCCAAAGCTCCCGTTACGGGGATATCTATTATATATATTTTTTTTTCTTAAAATATATATATTTTGACCCAATTTACGAAATACACATTTTATATAAACATTTACACTATATAACACACGCTATAGTGTAAATATTTATATAAAATGTGTATTTCGTAAACTGCGTTAAAATATTTTAAGAAAAAAAAATATATAATAGATGTTCCCGTACCGTGAGCTTTGGCGCTTAATGGGTTAAAAGTAATCGTGACCATTTTTTTACGGAAAAGGACGTGCTAAAAAGTAAAGGATTCTCGTGGAGCTATGTCACCCGCAACTCTTTTCATAGAAATCAGATCTATTCTTGTGACTGGCAACAGTCAAAACGTCAGAGTTTGGTGTCCTCACGGCGAGGACAGCGCGCGTTAAAGGGTTAAATGGGGTCTCCACAAGTAGGGTGCTGTATCCGTAAACCGTAAGCTACCTTCCCGTGAGCAACAACAACTCCCTAGAAGAGTTCAACCTAATTTACGTTATTTTTAGTCCATTAATTTAACTTCGAGACAACAATTCGAAACCACAGACTAATTTCACCCAAGTGAGAAGGTTTAATGCTGCTAGTTCGAATCCTTGCTCCATATTTTAGAGTCGAGTCGGGCCCTACCATGATCAAGTAGATAAAGACTTTGAACATGGCAGATAGGTGATGCGTGAAGGTCTGGCTTCGGACAGGTCTAACAATCAGGAGTTTTAGGCGGTTTTCTCCAGATGTTCAGGGTTCATGCACTCTTTAACAGTCTTAAAAGTCCTTAGAATTCATTTAAAAAAATTTAAGGGCTTTAAAACTGCTTAATATTATGTGGGACTCCTTAAAAACTCTTTATTTTACATTTACAGTAACAACCGCGATTAACGAATTACACAACTTTTCATTTTAAGATTTTGTTTTGGACATGACGTCAAAAATCTATATTTTTCCATATTCAGCATGGATTTAAAATTTTTGTTAAAACATGTTTGTCGTGATGTATAAATTCTTCTGTTAACCTAAGATTTCTTTTAGTGCAAACTTGGCTGTGTTTCTGTTTTTTGTAACGGACTATTTAAAATAACGATTATTAAAAATAATTACATTGGTAGACCAGAAAAAAGTGGATTGATTCCTTAAAAAAAAATGTTTGGGGTCCTTAAATACTAGTTAAAAACTCCTTAAATTTCACTTTGAGAAATGAGTATGAACCCTGATGTAGTGTGAATACGCGTTAGAACCCCTTAACACTATAGAAGCGCTGTTGGGGTCATTTTAACCCTTTTTCCAATATCTCATGCTTTATTTCAATATACAGTTCAACACAGCAGTTCATTTTTCTACTTTTCCTAAAATTCTCCCAAGAATGTTGTGACAAATTTTTACAATTATATTTTAATTAGTAAAATAAATAATTATAGATATACCAAAAACTCATTTTGACCCTCTCCACCGGCTGTGCTAGTGGCAGATAGTCATACTAGAGTAGCGTCAGGGTGGCTACAGATCACGAGAAAAATGAAGGAACTTTATCAATCTGGAAAAGAATCAGCTAGTGTAATTGCCTAAAAATACCTGAAAAATCAGGGAACTTGTCAATTTTGCCTTGACAATGTGACAGTTTTAATGATACAGTGAAACTTCTATGAGTGACCACCCCCTATTAAGCGACCCCTGGAACAACGACCAATTTTTTAAGGCACCGATTTTTCACCCTACTAACTTAATGTTAAAAATCCTCTAAAAGAAACCACAAAACCCTCTATAAGCGACCATGCCAGACCACTCTCCAAGAGTTTTTTTTTTTTTTTTTTTTTTTTTTTTCCCGGAATATAAATTAATACATTTCAAACCAATCTCTCATGAAATTGGAGCTGGCAATCGAACTGCAAATCGAAAGTAAATGCAAGTATAGTTCAACCATCACGAGATGGCGTCAAGTGATGTTTTAAGGGTTTATTTCCGCGTTTTAGCCAAAAAAAAAAAAAAAAAAAAAAGAGAGAGAGAGAGAAATAAATGTGGATTAATATAATGCATAGATGAAGAACCCTAATTTACTTTTTAATTTCTACTTTCTTTAGCTTAAACGAGAAATAAACTGCCAAAACAACACGTGATTCACACATTATAGCCACCAACTCGTCTCATGTACTGTTAATCAGTTTCATCATCTGTTATCAGATTCAAAAAATAAAATAAGCGTCGGAGAAAGCAAAAAAATGAAACAGTCCGAAATTTCTAAAATCTTATTAAAAAGACATATTTGTGTTTAATTACTTATAATGCAAATTCATAAATAACAGCATAAACAATTTTTAGCCTTTTTTTTGGGGGGGGGGATCAAATGTTTATACTTCTCCGAGTGACCACCTCTGTTAACGACCGATTTTCCGCGTAATGGAGAGTGGTCGTTCTCGAGAAGTTTCACTGTAATAATATTCACATAAGAGTATCCGAATAAATAAGTATTTTATAAGAGTAATAGCTACTGCAAACTGCTATCAAACAAATCAGCAGTCTTATGTCACCGTAATAAGCGGCGAGCATTTCGATGCTCGCTCCACATTATGCGAGAGCAGCAGTAAAAGACTTCTCCCTAATTCGATTCTTTAACGAGTTGGCTATTGTAACTGACGCTAATGAGACAAGAGACTGCCGTGTGCCGTCTTTACTTTCATCCCAGCGCCGAAAGTCCATTTAAATCATCATCGGTTTTTAAAAGGAGAAACCTCTGTAGAAACAGATTGCATGTTTTATGTATGGAGTGAAAGCTTATACATAAAACATGCGGAGGGTTGATCCAGAATGAAAGGAAAAAGAAGAATAAGAAAAGAAAAGGAAAAAAAAAAAGAACTCCGACTTCCACTTCAAATTAGAATTGCTTCTGCTTGCTTTCTGGGGATTGGAGAAGGGGTATTGTCTTCCTCCTCTTTCAGCTACCCATGTTACAGACGGTCCATAAGCCGCCTCGGCGGAATAATTTTTGAATTAGAAGCGCCATTTTCAAATATTATTCCACTCTGCGTAAATGATGTCGTCGGGGATGAGATGTTTGCAGTTCTTATTAGTCAGGTAGTGATGCGTGATTCATCTGGGATACCGTTGATAATAGTAGTAGTACTGTCTGGAGTTTTTTTTTTTTTTTTTTAATTTCTTTTGAGCAAAGAAAGCGCCTTTGAAGTAGAATGGAAGAAATGATTCACCGTAGATGATTTTATTGGATGCTATAACTGGGAGGAATCCTGCAGAATTTTTGGCCTTGGTTTGAGAGGGTCGTACTACTGAGTGGCTCAGATTTGTTCATTTCTGTAATACGCTGTGTTGTGTAACGCGTTTTTTTATTCTTACAGGAGTCGATACAGGAATTTTTCCAGGGCCCCACTTTCGTGAAAATGATTCACTTTTGTGAATTTCAATACAGTGAAACGTCCGTAAGTTGAACACCTCCAACTTAGACCCGCAAAAGGGTCCATAATATTTCTATATTATGGACACGTATCGTTCCCCGGAAAAGCATCCAACTTAGAGAGGTGTCCAACTTGGGAGGTTCCAATATATCTATTTTTGTGGATTCTCCTAGTAATTTTTGTAAAAATCACTTTTTTTGTTGTTGGTAAAATAATTTAGAAAACAAACTGAAATGTAGGGTAAATTGCCAATATAAAGGGGGCCGTCAATCTACTGTATTTTCGTGAAGGGGCAGTTTTCATCAATTGTATATTCTTGAAGGCCGCTCAAAACGGACCCAAATTTCACCTGCGTCGATCGGATCTCCGTCTTATTATGTAAATAAGCTATTTTCAACAATACATAAGGTAATGCAATGTGCAATTTTCAATGTTTAAACTTCTAGGCCCGTTCTTTGTTATTTGAAAAGTCGCTAAACTTAGCGACAAATCCACTAAATTGGCAACTCTGCTCCTAAACCATCCAGTCAGTTGACAGGAAGGAGGCAACTCAACTCTCCCTGGGCTGTCCACGCTTTGTTTAGTGCGCAAAACAAGACGCAAAACGAGGAAGCACTGGGATGTTCGAAGGACACTGTCTTTCTTGGCACGTCACGACCAATCATCTTGAAATGTCGGCTCTCAATCCTTTTGATTTTCTTTCTTTTCCCCCTATGCGACGGTGTGCGACAAAGTTGGAGGACGACAGACTTTTGTTTCTAATTCTTCGAAGCCCTTTCACTGTCATATTTCATTTCACCCGAAGAAAAAATGAACCAATGACAGATTTGTTTCATCTGCTGTAAGGAGTCAAAAAGAAACAGGAAGAACGGTTAAATGTAAGATTTATGAAGTCGTTAATTAAACTTTTTTTTTTTGAGCGATTGAAGTTTGTACTGTGTGTTCATAAAAGTTGCCATATTTCTACATCTTGAACTAATTAGTTTTTCAGATAGAAGTGTCTGAGGTAGGGAATGCAATCCCGCACTGTTTTTCGCTTCGCGGGATTGCGGGATTGAGATTTGATGATCCCGCGGGATTAATATTTCATTCAACTAAATATTGATTTTGATAGAGAAAAAGTAGGGAAAAGTTAAGACTGTAAACTGTATGAGGTTTCACTTAACAATAATACTTTATATTATTTGCTAATTAATACAATACCTTACATAAATATGAAAATTCTGTCATAATATTCATAATAATATTCTGTTTTTTCGTAGTTGCTAAAAAAGAAGATTGTAAAAATGACAACGTAAAGAGCCACTCGTTTTCCTAGTCTTCATCTAATTTTGATAGAGAATACAAAAGTGCTTAACAAGACTTCTTTTCTTTGTATGAAATCCTGAGGGAACCATACATTTTTTAGTGGTTAACTGAATGTTCACCTTTTAAAGATATCACTGGCAAGGGCGGCTGTTTAGTTGTTTATAGAGGGGGGGGGGGGACAAGTCAAGGGTTCTGTCCCAGAAAGATACAGTATTTAGTGCTAAAGCCTTCTGCGTTATACCAGTTCGTAATTATAACAATATGGGAGCTGACGGGGACTAATGTGTCTACCTGATTTTAGGGATGAGCGTCCAAGATCGCTAGTTCTTATTGTTCGTCTTATGCAAAAATTTTTGGCCAATTAAAGATCGGGAAAGAGGCGTGAAATTGTAATAAAAATAATTTATTTTTCAGTTTCAATTCCCCGGGATTACGGTCTTAATCCCGCGGGACTAGTCTTGCAAACATTTGTGCGGAATCCCGCAAGTTCCCGTTCCCGCGGGATCGGGATTACATTCCCTAGTCTGAGGAAAAGCCAACATTGTTAGCAACAAGCAATTTCTTGAATAATTATACTAACAAAAACATTTCATAAGAAACTGGTGTTAAAAAAATAAATTAATCAAAACTTTGTAAAATAACACTCATGAGATGTACTTATCAAGCTATACAAGTGTTTCGAGCAAAAAAATTTAGAACTTCTTCAGTAGAAGTTAAGTCCATACACACTGTGACTGGGAACTAAAAAAAGTCTCCACTTTTTTTCACTCGGTGTATGAGTTTCGACCACTACTGATGAAAATCGAAATTTTTTCGATTGAAACACGTGTATAGATTGATAAGTACTTTTTAATGTGTGTTATTATACAAATTATTTTAAAGTTAGTTGTTCTTCACAAAATGTATTATTTAAATTCAGTTATTTCAATTAATTTCATTGGTAATTACTCATAGGGGGAGGCCATTTTATAGAATGCGATAATAGAACTTTTCAGCAGGGACCTACCACCAAACTTTTTACATTGATGAGACCCTAAAATTTATCTTTACCCAGTGCTACGGTTAGTGATAATCGGCACCTGAAGGTGGGCTTCTCTTTTACTAGTGCTGCAACCTGCCGGAATACCTGGCTCAGGGTTGCTACTGGAGGGAGAACAGGAAAAAGTCGGGGAATCGGAATTTCATTTTAGCAAAAAAAGTCAAGAAGTCAGGGGAAATCGTAAATTTTAGCCCAAAACCTGGAAATCACATAATGTGACCTGGAAAATTATCAGAAATCTGTGTTTGTAAACAATATCAACGTTTAGCCTTACTTTGGGAAGCTAGATATATTTAAGAAGGTATGCAAAGTTGACGTCCTAAACGTAAAAAATAGTCCGGATTTTTATCGCAAAAAAATCTGGAAAACCTGGAAAAGTCAGGGAATTTTTTTTCAGAAATTCAGAAGCGCTACTTATGCAAACCTGGAGTCCTCAGTTGGTTATTCGCATCATTTTATGTGTCTTACTCGCAGTCTCCTAATACACTTTTTGCGGCCAAAGTAATCCGTATCTATACGGCTGAAAATTAAGGCATAAACCATACTTTTCTCTTTTACAATCAACACCGTGTTTATCAGGTCAACTTAGGTGACTCCATCGAGTGTCCTATCAAACATTCTTCCTGATTTTGATTGGATGCCACCATTTTAGTGAGTTTTACCTTGGTGCTGTTAATAGCTGACATTTTTTAAAAATTAAATCGTGACTGTCACCAATCTCTAAGGCAATTTGCTTTGCGTATATTCACGCATTCATGCAGTCTGGATAGTATTTCCCAACAAAAATGTTTATGATATCGGTTTGTATGTTAGACTATTGGTGTTGGCGATACCGTGTAACCCATTGAAAACAGTGTGTTTTACATTAATAGTTTGTTTTGTAGTTGACTCAAACATCTTTTAATGTATTTTAAGTCTTAGGCTTTCATTGTTTAAATTGTATTATTTATTAAGGCAAAGCTCATCCGGAGCTATTTAGGCTAAGGAGGGACGCCTTGGGCAGAGGACTTTTTAACCCTTGAACGCGCAGGGTTCCCGCTCTGGGAACACCCAACTCTGACGTTTTGACTGTTGCCAGTCACGAAGAATATATTGGATTTCTATCAAAATAGTTGCGGGTGACAGAGCTCCACGAGAATCCTTTACTTTTTAGCACGTCATTTCCCGTCAAAAAATTGTAACGATTCTTTTTAACAGCACTGACATCTGCTGAAAAATGGAAGAGTGCGAGAACAGCTGGATAGATGGCCCAATGATGAAAAAAGGGCAGCCGTTGGACTTAACTACCCCTTTTTTGACGACAGCTGGCTGTGCGGCACATCCAGCCGTCGTCAAAAAAGGGGTTTCTAGATCTGTGGCACGCGATGAACGTTTCGATCGTCCGCCCTCTTGCTGGTAGTTAAGTCGAGCGATGGCAACGGCTGCCCTTTTTTCATCATTGGGAAAGGGTTGCGCGTCAAAGGGTTAAGGGGTTTTAGTGTCTATTTACGTTACGTCTGGAGAAAACCGCTTAAAACTCCGCCGAAAACCGCCTAACCTCAGACCTTCAGATCAATGGTCGAGCGATGGGGCCGAACCCGGTACCTCCACACTTCAGACATTTACCATGTTCAGTGTCTCTCTATCAACTTGGCCATGGTGGCGCGTCGTTGTTGAAAGAAGTACGTTTCGGTAAGTTTCCTGGTATTACAAAATAATTGGTTTAAATTACAGATTACCAGGATGTTGATTAAAATGATTACGTGCAGTAGCGGATCCAGAAATTATTTTTGGGAAGGGCTAAATTTTGAAAAAAGCTTATTTCACCCAAACAAAACGTACAATGAAGCAAAATTTTAGTGTAAAGTAAAGTAAAACTTTTTGGGAGGGGCTAGGTTATAAAAAAGGATCATTTTATCTACTTAAAGTGTATAATAAAGCAGAATGTTACCCTTTAGCGAACTTTTTTTTGGGGGGGGCTGAAGCCCCCTAGCCCCTCCCCTGGATCCGCTACTGAGCGTGTTACATTAGGAACTTTCACGCAAGAATTTTTTTTTATTTATTTATTAGAGTAACTTTTTATAATTATTAATTTTCTATGCCTTTTCTACAATAAATATTTCTTTATTAATTCTATAAAATAAATACACTGTTAATAAAAGTAGTTAACATTTCACCTTAAAATGGTGCTGAATTCGCTACAACCTTTCTATGGTGAAACGTTTCTCCTTCGAAAGGATGCAACTAATTTAGATTCATTGTATGGTGAAACGTTGAACTACTTCTATTAACGGTGTAGTCTATATAACAACTTTGGTTTTGAATTATTTGAATTTTCTCATAATTATTCTAAGCGATAGTACAAATTTATTTCGAGTTTTGACTGTTCCGCGTTGCATAATAACGATTTACTTAATGTGATTTCTCCCTTTTTGTTTCAGATTGTCAGTTTGGAAATCACAGCTACGAATTGGAAGAAAGATGGAGACCCGATCTCGGCCCACCTTTTGGAATGTTATACTGCATGAGATGCGAATGCGTACCGGTATGTTTGCTTCTTTTGTAAATAACTATAGTTACTTTTTTTTTTTTTTTAAGCGTCGATTACTATGAGTCAGTGGTCTTCATGGATTCATGTAACCCTTAGAAGTTTATATTTAAAACTAGAGTGCTATTTCGTTGACTTAGGATTTTTCTGTCGACATATTATTGGGGTGTGATTTGCGTTGGCCTGTTTTCGTTGTATTTTATCAATAGGGTTTGCCAGATAGCTCGGGTGAGATAGGGGGAGGAGAATAAAATGTTGAAAAGTTGCCAAGGTTTGCCATTTTTGACGATGGATCATCCAAGTTTGGCGCAAAAAAAAAAAAAAAAAAAAAAAAAAAAAATTCCCATAAAATTGAACCTATTTATCGATATCGTCCATATTTGGCGGGGACACTGGCAAATGCTACAGTTTACTACAAACTAACATGCCTGATGAATACTGTAAAACAATTTAATAGGCAATTTTAGTATAGATTTCTGTTCCAACGAAGCGTTTTATGGAACAAGGAATACAAATGCGCTAGATTCATGGATTTTGTTGCACTTTCCATCTTAACAAAATAAGGAATAAAAATAGGGACGAGGCATGGATTAGGATATGCAGGGGTTGCGCTGGCTTTTTTTAAAGTTTCGCCAATCCATTCGCCAAATTAGATTTTGTCGGACATCATTAATAGGGATGGACGCGAGACGAAAAATAAGCGTCTCGTGTCTCTCAAAATAGCCTAAATGCTTGTCTCGTCTCGCAAAAATCCCTATATCGTATGTTAAAAATGTGTGTCCCGTCTCGCAAAATCTGTAAATCTCTGTCTCGTTTCGCAAAAAAGTCTTCTCGCGTCCATCCCTAATCATTAAGAAATGCAATTGCCAATAGTTTCGCCAAATCGTATTTTCTTTCACCAAACTCATTTTACTGTCGCAATTTGCGACGTTGGCGATCGATAGCGCGACTTTTGGATATGCTTTAAATATGTAGCACTTTAGTGAATATTTAAAATATAAAAGTATTTCCGATTTTTTTTTTTTTTTTTTTTTTTTTTTTTTTTTTTTTTTTGTCAGCTCTAGGGATGGACACGAGACGAGAGAGACGTATTTATCATTAGAATACAAAAATTATGCGAGAGGTGACATGCATTGGTTTTTCATCTCGCTTCCATCCCTGTTCAGCTCTGCAAATGCGTCTTGTTTCGCCATAGTTTCACTATTAATACTGCTTATTCTGTCGCATAGTTCAGCCAGTTTCCGTTTGCACTCATTTTCAAAAGCTCCAGCAAAAAATTTCATAAGGTCAAGATCGCACCGCATTCAGTTAATTCCATTTTAAAAAAATTGGGGGGGGATGTTTAAAAAAATTACACTCAGAATTTAAACAGTAAAAGTAAAAATAAATGGATAGACTTTTCCCAAGAAAAACAAACTGCGTTCTTTTGTTCGGTAATGCAAGTTTCTACAGATAAACGTTTAGGATAGCTGCCATCCTGTCTATTTAGAGACGCACTCTTCTTCACCAGGTAAAAGAAAGTGTTCTATTTGTTTTATTTCGATTAAGAGGTATGTTCTTTTTCCCCCCATCTCTGTTTTAGTTTTCTGCCAGATAGAGAGAGGATGATGCTATCGCTGACAACTGCTTGATGTGTATCAGCGACAGCCATTAAGATATTTAGTCTCCTTGAGGCAGAGAAAAAAAAAAGTCTTAAACTATTCTATTTTACTTTACTTTTGAAACGTAGTTTGGAAAGAAGGAATCAAGAAACTGTTTCTTCTTTTGCTGCGATAAAATGCACCTGGAACTTTTAAGGCTCGCTGTGAGTTAACCCTTTAACGCGCAGGGTTCCGGCTCTGGGAGCACCAAACTCTGACGTTTTGACTGTTGCCAGTCACGAAGAATATATTGGGTTTCTATAAAAATAGTTGCGGGTGACATAGCTCCACGAGAATCCTTTACTTTTTAGCACGTCATTTCCCGTAAAAAAAAAAATTGTCACGTTATTTTTAACAGCACTGAGATCTGCTGAAAAAGAGAAGAATGTGAGAACAGCTGGATCTACGTGAACGAAAACTTGGAAAACTGACTAACGCTTAACCCTTTGAGGCGCAACCCTTTCATAATGCTGAAAAAAGGGCAGCCGTTTCCATCGCTCGACTTAACTACCAGCAAGATGGCACGCGATGCACGTTTCGATCGTCTGCCATCTTGCTGGTAGTTAAGTCGAGCGATGGCAACGGCTGCCCTTTTTTCAGCATTGGGAATGGGTTGCGCCTCAAAGGGTTAAGCGTTAGTCAGTTTTATAAATTTTCGTTCACGTAAGAGTAAATTTGATTTCAATAAAATATTTAAGGGTGACATAGTTACACCAGAATCCCTTGCTTTTCTTAGAGCTCATAATTTTCTGTAAAAAAAATTACTAGTGTTTTGGGAAATTGATGTCAGAATTATTATTTTTATCACTAATGTCACCTGCTGAAAACTGGCGAACGTGATGAAAATGCACCGATTTATATATATAAAAAAATGACTGGATATACTGCTCAAAATGTGCAATTTTTCACATCGTTCGATTTAACTACCAGCAACATGATGGCGGATCGAGCAGCCAATCGCCTGTCACAGAGCTAAAGAAATGTTTTGACACAACCAGCCATTTTTTAAATTGTGTTAGTGATTAAAGCATTTAAAAAGCTCACTAGAAAACATTTTGTGTAATTCGAAAATAATTTTAAACAAAGTAAACAAGTTTCTTAAAAATTAGCGACGAAAATCATATCCTAAATGCATTTGCAACACTATTTCACATGTGCCTCTTTAAGTTTCAAATAATTGTATGTCGCACTAAAAAGTATTATTATTATCATATATTTTTTGGGCGCCCGAGTGATGCAGTGGCTTACGAACCATTTTATCACATCGTGGGTCGAGGTTCGATTCCCACCTTGGGCTTAGGTGTTAAAAACTCGTCCGTCCCTTCATGGGGAATGAGTAACTTTGTACTGGGATGTTCCCATAATAAAATGGGCACTGCTTCGAACCTCAGTAGTGGTGAATGACTGATAGTTAATTGCAGCCTTTAAAAAAAATATTTTTTAAAATTTTACATTTTCTATTCTTTTTTGGGGGTGAATGGCAACATAATTAACGAAATTTCTAAACTTGAGATCTGCTCTGCTCACATTTAAACAAATTTATTTTAAGTCTTCATTTTATCATGTTTGCCACGGTGTGCATTTACTGTCGGATTTAACGCGCAGGGTTCCCGCTCTGGGAACACCCAACTCTGACGTTTTGACTGTTCCAGTCACGAAAAATAGATTCGATTTCTATAAAAAATAGTTGCGGGCGACACAGCTACTTTACTTTTTAGCACGTCATTTCCCGTAAAAAAAATTGTCACGATTATTTTTAACAGTACTACATATAGTTATAATCCTGTAAAATGATACTTTTGGGATGATAGTGAATGAGGCGCACTCTCGTGATAAGCAGCCGTGCAATGTTTATAAAATGCCGATTATCCAAAATTTATTATTTAAATGAGATTTTGGAAGGAAAAAGAAAGTTCCGCTTCGTGTGGTGTTTTATTTTTTTAACAGTTGCTTCGAATTACAAATTTGTATGTGAAATTTCTGGGAAGAAAGAAATCTGGCTTGGGACCTTTCTTTCATTTTGCTAAATAAAACATATCTTATTTTTAACACTTTCCAACAAGATTGAAAATTGTTTATCATTTTGGTTTGTCTCTCTGTCCGTCTGTCCGTGCTCAAACTCCCGTAAACATGCATTAGGGATGGACGCGAGACGATTTTTTGCGAGACGGGACAGACATTTCTGACATTACGATATAGGGATTTTGCGAGACGAGACAAAGCATTCAGGCTGTTTCGCGAGACGCGAGGCTCTAATTTTCTGTCTCGCGTCCATCCCTAACATGCATCGATTTCTACTAAATTAATATATGCTATTTCTATGTACAGTACCATGTACCCCATTGAAAATGGTGCATGTTGCGTTTATAGTTCTTCTTCAGGACAGCTCAAGACATTTTCAATACATTGTACGCTCTATTGGCAGTCATTCTCTAAAATATATTGTAGAGATATTTGGCTATTTAAAATGAAACAAAATGGATACATGTTATAACGGATTACAAGATAAAGCTCTCCATCGAAAATACAGGGATGAGATTCTTCAGCTTTTTGTGAATAAACAGGAAATCACTGTTTTGTCTTCTTTCTCTGAAAATTCTGTTTTTTCTGTGAATTCCTGATTGTAGTTATTAGTTAACTGTGTGATATTTTTATCTTCTAGCATGTTCCAATGTTTTTCTTCTCTTAAAACTTCTTTCACATTAATTGGATATAAATATCACATGTACAAATTTTTGCTCTCGTATGATCTCAGCTTTTTTGCTCTTTTGCCAATCTCATCCCTGAAAATGTAGTGTCTGTATCATTAATATTCTTCTACAGGAGCACTCAAAATAATTCCAATGCATTACGTTCAACGGCAGTTTATAGAGACTGGCATCGATTTAAAGCACAATACTATCTTTGTAATACTTCCCTCAAAAGTCGCCAACATTGGCGACTTTTGGCCAATTCGTCCAAATTTTTCATTATTTTTCATTGATTGGCGAGAAATCGAAAAATAACTAATGTGGTAAGGTATGAAGATTTCAGTGGGAATTTCATTACTCGCGCTCTAATTAACCGATTTAGCATTTAGTGCGCTCTTTTGTGTTAGTAAAGGCTATGTGATTAGGGGGATGTGTGTTCTGTTGGAAAATGTTTCACAATCGATGCATTTGGCATGATTTATCTTTCTTGTTTAAGCAACTGTTTGGTCTTAATGTCAGCGTTTCTCTTTTGAAACTGCTCTTGCCAATTTCTTCATCCCTGACCGTACCCGTGATAAGCGTGCATCGGGGAAAAATAAAAAGTCTTTTCTTTTTTCTTTTCCTTTCTTTCTTTCTCAACAAAGTATATTTATTCCATTTCACATATACAGACTGTTTCTTATCGTCTTTTCATTCGCACATAACTTTTTTTTTTTTTTCCGTGCGGTAAACATTCTCGAATTAGAGCACGTTCGAAAAAACTTCGGGCGCCGCACATCGTCTGCCGCAGCCTGCATTCGATTTCGGGGCTAGTCATTTCTCTCCTCCGACGACCAAAAACGTTCGAAGAATTCAAGACTCAATCCTTTTCCTAACCATATTTTTTTTTGTCTCTCTCTCGCTTCGCTCCTTCTCACGTTATTTATTTACTTTACCCTTTTAGCTTTATTTATTTATTTTTATCATAGTAAATGTTTTTTTCTCTTGTTCGTGTCGTCTTCTTTTTGTCTTCCCTCCCCCCCCCCCCTTCTTGCGAAGAACATGGGAAGCATGCACGGGTTTAGGGGGGGGGGAGAGAAGTATACGACACGATACTATTTCTGGCCAGTCTCGTCTGCGCTCTGGAATTTGGAGTAACTTTTTCTGAAACCTTGTCAACTCCCAGAGTGATTTCGCTAACACGATTGACTCCTGTGGTTTCATTAACCTGGAGAGAGCAAAGCAGCAACTGGGTGCCACGATGCTGGGTGGGACCCGGTTCAACGAATACTGCCGTTTATTTCCATTGATTCGTCAAGAAAAAATTTTAAAGCGTGTGATTTTATATTTTTCTTGAACACCCCCGATTTACCGGGAGTTACAGCGAACTGCAGCAGAGGTAAAAAAAATTCAGCATACCGGTACTGGTGTAGCCGAAGACCTGGAAGAGACAGACATCCTTTATCCCTTTAACGCGCAGTGTTCCCGCTCTCGGAACACCAAACTCTGACGTTTTGACTGTTGCCAGTCACGAAGAATAAATTTGATTTCTATAAAAATAGTAGCGGGTGACAGCTCCACGAGAATCCTTTACTTTTTTAGCGCGTCATTTCCCGTAAAAAAATGTCATGATTATTTTTAACAGCACTGACATCTGCTGAAAAATAGAAGAATGCGAGAACAGCTGGATTAGATTGCCCAATGCTGAAAAAGGGCAGCCGTTGCCATCGCTCGACTTAACGACCAGCAAGATTGCGGACGATCGAAACGTTCAAAGCGTGCCACAGATCTAGAGACCCTTTTTTGACGACAGCTGGCTATGCCACACAGCCAGCTGCGTTTAAAAGGGGTCTCTAGATCTGTGGCACGCGATGGTTAAGTCGAGCAATGGCATGGCAACGGCTGCCCATTTTTCAGCATTGGGTAAGGGTTGCGCTCAAAGGGTTAAAAACTATTGTGGTAAGAATATATCTTATTTTAAATTAATGAGGAATTTATAGAAAGTTGTTCATGTATATTGTAAATAACTCTCCAAGTTTGTACTGCTACCCTAGAGTTTGTTTGTTTGTGGATAAAGGCCGATTGACTGCACTAGGGTCCTAGGCCTATAGAGGAATGCCCCCCCCCCTCCGGGAGGGATTTTCTAAGGGATCCTAGCCCGTATTTACTCTAGGTTTCGTAGAAAACCACGGAACTCGCCGAACGGCTAGATCTACAGGCGCAATGGGGTTTGAACCTGGCACCTCCTGCCTTCCAGTTCCGAGAGCAGAACCTCTCAGTCACTAGTGGCGCTTGCAACCCTAGATCATGACTGAGGAGAGCGGGATAGTGGTCAAATAATCGTGGCTGGCAATTTAGTTGTAAATTGAACTACTTTCAACAACCAGTTCATCTTGAATCTGAAAGCTACTCTTTCCTTAGGAAATTCTGAATTTCTATCCCTAGGAAGAAAAACATTGAAATATCGTGGCGGTATTGCCCTCCTTCCTAGAAACATCTCAAGTTGCTTTCCAGTAACACTAAATGTCAATCGTTGTACTGTTGATATTTGGCTCGCTTGACGAATGAGTTAGTCGACCATTGGTTTAGAACAGTGGTTCCCAACCTGTTTTTAATCGCGACCCCTTTCAGATTTTTCAAAAATATTTGCGACCCACCCCCACCCCCCCACCCCACCCTCTTCCATATATCATGTTTGACCAATAAGAAAAAAAAAATGAATAATGAAAAAATGTATCTTGGGATTTAAAAATGATTATCTTTTTTTTTCCGTACTGATTATTATTAGGCTGACAAGTTATGCTATCCTTGGCTGAATATTGGTCAAAGCCAACCGCTTCTTGGACATCTTAATTTATTACTGGCTTTTGTCTTAATCTACAAAGAGTTTTAAATTCAACTTCACGCATGTAAGTGGATGCAAATGGCACTAACATTTGAAGCGAAAGCTTAGAAATTTTCGGATATGAGTGACGCATAGCACACCAAAATTGAATTAAAGATTTTTCTTGGTATAAATCACGTGCTGAGGAGTGATTTTGCAAATTCAAAAATTCGCCCTGCGCTTCATCAGGAAGATCGGCGACATCTAAAGATGTGTGAAGTGGATTTCGCACTAGTGCCGCCTCTTGTTCATTGTCAGCTCTGGGGTATATCTTTCAATTTCAGATTTAAGAGCTTCAAAGTCGTTAATAATTTCTCACCTTAAATTCATTGCAATTTCTATTTCCGATACTTCTGCCTTAGTGCACACGTTTTCAAAATGGGTTAACACTCCTGGATACATTTTACGACGTCCGTTTTTGTAGATTTGATACAAGCGCTCTGATGAGAAAAAGGATTTTTATTTTACAAAGGAAAAGGGAGAAAGCGTGTTGTCTCATGGGAGTAAAGGTTTACTTTTTTGTACCTTTTGTTTTGGCCAAATAGAAAATTTTCAATAAATGACATCATCGGTAATGCTTTTAACAAATTGGCATTAACCAGTAGCGTGCTGAATGAGAGACAATGTACGACTGTCGACATCTGTCGCCAAGTCCAGAGCTAAATCAACTTGGTGTTTGTCCTTTTTGGTGGTTCTTTCCCGTGTCTTTGATGGTATAACTCATTCACCTCCTCTTATATCGAGTTTTCAAGGAACAATGACTACTAGGGAGAACTTCTTAAAAATAACTGGACACTGAAAAAAAGGATAAAATTGAGTTACGATAAAGTGACACGTTCACGGCAATTTAAGCTAAGAGTGTCACATAATCAATGTTGGCCAACCCCTGGCATAAATTCATTCCGGGCTTCAGTACCAGTATACTGAAAAAGAACTTTTGGCATTAATATCTTATTAACTTGTAATTGCTTAGGATTTCGCCACTCTTAATAATATGTAATTTATTCTATGATCTTAGGCTTTATTTATCGGTGACATTCGAAACCCTGTACGATTACTTGTGGTAACCGAAGTTACCTTTAATAAATTACAGAAATTCTTGTTTGAGTTCATCGTCAGATTATTTCATCCTGTTAATTTTCACCGAGAACTTCTCGTCGTTACCACGCTAAATATATTGTCATGGCAAAAGAATTTTTTGGCACATTGGCTACGGTTCATCATTTCATACTCACAGTCGCAGGCGTCATCTCTCTGCTATCTGATGTACTTTTCCCTTTCCAAACGTTTAAAAAATCTGCGGTCTCTGCTGGCGCCATCTCTCAACAGTCAATTTAACCATCCTAACCTTTAACCTGCCAGGAGAAAAAAAAAAAATGCCTTGGTGGGAAGAAGAAGCAAAAAGTCATCGACTAAGCCCTATTATTGCGGTTATTGTAACCGTCTATTACCTCATTCAGTCGTAAATTGCCCGCCTCCGTGGTTCAGACCGATTTGCAAGGGGAGTACAAATTGGTGGTAGTAAAAAGCACCATGAATGACTGTACAATAATAATAATAATAATAATTAGACTCATTGTGCCATACGGATGGATACCGTGGTTTCAAACGTAATCAGATTTGTGATTATGTTTGCTAAGCGATTGATTAACCTATCCGCTCCCATAGAAGAAAAGACTAAACGGCAGCGACATGGATCTGTGTCAACTTCATTTTATATTTTTTCCATTTTTTTCCATTAAAACAAATTCGCTTCCTGTTGGGGGTATAAAATATGACTCCACCAGAATGACATTTTAGTGGGACATTATTACATTGTTGTAGCAGAGTTGCGTTATATTAGAAAATGTCTTGCAATGTTCGGATAGCTTGGGCATTTTTTTTTCTTTCTTTTTTTTAAGAACCATGTTTTTTGCGATTTTTTAAAAATGTTAATTTTCAGGTGGTTAAAAATAACCGATTGTTATTGTATTTTGCAAATTTATTTGTTTTTAACAATTACAACTTTTTCGCGCTATTACGTTTCGATTACATAAATTTCAGTTTTTATGCTCCATCCCATAGAGTGTAATGTTTTGGAATTCTTTAGGTGCTGCAGCTCCTGTAAAAGAAGTATAAATGTTGCATACATGGTACAGTAGATAGGAATAACACATAAAGTTCGTTGCATGTTTACGGCACGGACGGACAGACGGAGTAACAGAAATCGTAAACATTTTTTAACCTTGTTGGAAAGTGCTAAAAAAGACCTGATCGCACTGGCTCAAAAGAAAAAAAAATGGAAACAGTGTTTTTTCCATAACGTCATACAATTAAAATAAACTCTGAATAATGTGTCATCAATTCAGACGATGCAATGTTGTTGCGTCGATCAGTTCCGGTTGGTTGTGTGCGACCCTCTGGTTACGACTTGAAGGTCGAGAAACTTTGATCCCGTTTAGAGGCTTTATTATGACGGATCGCTGCTGGTGGATGGTACCGAAGATAGTACATAAATTAACGGATGTATGTATGCCCAGTAGCGTCATTCATTCATGATTTCATCTCTTTTGTTGTTCCCGAAGAAAGCGTAATAAAAGGGAGCTCTTGAGGTGAAATGCGTGACGTCATGGCATTGTATTTTCATTCATGAAGTGTGGTGTGTTTTCGTGAGGTAAAAATTTCTGCAAGCTAATAAATTCCGTGTGTATCAGATTTGTTAATAAGTGTAGTACTAAACAAATCGGATACGCGCTTTTTGAGAGATCCATGGGCAAATAGACGTACGTCATTGCAACGCGTTACCATTCTGTTTTAGCAAGATTATGTTAGCATTGGTCTGCCTTTTTCGTTTAGTCAAGTTTCTGCAAGCTAATTCCATGTGCACTATATTCGTATTTATGCTTTTTAGAGATCCGTGGGCAGATTGGGAGACGTCATTGCCAGGGGGGGGGATATCAGGATATATTCCCCCCCTCCCGAAATTTTCGGATTAGTGATGAAATTCCGTCTATTTATACACATATAAGTTCATATCCCCCCCCCGAAAAATTTTCAAGGCGCATATCCTCCCCCCCCAAAAAAAAAATTTTTTTTTGCTGGCTACGCGCCTGGTCATTGCAAAGCATTGTCATTCTGTTGGTGCATCTATTGAGTCGTGTTGGTGCATCTATTGAGTCGTGTTGGAGTCGTGTTAGTGCATCTTTTTCGAGTAGTCTAATTTCTGCAAGCTAATTCCATGTGCAACTCATTCGTATTTATGTTTGCAGTTCATATGCATGCTTTTTAAAGAGCCGTAGGTAAATGTGAGATGCCATTGTAACACAATATCATTGTATTTTAACAAGAAAATCTCGTGTCAGTGTGTCTTATCGTGTAGTCAGAAGGCAGGAACAGCTTTTTTCTGCGGCCATTAAAACTGCAAATATCGCTTGCTTCTTCTTTTTCTTTTTACGTACACTGTTAGAAATTTAAATAATTAATGAATAATTTTGGAAAAAGTTGTCAGTATAGTTTTTTTTAATCAGAAATTAAAAAAAGAACATTTTTATGCTTCAAAACTATCGCTAACAATAGATTTTGTACTTTAAGTCTGCGGTTACTTTATGAATTCCACACTTCTAATTAAGATATAAATGCAAATGAACCAAAGAAAAGTCCGTTTGTTACGGGTTAAAATTAATGGGACAAAACAGAGCGTAGAGAATCTAAAATGAATCGTTATCTGCAACAAAATAATGATTCGAAATGGAATCGGAAAGAAAAAAAAAATAGTTTTTCACAATTATTAATAACTCGAAGACGTAAAATAAATCGTTTGTTGCGCCGTATCTCCAGAGAAAAGTAAAATCTATATTTAAAACAACATGAGTAACAGAGGACATAGATAGAATAATTATCCGGAGTTAAAATACTCCATCTCGATTCTCCCACAAATCAACGATAAACATGTCAATTAAGTACACACAGCAAATGTAAAAAGTCATTTTATTAATGTCAGCTTGCAGTTATTCTTAGCCAAAATATGGTAAATGAACGGGAAACGGACAATTAGATGCATTTATTTAAATGAATGAGAACGGGGTGAAGAGCAACGAGCTGCCAGGAATAAGAGAGATGGAAAGAAGATACAGTCAGTCGGCTGCGTTTGGCAATGACCATCCTGCTGTTTTTGGGTGTGTGAGGATTGAAATGTGGGCATTTTAACCCTTTGAGGCGCAGCCCTTTCCCAATGCTGAAAAAAGGGCAGCCGTTGCCATCGCTCGACTTAGCTACCAGCAAGATGGCGGACGATCGAAACGTTCATCGTGTGCCACAGATCTAGAGAGCCTTTTTTGACAACAGCTGGCTGTGCTAGCGCACAGCCAGCTGCGTCAGCCCAAATTTCTTCTGCATCGATCCCTGGAAACATAACAACAAGTTAGAACCGAACTTACCGTACTATGCACAATAGGTATAAAACGGTGGTACAAATATTAATCCAGAAATTTTAAGTGTTTTGTTTTGTTTTACGACTATGAATGTGCTGCATACCAGATCCTGTAGTAAACCAATGCTCATTTGCTGGTACGTGGTACAGCATTTAAAACAACCTTATAAATTACAATTTTTTTAAGATCACTGGTATAAAATCATTAAGCAAACGGTCGCCCGTCCACCAAAACGACTCCAGAAATTTGACCACTCTTACGGGCCGATTTCGCGAAGCTCGATTTATTCTGTCATTTTTTAAAATAATACTTACTTTCGAGTACATTCTTTCAAGAAAATGTGAATCCTTACAGTATACACATGCTTTTAAAACTAGCTGAACCCTCTGCTTGGAATACGGTCGTCGACGTTAATGCATGGATTTAGAATACCTGACGTAAGCATGGTGTACCTTCAGAGGAAGGAAGACGTGTTACCCTCGAAGTAAAAAAAAGAAGCGCAGTCTCTGAGGTGCGCGTAAAAGAATTCACCTTGACACGTTTTTTTTCTCTACTCAAATTTTGTTTTGACTAATGCGCTGTGCACATCTAAACTCCACTCCTGTCAATAATGATTAATATCTCTGTGGTTACATACCATTTTCTTTCTTTCGCATTTCTCATTCCGTAATTTGGAATTCCGTTGAAGATTTTCCATATCGATATCGTAACTTAGTATCGATTATCCGCGTTGCGGCGAAATTTGAGATTTTGTGCGTGATTTCCGCATCTGTGGTCGCTATTCAATTTTGTGTGAAAGCTATCCGTTCGGAAGATTCGCGTGAATATTTTAAACAGAAGCTATCGTAATTAAAGTAACTTTTGACACTAAATAAATTTATTTTTTCCCTCCCCTTGGCTTCCTGTAGCTTGCAGTCATTTGCCTCTAGGTTATTTGTGGTCTTACCACAATGCGGATTTTGTAACGCCATAATTACACCTCAGCAGTCAGATTTTAGATTTTATGCGTGATTTCCGTATTTGTGGTTGTTATTCAATTTTCTTGTACAGCCAGAAATATCCATGGAAAATTCTTATGAATATTTTAACCAGAAGCTGTCGTAATTGAAATGACTTGACACCATTGAATTGATGAGTTTTTTTCAATTTCATTGATTCCCGTTTGACGCAATTTAGAATCCCGTTTCCAAGTTAGCTGTGTGGTCATTAACATTGAAAAAATTTTCTAAATGTGAAGCAATATCGTTTATCCACTTTGTGGTTCAGAGAAAAAAAAAGAATATGAATACCTGCGATATTTATTACATTATGTGGCAGTTTTAATAATTATTTTTGTAAAGAGACCGAGAAGCGAGAATGAAGTTATATCACTATGGATTTAGCATGGGAAAGAGCAACTAACATAATAACCAACATAACATGATGAACATAATCACAATCTGAGACCATTTAACGAAAACTTAATTTTATGCTTATTTAAGAAAAACTATTAAAGATGTATTTGTAATTGCATTTCTTCTATTACTGCTCGTATGTTTCATGTATTTCTTACTCCGAGACATGTATAAATCATTTTGAGAGATCCAAGGCCCCCGAATTTCCCGCGTCTTATTATCATGCTAATGGTCATCGCTATTGACTCCCACTGATGAACTATCCGTAGAAATCTTCTATTCAGTCTCTTGTTCTCTTCCCTTTCAATCCCCTGATTGATGAAAGCTTTCCGCAAAAGATCAGCATCGGCCGATTGAAATTACAGAATAGACCTCCCGGTTCGTAATTGAGATAGTATTTGGGATCCCTTTTCATGAAGTCCGTTCAGTAAATCTTCCCTCTCAGGGTTAGCTGCGTTCCTAAAATTCGGTATATAGCTACCATGGATTATTTGAAAAGGAATCTAACATTTCTCGATTCAGCCGTTTTAACCCTTTGAGGCGCAACCCTTTCCCAATGCTGAAAACAGGGCAGCCGTTGCCATCGCTCGACTTAACTACCAGCAAGATGGCGGACGATCGAAACCTTCATCGCGTGCCACAGATCTAGAGACCCTTTTTGACGGCAGCACGCGATGAACGTTTCGATCGTCCGCCATCTTGCTGGTAGTTAAGTCGAGCGATGGCAACGGCTGCCCTGTTTTCAGCATTGTGCAATCTATTCAGCTATTCTCGCATTCTTCCATTTTTCAGCAGATATCAGTGCTGTTAAAAATAATCATGACAATCTTTTTTTTTTACGGGAAATGACGTGCTAAAAAGTAAAGGATTCTCGTGGACCTCTGTCACCCGCAACTAGAAATCCAATCTATTCTTCGTGACTGGCAACAGTCCAAACATCAGTTTGGTGTTCCCAGAGCGGGAACACTGCGCGTTAAAGGGTTAATAAAGCTCTGGACAGGGCCAATTATTGTACTTTGCTAAAAATCAAATATACCAGCGTTCAATACAACAGCGACAATTTCTAAGCAAATAATTCTTCCAGTCACTCCCATGTTCTCCGGTCTCTCTTTTCTCCCTTTACTCAATTCAGTTCCTCTTCTACGAAATCCCGAGCATCCTTCCTTTCCCCTTGAGGGGAATATCAAAATCAATCTGCTGAAATCACGGACTGAAATGCAAGATCGGATAGTTAAAAGGTTTCTGTCGGAATGGAATGAAGTGATTGTATGTTTGATTCGGACAAAAGAGATTGATGATCCCCGCGGGTGGGGAAGAGATGTCATTCCAGATAGTTTGTCATCAAATGAGAAAAGGAAAAAAAAAAAATGTATAATCTTCATATGAGGAGGATATAGGAGATGATTTCAGTTAGAGCTGTATTTATATAGATAAGTCTTGGGGATAAATAAACGCACTGTCGTATACCATATTGTTCGAAATATAATCCCAGTTTCACCAAGTTAAAAATATACGGTTATTTGTCGAATGTTAGAATTTATGAATCCCATCAAAATGGGCTGGCTCATTAAGGCACTAAAATAATAATTCTCTTATTGCTGGAATGATCATTGGCTGTTCCAAAGCTGTAAGGGATTTTCGTGCAAATTTTCTTAGCCCTTTGCACACACGTGCCAATCAAAGACATGAACATTTGCACATACCTCACTGACTTGCTAAAGGGATAGTAATTCTGCGCCGAGCTGCGCCAAAACGCAAATCTTGCGCCGAACTGTGCTTTTAACCGATTTTTGCGCCGAATACATCATTTGACTGTTAAATTTTTGCTACGCTTGCAAACTTTGCTTTTCTTATCTGCATTTATTGTGTCGTGTTCCCAAATCTTCAATTTTATGGTCCAGAATCATGTGAATTCTGATTCCAAATCGTAGTTTTCCTCTCGGAAACTATACTTTTTTTGCTCCCGAGGTGCTCCCAAATGGAATTTTTCTGCTCCCGAGGTGCTCCCAAATGAAATTTCTTCTGCTCCCGAGGTGCTCCCAAATCGAATGTTGGAGATAACATCCCTGCTTGCAGCTGTTATTAATTATTATTATATAGCATTATATATTATAATTATTTTTGGCAAAAAGAAATTCAAGTTTCATGTGGTTGACGCTCTTTAATTATCTTCATATTTGTATGTCAATGGACTGGCTTGATGGAAGACATTGTAAGTTTAATTACACGAGCGGTAACTGCCTGTGGTTTCCGGCTGGGCGAGGTTGATTCAGTCTGTCAATAGAATGAATTGCAAGCTTGCTTGAGGCCCCAGAGTCTCCAGCGAAGCCCCAGCTGCAGACTCTGGGGCTTAGGGTCAGCCTGACCACCTGGCCGAGGCATATGCTTCCGCAACACAGAGCCCATGGTCGATGGGCAGCGCAGGACGCCACTCTTCGTGGGCAGTTGCGTCTGTGTTATGTTAAGTTGTAGTTTGGTATCTGCCTGTTTGCTGAACCTTTCTGAAGTGTTCTTGAACAGTATGCAACTTAAGGCTCGCGAAGAATTAATAACATTGGGCACGCGAAGAAGATTGGAAAATTGTTTATTGGCCTAATTGGATTAAATATATTACTAGCAAACTATTTTTTAAACTGAAATTTCATTAATGTGGATATTTATTATTGTAACTTTAGAGTTGAAACAGGTTATCTGGATGTCTCAAGCAGGGTCACACTTCCTGAAATCACAATAATTGTACCCTATTATCACAGGCGACTAGAAACAGCAGCGGGAACGGGACAAATTTGATTGGCTGTCATGCTCTTCACTTTTTAACATACCGGTTTTATATTAATTAAATCATTAATCAATGATATTAAATCGCCAGATTCTTGGTAATATTATGTATTTGTTAATTATAGCCGTACATTACTTACTATACAAGCAATTGTTATCATCAAAACCATACTGGGTACCTGTGACGTTTTATTACACCATGTCTTGCTAGCCATTTGGAATCTTTATCCAGTTGCTGTTTCGTTGCTTGACTCAAGATCGCGGATATTGACTGTAGCCATTCGAAACGCTAAGCATATAGTGAGCCATTGAGAAAGGTTGTCTGTCGTAATATTAACCCTTAACGCGCACTCTGGGAACACCAAACTCTGACGTTTTGACTGTTGCCAGTCACGAAGAATAGATTGGATTTCTATAAAAATAGTTGCGGGTGACAAAGCTCCACGAGAATCCTTTACTTTTTAGCACGTCATTTCCCGTAAAAAAATTGTCATGATTATTTTTAACAGCACTGACATCTGCTGAAAAATGGAGGAATGCGAGAACAGCTGGATAGATTGCCCAATGTTGAAAAAAGGGCAGCCGATGCCACCGCTCGACTTAACTACCAGCAAGATGGCGGACGATCGAAACGTTCATCGCGTGCCACAAATCTAGAGACCCTTTTTTGACGCATACTGGCTGTGTGCGGGCACAGCCAGCTGTCGTCCAAAAAGGGTCTCTAGATCTGTGGCACGCGATAAACGTTTCGATCGTCCGCCATCTTGCTGGTAGTTAAGTCGAGCGGTGGCAACGGCTGCCCTTTTTTCAACATTGGGAAAGGGTTGCGCCTCAAAGGGTTAATATATTCAGTTTTACCACCATAATATACACCTGCAGGCAAAAAAAAACCTAACAACTCGTCAGACCCTGAACGTCTGGAATAACAGCAAGGATGCAAAGTCGTCTTCATTACAGTCGTCTTCATTACATTTAACTGATTAAAAAATGGCGAATTTTTAACGGCACTCATCCAACTTGAAAGAACAAAATTTTGTGTAAATTTTTAATATACCTGTACACGAGAATACGCAAAATGTGACTTGGACTAGAAAATAGTGAAAAAGCAATTAAAACAAAAAACGTTCATAATGGAGACCTTGAAATTAGAGACAACGCGATCGTCCGACTTTGCTCGGTTGAGGAGAAAAAAGGAAAAAAGGGAGTACTTCTTAAAAGCTCGAAATTGAGCCTAATGTAGTAATCCGAATCGTCTTGAGTGGTTTTGTTTTTCTGAAGTGAAGGTCGCTAATTGTGATGGCGAAAGGTCCAAGTGGGAGAGAGATTGTCTTGGGTATTTTTTTGTTCCTTTTTATTGTCTTTCACTCAACAGTTCTTCCGTTTTAACACACGGTTGCGAGATAAAGCTCTTTGTGCGTTATCTAATACGGTTGGCTCTCTTGCTTTTGCTTGAAAATGATATCCTAACCCACTCCCCTTCCCTCTTAACCCTCGAGGCGCAACCCTTTCCCAATGCTGAAAAAAGGACAGCCGTTGCCATCGCTCGGCTTAACTACCAGCAAGACGGCGGACGACCGAAACAATCATCGTGTGTCACAGATCTAGAGGCCCCTTTTTTGACGACAGCTGCCCTTTTTTCAGCATTGGGCAATCTATGCAGCTGTTCTCGCATTCTTCCATTTTTCAGCAGATGTCTGTGCTGTTAAAAATAATCGTGACAATTTTTTTACGGGAAATGTCGTGCTATAAAAGTAAAGGATTCTCGTGGAGCTATGTCATCCGCAGCTATTTTTATAGAAATCAAATCTATTCTTCGTGACTGGCAACAGTCACAACGTCAGAGTTTGGTGTTCCCAGAGAGGGAACACTGCACGTTAAAGGGTTAATTTGTTGCGTAGTGTTTTGTTAGCGGGGACGTAATTGTTGAAAACTCACTGAAAGTAATTAAAAAACTTTGTAAAAAACACACATAAGAAGTAAAAGGAAAGAGGATACGCGTTTCGTTCAAAAAATTGTTTTTCCGTTTGCGTTTCAGTTCTCTGTGTGCTTTACGTCGAAGGGCTTGGACTGAAGAAGTTCAAAACAATTTTTTGAACGAAACGCGTATCCTCTTTCCTTTTACTTCTTATGTGTGTTTTTTACAAAGTTTTTTAATTACTTTATCGTTTAACACCAGTATTTTGAGTGTTTTTTCAGTCACTGAAGCTCACTCTACTGAACGGACTACTGCCAGATATTTTTATTTTATTTTTATTTTTTCAGTGTATGTGTGGTCAATTAAGGGTTTCACCTGCTTACATGTTTTATATATCGGATGGCAATTTCTATCCTGTATAAAATGAGCATGAAAACGTCTTACCTGATCCATAGGTCGGGATGGGGGCAAGACGGTGGTTTTTCCTACGAAGAAATTCTATGTGACTGTAAAACTTAGATTAATGTTTACTTAATGATGAGCTACTGTTACCAGGAATATTTAATGTTTTACTTTCTGAGTTAACTAACAAATTTTTGCGATGTTTTAAAATTATGAATTTTACAAATTTGATTTATGAACATGTCCCACATGTCTCCTATATGCTCCACATTAAAAAAAAATGATAGTAATAATATATATATAGATATATTTTTTTAGGTATTTTAGATACCGCAATGAAATAAAGTAAATTTAAAATTGCAAGTTTTTTTAAAACAATTTTACTTATTAAACAAAATTAATAGTTATATTACAGTAGTTTTACAATCGTTATTCAAAATTTTTAATATAACGTATATGTAATGAATTTTAAAACAAAAAACAGCTTTTAAAGATTGATATTATGGAATTTACTATATATTTATATATGTAACTTGCTGTAATCTAGAAACTTGTGAAAATAATGTCATTAGAGTAGGAAATACTGGACCCTGCACTTCGCGAGATTGATTGCAGTCAACTTACACTCTAAGATACTTTTCCGCGCCAAGACGCGCATAAGTTAGACCGATTTATTAGAGGAATTAGACGCAACATGAATATTTGAGTTGTGTTGTGTCAGACTACTTGCAGTTAGGCAATTTTTACTGAATAGTGGCCATTAGATTTAGAAAACGAAGGAAAAAAATCTACTTTGATAGTTATATTTCAGATTTTTTTTTTTTTTTAATCATTATAAATACTAGTAACAACTACAACGACAGTTATTGTAACTTTTACATATTATACTTTATTCTCTGTATCTTTAAAACACCTCGTTTAAAAACAATAACGATTGCATTTTTAAAAAAAGGTGTAAGTTAAGAAGACTACCAGTTGTTGTGTTACAACTTTTTCTCTGATCTACAATTATCGAATAATTAATAATAAACCTTATAAAGATTCGTCTATGGTCATAAAAAGATATTGCTCGTCATTCGAAAGTGAAAAATGTAAGTAACAATCAGTACCTTGCACACTGAGCTTATCAAAGCAATATTTTGTTTGTGTCTCATTGTATTGTAATCTATTCCATTCGAGTTACGACCTTGCCTAGTTTTGATGTCCTGGCCTTGACATTGGCTGATCTGCCGTCTTTCATGTGTCGTGGGCATAAATATTCAAATATAGGTGTCATTCGTTATTTGTTGCATTCCACTATGTAACATTTATATTTCTTTAAGGCTCATTAGCAATTTGATGACAGAATTGGTTGTAGCATGTGGAGATTTATGGCGAAATTGTCACTGTTTCTCATGCACGAATTTTTTATTTTAATCGTACCTCCTTTTGAGATGTTGGATGTAAATTTTTAACGATACATATTTAGTCTGAACTGGCGTATATATTTCCTCGACTGGAACATAGGAACGTTATTGTCTCACAGACATTCCATTTCATGAGATCGTGCAATCGTGATTTCTTGAACGTATCCAATGTCACATAACATCTCATGTTCATCCGTAGATGTCCAACCTTTGCTGTGAAAATGAAAGCTACCCTATATTTTTCTTCTGTAACTGCGTTTATGATTTTTATTTTCTGATTTCTGATTAAATACACCGCTGGTATTTCTTTACAGTTTCAAATATCTACTGTTGAATCAAAATAATAATTTTTGATAAATTTGAATTCCATTACTGCTGTTTTTCGTTGATAGATTTCTGCAGTTTTCAATACGGAAATCGGATATCTTGCATAACTGCTAGAATTATGTATGAGGTGATCAATCACGAAAACCTGATGTTGCCACAGAATTTAATAATGACGCAATTCAACTAGGTGATAAATAGTTATTAACGCAAGCTGCAAACATTAGCTAAAAAATCGAGGGTTTTTACATCCTCAAAATATGATTAAGAGAGAATAGATGATTGGCTATTAATTAAGAGAGTATGACTGGTGGTACTGGTTATTAATTAAGAGAGGATGATTGGTCAAACGTTCTTGGCTCGCTCTTTTTTGCTAATACTAGTAGCAGTGGAAGTCGATACTCTGGTCTGTCTTTTAAAACTGTTAATAGTTACTTTTAGTTGCATATACGCTTCTTCACCTTGTTGGACTGCTGTCATTTTATTTGAAAATTTGAACCGTACTGAGACTTAACAAATATTCGCCCTACTTTCCCTAGAATTTATTTAATTTTTTAAAATAACGCAATTAACGTTCCATTTTACCTTGACGGCGGCCATACTCGTGTCAAAAATGGGATGCGTTCTTGACACCAAATAGTAGGTGATTAGAATCATTGAATACTTCACGTACTTTTAAATGTATGGTGCAGAAAAATAGGCAGTGGACTTTCACTGAGGAGCTTGTTGCGGAATCTTGTGTTGAACCCAGGATCTTCAAGCGTAGCAGGTTCAATGGCTATTCTACCAGGCATGTGGGCGCCCTTTGTCCGGTTTGATAACGCCTGGATCTTCCACGCTTGAAGGTCCTCGTCATTCTCTTCCCTTCAATGTCATACCTGCAGCACCCCATCGAAATGCTCTACAGCTCGAAACATTTTTTGCCATATTTGGTGGTAGTAGTTCACTTGTGTAGCAAATTTTACAAGTGTGCTCGATGTTGGAAGAAATGGCGAAAAGAATTCAATTCTGATGCTATGTAATTGCCGCCTAATGATCATTTTGGCAAAAAAAAAAATATTTTCAAAAAGAAAGGGGAATTTCATTTCTAAAATTCAATGGCATTCTTTCACAGTCTGCGGTCGTAAAACAAGACCACGGAATCTCCAAATTCTGCCTGCTGTCACGACAAAGAATAGAAATGAGGAAATAATCTAGCCCATATTGAACTGAGAAGGCGATGTTTTGCAGCGCCCGCAACAACTGATTCTTTTATTAATCCTGTCTTTCCTTGAGAAGAATGTGTTTGTTCCTCTTTTTTTCCCGAGCGACATCCTTGCCCGATTGTTGAGCCGGCCTTGACATTGGCTGGTGGTCCGACCGTCCCAGGTCGAGCCCGCGCTCGTTCTGTCGGGTCGTTTTTCGGATAAGGCATGCCTCGCATGCCGTGGGTATCGTTGTGAGTCGACGCCCGAATTTAGCATAAAAATGGACCCGCATATTTCCATAGGGTGGCAGACTGTCTGTGAAGGTCGTCTTGGGGTGGTTTGGAAATGATGAAGACTTCGGGATTTTTAATTTTTGTCTTCTTCATTGTTAAGTTGATTTGCAGTTATTGTGCACGACATGTCACGACGCATTGTCATTGATATAGGCGGATTAGCTTTTGAGTAATTTCAGCGAAATTCTTCGAGGTCATCAATTTGATACTCATTTCGTATGCATATTAGCTGCATCGGTTATACAATAGACGAATGTCTTTTGTCTGGGTAAATCTGTCTTAGACCAGAAATTATTTGTTCCCCTTTCATTGTCATGGCATCTTGTTCTGTTGAATGAATAATAATACATAGTTGTTGCTAAAAGAATACAGAAACAGCATTTGTATAACAACAAGTTTTCATCAAGTTACAGAGGCAACACTTCTCTAAAAGCGACGAGACTCTAAAATAAATATTAGTAAATCAATGGAATTTTTGTATAAGAATACTGAAACAGCATTTGTTAAACAACAACAATTTTCATCATAGTTAATGAGGCAACACTTCTCTAAAGGCAGCCAATTTACGGAATTAAGGACTCAGAAGTAAATATCAGTAAATAAATGGAATTTTTGTATGTCCAACGTTAACATGCAGGATATATAACGAAATATTTCGGAATTTGTCATTCTGGGAAGTGTTAAATATTATTTCAATGAAAGTTAACCAAAATTCGTCTTCTGAGTACTGAAGTATTAGAAATTACATGAAAAAACTTAAATTGTTTTTTGCTGGAAAAATGTAAATGATTTTTCAACTATCAAAAATGTAATTAGTAATCAAAAACACTTGGATAGTTTAAAAGTATGAGTTCAAGCCTCTTACATATACTACATTTTGTTTCTATTGAGCAGCTTTTTGTTATGGGAAAAAACACTCAAAATACTGGTGTTAAACTTTAGAATAAATAAAAACTTTGTGAAAAACACACATAAAATGATACTTATAACAAACTTTTTGTTTCGGTTCTTGTAATTTGACTTCTAGTTTAGGTATCTTTAGTGATTGCTGATACAGTCATACTGAGATATCAAAAGTTTATAAAGATGAAGATTCGAATACGAAGTTTGGTAAATTTAAATCTCGAGAGAGTTCGACAACTGCGCTAGGACTTACCAACTCTGTTGCAAAAAGTTTTAGTTGCTCATTACTACCTCCCATTGTGCCAAACAGTTTCCTCTCAAACTCTGAATATCCAAGTCATTTTAGAAAGTAAGCACCACCAGTTTCATGACTAGCTGAGTAAGTGTGGTTAACTTCCCAAGTGAACTAACTCTCATGCCAAGTATTCTAACGACCGTATTCACCAAACACTTGACACGCGGATCAAACCAAACTCGAGTGTTAAAGTCATCGGTAAGATGTCTTACCGATGACTTTATTACTGGGCAAATATTGGTTAGCTTTTGTATGACAAAGCTAACCAGTATTTGTAGCTTTGACGTCAGCATTTGGCCTATATTTAAAAATTTTATTTTCGTAAAATAAAACTATTAAAAATTTCTGGTGAGTGCTACAAATATTAGAAAATATCTTAAATTAACCATTAAAATTAAAATATTTTTTCATACAAAATGATTTATTCTGATCTATCTCCTTATCATATCATCTAATTAGTCATGGTTAAAATCTTCCATATGTCGTAAAATTATATTTTTTATCTCAAATTATTTAAAATACTGCTATTCGTGGGTAAATTCACCAGAAATTTTTAATAGCTTTATTTTGTGAAAATCAAACTTTTAAATGCAGGTATAACGATGACGTAAAAGCTTGGTGACGTAGAAGTTGTAAGACTTTCTACATCTAGGAGGTGTTGCTATAACACGCGTTTCAGGATTAATCCGAGTGTCAAGTGTTTGGTGAATACGGCTGTAAATCGAAATTTATTCTTTGCTGATCAGGAAACGCGGGCGATGGTCGGTGAAAATACAATGGAACTTGTCAAATGTGACCATCAAGAATAACAAAACTGGCAACCTTATAAAGGTGGCGAAGTGTGGTGGTTGTAAAGTTTTATAAAAATGTTTTCTAAGACAGGTGGTCTCTTTACCAAAATGATTACCCACTTTACTAGGTCTAGTCTGGCTGAGTGTATGGAGATTGGAATTTCTTAGTTGGTGGCCATCGAGAGGACTTAGTAATTCTCATGCCACACGCAATGATGAAAATCATGTCATTACTTTCTTTAAGCCAACCCCTAATTTGCATGATGCAGAATTAACTTCTGAGTTATGTCGCGGTCACAGTAAAAGATATTTGCATTTATTTGGGCTGTTTCATTTTGTCGACATATCTTATTCTTTCCAGCGCAATTTTAATGTACTTACGCCTAAAGGTAAGTTGCGGAACGTATTTCTGATTATTACTGCAGGGGAAAATATCTTTTGTTTTACTACCGTAGCACTTATAGTATTATTAGTTTTGTGAATGCATATTTGCCGACCGTGTTCACTGAAAATCAATTTATTTTTGTCATTACAGAAGAATTTCCTGCAATAAGTTCTCAGTTTTTGGTAATGGAGGTTAAGATAATTGGCATCCACTAATCGATACGGGTTATAAAGGGTATATAGCCTTGAACTGTGAAATTTAGCTGTAAACCACAAAAAAAAGTGGTTAAGAGCTTTTCATTTACTAGAGAACTTTGTTTTACTATGTGTTAAACGTGATTTAACATCACGACATGACATTTTAATTCACAAAAGTTTTTTTTTTTTTCTTAAGCTGTGAAGCAGCGTCAGTTTAATTTGTTATTTTTTTTAAAAATATAATTTTACGAACTGTAAAAGCTGTTAACGTTTGTTCAAAATTGGACCAAAAAATCATATATATATTCCAATAATTTATTATTTATTTACTTATTTATTTTCGTCTTGTTACGTCCGAATTACTTTAGCAAATAAATTTTGTGCTATTCTAGTTAATTAATGTATATGTCTATTAACCCAAATTAATAACAGCTCTATTGTCTACTTTACATTTTCCTTCTATTGTTACGACAGCGGCTGGTGGGCCAAGGACTTCCCGAGAAACCTTTTTGTGATCTCCTCTTAACTAACGTTCTCCAGTTATATAGTAATAATACGTAATAACTTAAAATATCTTGTTCGACACAGTCAGTCCATCTCAGCTTGATCTTACCCCTTCTGCTGGTACCTGAAGGTTTATGGCTGAAGATTTTACAAGTCAAGGTTGAGGTGCCTAGAATATGTCCAACAAACCTCAGACGACCTATCTTGATGAATTTAAGGATATCTGCCTTTCTTGAATAACCTATATAGTTCAAAATTATATCTTCGTCTCCACAGTCCAGTTTATTATATTCTCGTTAATTTTAAGATAGTCTGCCGATACGCAATTTATTTAAACTAACCGCCAAGGCTTGAGCTTCGCCGCCACATACCTTACTGTTCTTTATACTCACAGTGCAGTAATGACTAAATTTCTGGACTCATTTCAATGAAAATCGCGTTTCTTTGTTTTAACCAACGACTTCTTATCCTATTATATCTCGTTGGTTTTAACAGTATTTGTCATTAAATTTATTTAGGTTAGGGTTACTGCACATTTTGGGGGCCATCAGAAAAGCCGAAGTTGAAACAGCCAATGGTTAAAATGTGCTTTAGTTCAGTGCATGGTGGCATTTTTTAGATAGTCGATTCTTGCGCCAAGTATTGTCATTTCGATATTTTAAAGCTGTGAAAAAGTCTGAAAGGTCTTGCATTTTTGTGTATCCATTATTGTTATTTTGTAATCTAGCTACTGCGTGATATATGCTTGCTCCATTGGACGTCATTGGACTGTTCATTTGGATTTTTGCACATGCGTTATTGTTATTGCACTAATGTTTACATCTCTCTGTTGCCGTTCGCAGCTTGGAAATATCGTGGATTTTGGTACCGCACACGTTAGCGTATTATATAAATAGATATTATATATGTATATAACTAATAAGTAAAACACAATGTATACTGCAAATAAGACATACCTCGCATTAAAAATATAACAGCTAGAAGCAAGAATTAGAAACCACAATTGGAACAATAATAATAAATATTAATAAAAGCTGAGCCAAATAAAGTACAATAATTAATGTTAAAATAGAATCGAACGGAAATTATAACCATTGTCACCATCTTCAGGAGCCACGAACAGTGGATTAGAATTAAAAGCAAACAATATAGTAGATTTTCGGTTGTGTGGCATATCAAAAGAGATATTCACTCCACACGTTCTGGGCTCTACCCTACTATAAAAAAGGGAGAAAATAGATATCAAAATAAAAGAAATAGCATTGAAAGATCGACATCTAATATGGATCACATGGAAGACAAGTAAAACATGTTAATAATTGTAAAAAGTGAAAACTGGTGTTGCCACTAAATAAAAGTGTAGAATTAGAAAGAAGAATTTAAAGATGTTGCCAAATACTAAAGGCTAATATTATTATGCTTTATGAGTATCCAGGTATATTAATTAAATTAAAGATATATAGAATAATAATAAGTTAAAATTATTTACTTATTTGCCAGGAGAGGACAGCTCGCGTCACTGAATGTGTCGCTTAGAGCTACATATACGTCCTTCCCGGAATTTCCCGCCACATGTTTGGAACCTCATCAGAAGGTGGGGGACTTCTGAATATTGACACCCCTCGGAAACTGCTAGCGACCGCCGAGAGGACTTTTGGAACCACGGATTTAACGTGCACGTACACCGCACGTACACGGTGGTCTTTAGTGGTAGTTTGAATAAAATATATATATATATATATATATATATATATATATATTGAATCAACAATACCATTTGAAAGTCTCCGAGGACCGCAGTTTTAAAAGAAAAATTGGCTCGGCATCACCATTGAAGCCTCGGATGAACGAGCGAAGAACAAACAGTATTGCTTTATGTTTGTCCCTTTAAAGTTAAAGGAACTGCTAATCCTTTTATTCTAATCAGTATGCTTTTATTTAAAGTAATTCTCGATGCCTTATACTATTCTAGAGGGCAGTCAGTCGTTGTCTATTCAGGTAGGGTTTGTTTAAGGACAGAACAATTTAAAATCAATTTAGTTCTTGCCTCCGTCCAGGAAAAAAAAAAAAAAAAAAAAAGCATTTATGTTTATGCAATCCTTGTGAATCACAGTCGATTAGAAAATCGTTCATAAGAATACAATCGGTTAAATATTCCCTATATCACTGTTCACTTCTCCTACTTACCAATTCCCTTTTCTCCATGGTTATTAATTAGAAAATTGTTACGTCCGCATTTAATTGGGATCTTCTGAATGCGTATCCATTTTGATTGCTTATTTATCAGATCTGGATGGCTGCACCTCGTTTAAATACACCCCTTGGCGTGTTTTCACTTAAAACCCCCCTTTAAGGAGAATGGCCGTGTAATTACATACAGCGTACTGCAGGCGCCAACCGGTGAATGGGTTTCACTGATGAATATATTTTTTTTTTCTTGTTTAATAACTCGCGCCCGTCTGTCGCTGTGAGCACATATTATATAGGTTAGTAATACCGACTTAGTGACTCTATTCAACTGACAAGCAGGCGCCGGCTATTTTGATACTGGCGTACGGATAAACTGTCATTTTTTTGTTGTTGTTGTTGTCTATGTCTGTCCGTCTGTCTTAGCCCTTTAACGCGCAGTGTTCCCGCTCTGGGAACACCAAAACACCAAACTCTGACGTTTTGACTGTTGCCAGTCACGAAGAATAGATTGGATTTCTATAAAAATAGTTCTGGGTGGCATAGCTCCACGAGAATCCTTTACTTTTTAGCACGTCATTTCCCGTAAAAAATTGTCACCGTTATTTTTAACAGCACCGACATCTGCTGAAAAATGGAAGAACAGCTGGATAGATTGCCCAACGCTGAAAATAAGGGCAGCCGTTGCCATCGCTCGACTTAACTACCAGCAAGATGGCGGACGATCGAAACGTTCATCGCGTGCCACAGATCTAGAGACCCTTTTTTGACGACAGCCAGTAAACAAGTCCCACTGTGTTTGTGGAACATATGCTCGGATGAGATTGTGTTGGAAAAAGTTTAGGAGAATATGCTTTCAACAGCATTTATCGTTCTTGCTTGAATTTCAGCTTATTCATTTTTCTGTTTTTAAATATTTTAAGGGCGTTGCAGTACTTCTGCTTAGCACGGCCTTCTTCAGTCATCCTTGTACGAGGCCACAGCTTTCACAAACATATGTCCCCATAACCTAAAAGTTGTGGTCAAGCATTTGAGCTGCGTCTGGGAACTTACTAATTTACTGTAAAAAAATTTGCAAGGATGAGTAGCCAATCAGTTTTCCTTGTCAGTTACGTGTTTCAGGTATTCCAAAAAAGAACAATGCCTTTAATTTACGATGTTAACTTATCCGTGCGATTTCTTAGAACATTCGTGAAAAGTTTGTGAGAGTCTTAAAGTCGCAATTTTTGTGGGTTTAGCGACGTTTCATTAAGTTTTCCGAATAAAAACTGTAGTACTCAATAGTAAAAGAAACGCCCTTCAATAATAGTTGCCAAAGTATTTTGATTGATTATTTTAAAAATAATAAATACTTACCGGATGGTTTGTATAATTTTATGGTTTGAATGTATTTTTCGCGAAATTTTATGAAACAATTTACTTGAAAATGATTATCTGCTAGATTCAGAGTCAAATGAAGTAATATTGCTGAAAAACTATTTTTTGTGATAAAAGAAAACGTAAATGCTTTAACTGGGGATATACAGATCAAAGTTTAACATTTTATATTGCCCTCTATGAACAATCAACTTGGCTTTTTTTTAATTATTTTCTTTCTCAAAGCAAAGTATGGTGATCCTTGCTTGAGAAAATAATATAAGAAACTTGGCAAAGTAAATGTTGGAATGACCAAAACGGGTTTTTCTATCAAAATCTGAATGCGGAAATTTTTCTCGATTACAATACCTCCTTTGCTTCATCTTAAACAATTTAAAAAAATAAATAGGAAGGCGTTGGTTGTGAAGTCTCATTTAGTTACGCATGCGCTGCAGACATGGGCGCCGCCAGAATATTTCCCGGGGGGGTGGGGGCAAAGACTACTCCAGAGGGGCAAAGACTATTTCAACGTATGGTTACCATGTTGAAAAGAACAAAAAATCAAGGGAAAACACTGTATACAAAAATCCAGGGTGGGGGCAAGTGCCCCCCTTGCCCTATGCTGCCGGCGCCCATGGCTGCAGATAGCGTTGCCAGGCGTCCGGATAAAGCCGGACATAGTTAGGCTTTTTGATTGCGTGTCCGGCCAAACTGAACGGTGTCCGGCTTTTGTTAGGGTTTTTACTGGTGACTTTGGCTGATTAGTCATAAAGTACTGAACTGATTCGGCATTCGATGTTATTTATATTTCATTAGAATTTAACAAGATTCATGGTAATAATCAAAAAAGCTTGATTTTACATACAATTTTTTTGTTGTACCTATTAATACTGAGACAAAATCCTCAATATTGTCAATACTGTCCGGCCTTTTTACCCAAATGTCCGGCCAAACTGGCTGGTCTGTCCGGCTATTTGGTTTGGCGACCTGGCAACCCTAGCTGCAGACCATTGTAGGAAGCGGCGTTGAAAATTATGCATGTCCGCCATCTTTCTCTGGAATGGAGCTTTAATGAAAATACCTAAAGTAAGTGATTAAAACTCGCATCTCTCCGCCCTTGTTTATTGCATGCTCGGTGAGAAGAAAACAAGACGGACTCATTAAGCTAATCCGTCATCCTGAAGTGGTCTAAAAATAATGCATATCATTTAGTATCCGGCTGGGAAACGAACGCGTTGCCGACTTACCCTTCTCCGTTTATCATGGAAAATGACTTAACCCTTTAACGCGCTGTGTTCCCGCTCTGGGAACACCCAACTCTGACGTTTTGACTGTTACCAGTCACGAAGAATAGATTGGATTTCTATAAAAATAGTTCCGGGTGACAGAGCTCCACGAGATTCCTTCACTTTTTAAGCACGTCATTTCCCGTAAAAAAATGGTCACGATTATTTTTAACAGCACTGACATCTGCTGAAACATGGTAGAATGCGAGAACGGCTGGATAGATTGCCCAATTCTGAAAAAGGGGCAGCCGTTGCCATCGCTCGACTTAACTACCAGCAAGATGGCGGACGATCGAAACGTTCAGCGCGTGCCACAGGTCTAGCGACCCTTTTTTGACGGCAGCACGCGATGAACGTTTCGATCGTCCGCCATCTTGCTCGTAGTTCAGTCGAGCGATGGCAACGGCTGCCCTTTTTTCAGCATTGGGAAAGGGTTGTGCCTCAAAGGGTTAAGATCATGAAACGGACGGCTGCGATTATTTCGGGGAATTATCAAAAATCCATATCGGGAAACAAAGATGGACGCAGACTTCAAATCCCAACTGCCAAGCATTTTGCAACGGAGGGGGCGAGTTGTTATAAAGCTAAGAGCTAAGTTGGTAAAAGCTGTCGATTCCGGTTAGTTGGACCTCCTTGAGATGCTGCGATCGTTTTTGGTCCCAATCAGGGCTGAGTGATTACAACATATTTCTGCCCAAAGCACATTTCATATTCTGTGCCCCGTATAATGAAAATGTATTCTCAATTTTTTGGTGCCCAGTATCCGGTCCTCTAAGTACCCTTGTAACTGTGACAGTCATTCCGATTCTTTCAAAAGCTCCGATTTTAAAGCTTGAAAGGGGTTATGGACAGGTAGTGGCTCTACGTAGAGCTTTCCGCTAGTGCTCTATGGGACTGAGGTCGGGAAACCTCGCTGACAGCAACACTCTGTGAATTCCCACTTCTGCCAGATCATGTACATTGATATTTTAATTTTGGACACCAGTATGTTTTAAACGTTCAGTGCCCGTATGTTGAAAAACTTTTGGATTTCCCCCGCAAAAATTATCGCACTAGGCCGAATATAACACGACTCCGAAATTTTTCATTAAGATAGTTTAAAAAAATCCAATTTTTTGACGTTGAACCTATTTTTAGCGCGCCAGTTTGTCGTTGTTGTTCTCGTGTTCGTAGATACACGATTGTACTATCCATAGAAATAGGTGCCATTGCCTCCGAGGGGGTTGGGCTTTTGCCTGTTGGTCCGTAATTTTGAACCAATTCCAGATGAGGGACCAATCACCACTTGAAATCGGCACCCCCATAGGTATCGTCTGAACGTGGAGGACATTGAAACCACGACGGATTTTACGTGCACCAGCTCCAACTAGAGTACATGGTCTCAGTAGCGGATCCAGGGGAGGGGCTAGGGGGCTTCAGCCCCCCCCAAAAGAAATTGCTCAAGGGTAACATTCTGCTTTATTATACACTTTAAATAGCTAAAATCATCATATTTTATTACTTAGCCCCTCCCAAAAGCCTAATACACTGGTTTAGACTAAAATTTTAATTTATTGTACATTTTAATTGGGTGAAATAAGCTTTTTAAAAATTTTAGCCCCTCCCCAAAAAAATTTCTGGATCCGCCACTGCATGGTCTCACAGCAGTCCAGCCGCGAGAGAAGTTCACCTACCCAATCAACGGCGAAGCCAGATGCTGCTTCACTCTCCGTGTTCTTATTACGGGAACGGAGTTTAGTTACTAGACCGTCCGACGTTTTACGAGAAATGATCAGTCAAAAAACATCACGTTATATTCTTGGCAAATGCGGTATTTATGCTATTCACACCCTTTTCAATGAGATAGACATAGCCAATCTGCAGCAAAATGCATGAATACATTCCCAGTGCAACTGACAACAGTTGTTTATCAAAAAGACAGATAGACAATTCGAAAACATAAGCACTTTTCCACTGGTTACAAAGTGTTAAAAAGGGGGTAACTTCCGAATTTCCAGGCAATTATTGAGAAGAGTAGTAGTGTACCATTAGAGACATGATTCACCGGCGCGAAATTGCTTACCCGCTCAAAATTAGTGTGAGTGGGTTTTTTTTTTTTTTTTTCGGAAGCCTGACGTTTTGAAACGCACATTTCTATTAAGCCCATCTTTCTTTTCGTTATTTTTGCTTTTTTAATTCCACCAACCCCCCAACCTCTTCTTCCCATCTCCAAGTAAACGAGCGATATGTTTCAATTCTTGTTGACATCTCGGGCACATGACACAAGGGGTTTTTGACCCTCAATTGAGGGAAGAGATATGTCACCCGTTCTTTTTTCTTTGCTTTTAAAAAAGGCATTTTTTTTTTCTTTCTTTTTTCTCCGAATGGATGCCAAACAAAACAAGACTTTAAGTCGAACTGCGATTTCTGGTGGTGGTGGCACTTTTTGTTTCAAGTGTGCGGGATTCTGGGACGACTTCCCGTCATTTAGGGTATTTTGTTTGGCAAACAGCTCTTTCGTAATTGTCCTCCCACCAATTATACTGACTCTCATTATCATTAAAGATGTACCCTTCCTGGCGCTGTGGAATTGTTACACCAGCACTCCCCCCTAACCTTTTTTTCTTCCTTCTTTTAAGGACACTCCCTTCCGAAAGGCCAATTGGAAAATTCTTCTCGAACTTAATTGCTCAACGGAATCTTCATTAGTTTACACATTTTCTTATTTTATTTAAGCACTAAACAACAGGAGCCTCCGCGAAAGAAACTGCACCAGATTCACCTAGGCACACGGAGATATACGAGAGCTATGGAGAGTGTCCAGTGTAGGAGTGGACACTCTCCATCGCTGCTTTCTGGGATTTATGATACACTGAAACTAAATTTCAAATATGTAAACATTGGAAATCGAGTAACGTGCAGCGATCCTAGCGTTTAAAGAATAAAACATTTCCCGCCTTGACTGTTAACTAGTTTTACATGTTTTTTATTTCTCAACCTAGCATGTGAACGAGATTATGAACGTGAGCACTCAGTTTTAATTACTTTTTCACTTTTGCTTACGTGGTTGCCTTAGTAACAAATGAAGGGAAAAAAATGCTCTATCTTCAGATGATTAAAATATTGAGTTTATATTTGTTAACGAGTGTGTATATCGTGGCTGACGAAAAAGAACTTTTAGTCTGCTACGGTGTATATTTACACCAAAAATGGCTTTGAGTTCATTACTAAGTTTTTATTATGTAACATAACTTTAATATTTTATTATTAGTTCGAGTTTAGCGGGAATTTAAGAATTTGTAGCTGTGTTAAAATTTATCGCTGCATGTAATAAATGTAACTAATGTTTGTTTGAGTGCGATCGTCATTATAAATAAATACTTTTTAACTATTGTCTTCCCTTCGATGGCTATACCAACAGTTACCGAGTAAGGTGATTCGCCATCTATATGCAACAACGACGTTATCCCACATTTTAAAGAAGTGTCCCTTCCTGAATGTTTAACTTCCTGTCTAAGACAACAGAAAGCGAAATTTTCATTGTGACGCCATAATGTTTAATATAAAAAGTATAATTAATTACAAAATATAAATTTGTGCTTGACAAGATTTTACAATTTAAATTAAAACAAGGTAAAGAATGTATGAATTTTTAAATTATTGTTATCGCTGTCTATTGATTGGACATCATTGTTCCATCGTAGTGCCCTTTAGCATGAAAATAATATGCATTAATTTCTTTTTCTTTCTTCATTAGACAAAAATCTTTTATATGCAGTTCAAACAATAGATGTTCCTGTACTAGAATTTAGTTTTTTTAATTATTAATTTTATATTCTTCTTTATCAATAGCGTCCATGCCAGTAGCATACACATTCATTCATATTGATTGAGACTAAAATAAAGCATACCTGTGAATGTTGTAATTAATTTAATTTAATAATTCTAACTTACTCTGAATTACACTTTTTCAAGTTTCTATAAAGTTATGTGTGCCGGTCTGGTAACATTGCAAATGTCCATGTGGTAGTCCAACGCCTGAAACACTTTTGATGAATAACTTGTTATATAAATCCAACACGTCAGTTATCCTCTTCTTGAGTTGCTACAAGTCCTGGGGACGAGGATGCACGAAGACTGTCTTTAGCAAAACCCCTTAGGATTAAATCGAAGGGATTACATTAAGGGAGCCAAGAAAGCGATGGCGTATCATTTGACCAAGCACGGTCAATACACGGATCAGGTAGTCGATCATTCAGGTATTGTATACTCTTATGCCAATGTGAAATAGGCACGTCTTGCTGAAGAATGAACCCAACCCGGGAGCAGAATTATAACCATTGTTCTGCAACATGACCTCAAACTGTTGCAAATGTTCTGCAGGCATTTTGTCCAAATCTGGCAGATCACGGTAAAATGCAAAATAGATATGAAAAGTGAAGAGAGATGAGATGGCATAAAGGGCACTTCGTGTTAATTGTTCTGAAGAACTTATCGTTTTTATTTTTTCGGTCTTTTAAAAGATGAAATGTTCTGCAAAGTGTGTGATTGTTCTGTTCAGTGGCGCACACAAGGGGGGGGGGGTCCAGGGCGTCCGGACCCCCCCATCGGCTTTCATATATATATTTTTTTTGATTGATTATTATCCTATATCTATAGTAAATAAAATAATTCCAAAAAGGTAGCAATAGTTTCAGTTCTAATAAATAAAAAAAGAATTTTTTTTCTCGTTTTCCTCAACTTTTCAAAAACGAACTGAAAGCGAACATAAAACACCACCTTGTTCTCAAAACTGAACAACTATTACTTTGCTTCCTATTGTACTGTGCAGTGTATTCTTAGGGAACTGGATGGGACGAGTTTTGATGAATTCCATCTAATGAAAACGAGCTGTTTCATCACTGATTTTTGTCAATCTGGAACATCCCTAAAAGTTGCACCCCCCCAAACCATAAAAGTTGGACCCCCCAAACCGTAAAAGTTGGACCCCCCCCCCCCCCCCCAATCAAAAATCCTGTGTGCGCGCCTGGTTCTGTTACGTACGTCATGCTTTTAAGGACTTTTTGCTTCTGAGGAACACGGGAGTTCCCTGTGTTCTTTACGTCGAAGGACTTGGACTGAAGAAGTTCAAAACAATTTTTGAACGAAACGCGTATCCTTTTTCCTTTTACTTCTTATGTGTGTTTATTACAAAGTTTTTTAATTACTTTAACGGGAACCACTTCCTCTATTTGAGGGAACAACCACTTTGACTGTATGTCCTGATAAATAAGTGGTGTCTAGTGGCGATTTCACAATTGGAAAATTTTTCGTTGTTAGCAAATGAAACTCTTATGACTGTAGTGTCAGAATTAATCTACAGGGTGGTTATGATTAAACTTTCCCTACCAACAGCATTCTGCAGCTGTAACCTGTGTGCAGATTGCTACCAAATTTGGCGTATGGACTGTACACGAGATGCGCTCAATGGAATTTTTCAGAACGTTTAGTTAATATCCACTAGATGGCACTTTGCATGGTGAAATCAGCTCAAATATTACCCAAATTGGTGAATAAATGCCCCAAAACTATTAAATAAATGTAAAAATGCTTTGTATATTTCCAATTAGCCGTTTTCATCATTAAATTTGCTTTTTTTCATGCAAAACGCCATCTAATGGATGTTTTTTGAACTTTTTTTTTTCCTTCAAAAATTCCTTGAGCGCATTTTAAAAGAAATCATCCCTTGTTTAAGTAGTTGATGTCAGAAATTTATCTATTATTGCTGGCATTAGCAAAAATCGAAGAAAGTCCCAAAAATAATCTAGGCACAAATGAGTTCATTATAACCACCCTGTATTTTGGCTTGATAAATCTATGCAAAATTCGTACCGCGCTGTTCTTTTTGTCAGATTCAATGTGAAACCCCCATGTAAGTTTTCGTAAAAGTGTAAGGATGCATTTGTTAGGACAGTGAAAAATAATCATTAGGATTCTGAATAGTACCTACATTTATTTTCCTTTCTGGGATTAGGAAAAGAAAAAAAGTGTTTTTGTCCTTTTCCCTTTTCTTCTTTTAAAAGTAGAGTTTCAAGCCAACGGTGCCAGAAGGATAACTGGATGCAGAAAAACAATGCTGCCACAGAAAATACATCCAACTATTGTTTGTCAACAGCCTTGAACTACTGCGTGAGTGACATCATGTGCGAATGAATGACGTCACGTGTGCCGTAGTTTTCGATTTATTTGCTGGACGTGAAACGAGAAATGAGACTATGTAAGAAAAAGAAAGCCGATAGCGGAAACATTTGGACACTTGATGGAGGCATTACATCACGTAGCCGTTTGTCATTAGATTGATTTCTGGAAAGGCAAGTCGGCAGCTAATGGGTGACATTATGGTGTTTGGCAAATTAAAAAAATCAAAATACCATACCTTTTTTTTTTTTTTTTTGGTTTCTTCGTTTGCTTTGGATACATGCACAGCATCTGTCTCAGGCGGTATGCAAGAGAACAGATTACCTATAATGGCGAATTATAGGACGGCAAAATCGTGTGAAGAGGACCGCGATGTAAATAATAGTTATAATAAAATAACATTTTAGTAAGGTTTTTTTTTGGGGGGGGTGGGGGGTGATTAGCTGTCGTCACTAGCCACAAAAGTCGACTAAATGAAAAGCTGCCAATAAAAAAATTTACTTGCCAAGAGTACACGATCACCACTTTTCCATATCTGTAAAATTCTCCAAAACTTCCTAAAGAATTCATTTGATTGCTCTATCTCATTTTCGTTTTCTTATTGCAAAGTATTCTTTGCTCTCCTTAGTCACTATAGTCTCCTTGTAACTGTGACTACTTATCCTAGAATTGTAATGCATCAATGTATTTTGTATTTTTTCGAACTCAATTAGTCTGTTATTTTTTTCTTGTTTTAACATTAGTGTATCCCCCCCCCTTTTTTTTTAATTATTATGGTACTGATTGGTATGGACATAATTCCCTTTAATATAATGGCTTATGAGCGAAGTTGACGGCTCAAGCGCCCGGGCACTTCGGAGAAGAAAATTCAGATCGGATCGGAATTGATAGCTCTTCATCAATTAAATGTGTTTTAATATTTCAATGACTGGCAATTATCCACATTTTCAAAAGAATGGTTTGTTTGACCGTTGCCTACGTAATACTACACAAGGCCGGGAAATGCGGCTTTCAAAACTGGGGAAAATGTAGATGGCGCATTTTGGTCCTATAAGAACTCATCGTTGCCTTGTTACTCCATGAGAGCTATCTTTATATTCCTCGTATTTTTAGATTGGTATTGGTACTTACGTAGTATCCCGGCGGACCGCCAAGACGATCGATTTTTCGCCAAGATAAACGCTGGAGCATATTTGACGAAAAAATAGTTTGGCGGGAATGACCGCAGGGATAATATTACGATTACGAAAGTACCTTTAGATTTCTTTATATTGATTTATAATTTTAAATCCGCATCGGTTTACTACGCAAACCGATATGGATGTCAAAGTATGTATCGTATGCATTAAATTTCATGTTATCTATCTATATAAAATATGTCCTCACTGATTGACTTATTCAAACACATGAACGATCAGTCAAAACTATTGGAGATGCACATATGAAATTTTAAGAGCTTATTCATTTTGTCCTTATTTCCTTGGCGAGAAATAGCCCGCCACTTATCTTTTAAAATGGGATCTTTCGAAAAACGGTGAAATCCGGTATTTTCTTTTAAAGAGCAATCACAATAATTGCAATATGGTACACAGCAGTACACCATTTTCGCCTAATTATTTTTGCGTACAATATAATTATGTATAGGTACGGTATGAAATAATAACAAATATAATAAGGTAAATGTTTAAACGTCTCGAAAACTCATTGTTTATATTCAAGCAGCCAGAAAATACAAACGTTGAAGAGTCATAAGAGCGCCCCCAACCGTCATTTTAGTGAACTAAGTTTTCGCCCGTTTTATTGCTGAACAACACGACCTTTTCCCGGCCTTGTGTAAGTATTATGTAGGCAACGGTTTGTCATTGTTCATATATAGCTGAAATTTATTAAAACCGTATGTTTACCAAAGCTGATTATTCACTTGCACACCCTCTGACAATCTGTCCCATCTTGAGCGGGCTGCGGAAAATTCATGCATTTCCGTTTTAGCCACGTTATGAAGCCTCTCATTTGTAGCCAGGTTATCCCGAGCTTCTCGTTAGTAGCCATACGTTTATCTTCCTCCATTTTGCAGCTTACCAAGCACGTGTACAACCGTCTCTAATGTACATATACAGACCCGATTTGTTTTGCTACGCGGCCGCCTCGTTTTTCTGAAGTCGCGGCACGATTTCTATTTGCTCTGCCGTGGGTCCAGGCAGCTTCCGCTAGTGGATGCGCATCTTAATATACTTTTTAAAGAAATTATGACTTGATTTTTCTGTCTTTTATTTTCCTCTCGTCACTAAAGTTAAATGGCAAATCTTGGCCTCTGAATTAATAATGTAGCAAGAAGGAAGGAATTTTTCATAACGTTCATTGTTGTTTGAAATCAAAATATTTTACGGAGAGCAGTAGGATTTTTAAAGCTGGTTTGTTCTCTAGAATTTACCAAAATGAAAAGAATTCGATTAACTCTTTCCCAGGAAGAGAACAACGTGTGTGTGTGTGTATGTACCAAAATTAACTCTGCGATCATTTTCTTTTTGTTGCGGGAAAGCTAATTAGAGCGAGAAACTGCGAAGTTTCAAATGGGATTCCAATCTTCTATGCGAATATCCCTCCCCTTTCTTTTTCACCCTTGACTCGGTTTCACAGCACCTTGGGATCGAATAGGATAACGCCATGTCACTGAACTGTTTGGAATCTCTGTTTAAAAAATGATGAAAAAGACACATGTACTAAAGGCCTTATTGTATATTGTTGTTATTGTACACCTCGTGTAATAAGTACCTATAATTACTTATTACACAAGGAAAATTTGGGGCAATTTGGTTCCTGCAACCAGTTGCCGAAACCTCTTTCCTGGAAATTTCCCACCGTTACCTATGGAACAATCAACTCCAACTTTTTCGTTCAGAATCGAAAATATTGCAAGTTGCTGGAATGCCAGCCAGTCGCAGTGATTCCTATTCCTACGTCACAAAGATGGCAGAAGACTCCGCGTTGATCGTAGTGATGAGCGAAGGAAGAATGTCTCAAATGGAATAGCGATACCGATATGGAAATAGATCTGATTGAAAGGAAATGGGAAATTACACGTTTATGGAACCCTCTAGATCCTAATTATTTAAAAAGGTTGCTGGGGCGATATACTACCTATAATTACATGCTCTAGCAATCGCCAATTCAGCGAATCTCAAAACACACAGCATCAAAACTCAAAACACACAGCATCTCAAAATACACAGCAAAACACGCAGAGTTTGTTTATTACGGCAACCCTGCTTGCTCATCGACTTGTCGGAAAGAGTTTCGGCAACTGGTTGCAGCAACCAAATCGCCCGGGATTTTCTTCGTGTAATAAGGCCTTAAGCATCCGTTTCTTCCAAAGCTCAGGAAGGAAATTTTTAACCTTTTAAACGCAAGCATGTTTACATCAATATAGAAGACCAACTGGACTGCCCAACGTTAAAAAAGCGCGGCCGTTGCGTTTAACTACCAGCAACATGGCTTCTATCGAATAGGCTGCACAGTCAGCTGTGTCAGGAAAAAGTTCTTTGCCTCTGCGGCACGTGATTGGCGATTCCATCGACTGTCATGCTGCTGGTAGTTAAATGGAGCGATGTCAACAGGCTGCACTTTTTCATCGTTGGCGCCTTCTGAAGTGTATTAAATTGTTCTTCTATATCGATGATTTTAACTGAATCTTCCAGACTACAACAGCAATCAAACTAAGTTGAAATCAACTAAATGCCATCGGAATTTTTGAAAGGGAAAAAAAAATATTTTCCTGAAGTTCATTTCTACTTCATCAAAAAGTTGTTGCCATCACCCGCGAGAGAGTGAAGAAAAAAAAAAGAGCCTTTAATTGTCTCACCTTCAGAAGAAAGCGAGATTCAGGCTGAATCAATCTCAAAATGTCACCGGAGATAAAAAGGAACTCGGCATTCCAACTGTGTCAGACGGAAAAAACACAGTGTGAAAAAAGTAATAACATAACAGCAAGCGTCTGAGATTGAGGGGGGGTAGGGGGCAGAGAGAGAACAGAATCTATAGATGGTGAAGCATCAGACGCTAGGTGTGGTGTTCGCAGCATTTCTAGTCTGCTTCTTACCTCCTTGTCTCCCTGGCGACACCCTCACCCTTTCTCAAGGAAGGTTCGTTGCGCCCGCTGCCATCGACAAGGACATTTCGAGACGTGTGGGATGCAATCTTTCGGGTGTTCACGATTTGGGTAAAACAGGCATCTCGATTTGCTGGGATACGAAAAGAAATTTTGTTTTCATTTTTTTTTTTAAATATGTGCCATTTTGGAAAATGTTTGAGGTTAACCGACCTGTTTCTGATGTCACTTTTCTGTATCAGATGTAATCTCCCGAAATTCTTCTGGTTCTATTAAAGACATTCTCTGATTAAATGTATTTTTTAACAATTTCAATTAGAAAATAATTTTCAGAACTTTCCAAACCTTTATTTCATGAACTTGGAAGTGCTTGTTGTTGTATTTGGAGCATTTATTTGTTCTTGGTTTCAAAAATCTGCTTATAAATATCCTCGTCAAGTAAAGTGAACAACACATGAGAGTTTTATTCCAGCACTTTAGTGTCTTCAGAATATTTTGGCATACTCATGCTTGTACCTTGAAGAAAGAACACAAAATGACATATATCAAAGTATCGATAAATTCTTTTTGTTTTTCTTTATAGAATTGAAATATTTTGTAGTTCGTAAGAGGAACTGTATTTATGCGTCGAAAAATGTTTTACGATTTAGCGAATGGCTGTATTAGGCCCTAAATTTTCTACCCGTATAGTGTTACAAATTTTCAATGTCATTAGGGGCCAGATGGACTGGGACCCACCACCTAACCACCATCAATCGAAATCTCTTTCTATTACGTAGCACAGCTCTTTTAATAATTTACGTTTGTTGAAAAGAATGCACGCAATTTTATTCTATTTTAGTACTACCCATTAGAAAAGAGACCCTTAAAAAACAATAGTTATATTTTTCTTACTATGTAATGCATGCACGGGCCGAGGACTTGAGTTCCCTGAACTTGACGTCTTTTACCGTTTACCGGGTTGGCTGGCATGTTTGGCATTTAGCACAAAAGCAATATTGACACGGCATTAACTTGGTTCCAAAACGGCTCTTTTGGTCTTCGGGGCACAGATCTTCGCGCCCTGCCATGATGTTTTTCATTACTGAATTGGAGAATTTCGCCCATCAGTAATTTTTGGTGAAATTTTTCTCTCTAGGAAACATTTTTTTTTTTTTTTTTTTTTTTTTTTTTTTGCGCGCGATCTTATGTTTTTTGAAGTTAGACATTTTTTCTGTTTTCTTTTCTTGATTTACGAAATACGTTGCGTAAATATGCTTTACATATTAATAATGATTTTAAAATCGACAGATCATTTAAAAATTATGAACAAGCATTTAATAAAGAACATTAATAGTAAAAGAAAAATTAAGCGTATTCGCGAAAATGACTTTTAGTAAAGAGCTAACTTTTTAATGCTAGCGTAATAAGGTTTTAAATCCTAAGATCATTAGATCAAAAACGGCAAAAGTTAGATTGTAATTTTGGCAATCATTTGCCATCTGAAAAATTTTAAATACTTGCACTGAGTGCTCAGGGAATTGCTCTATATACATATCCCCTCTCCCCAATTTAACTGTAACTGCACGCTTAAAAAAAAAAAAAAAAAAAAAAAAAAAAAAATTCACTCTTAAGGACTGGAAATCGAGACAAACTTGTCCCAGTTCCAAATCCTCCGGAGTCATCCTCGCTCCTTAGGAGTGAAATTTAACTCCTTTTTTTAAGCGTGTATATTTTCGAGCCCCTCCACTGAAACAGGTCACTGCTGCCAAAGATTTGTTGGGACAGTCTAGTATTTTCCATCTCTAAAACGTCTTCTATGTTCTTTCCTTCTGTAAACCACTTGTCATGAGATTTTGTGCAAAACTTCAAAATGAATTGAAGATGCACCCTGAAAACAGCACTCGGAGGCCGTTGATGGACTAAAATCTTGGACAAGCAGATCTTCAGACTCAGTTAATTTGCAATGCTATATTTTAATTAAATTAATTGGAGTATTCTGGATATTGTCCACGTTCTGGATTTCGTTCCATCTTCTCGACCTTCAAGAAGATATCATGTTTCCTGGAAAAACAGTCTGCGAGAACATAAACACAAAGTCAATGTTACCCAATGCCATGTAGCATCATCTGAGGGGGTCATTTCTTGATGCTTTTTCGGAGAAAACGTCCAGTTCAGTTACTGTTCGAGGTTGTTATTTATATGGCCGAATTAAATTTTATCTAGCAAGATGTCTTATTTTACATGCGTGCCGCAGTTTTTTTTTACATTTTTTTATGCATGCGATTTTTTAAACTGTTTTAAGCGGGCGTGGTCTTCTGAGCTCTAAACACATGCTAATTTGTTTCTAATGGTGATGAGATCATATGATGTTACGTTATTATGGAACCATGTTGGTTTGGCTAAAATATTGCAGGAAAAATCATTTTGGTGATACATGAAATAATGCATTTTGAATTATGCTTCATCTAACTCAATATTTGTGCTTCGTCACAGGAATTTCCACAGGATGTCTCGTGTCCACAGAATGGTCATTGCCAAACTTCACATGCTGGTCTGTCATACCATGACAAACAATTTTTACACAGGACCTTGAGTCCGGAAATTCAAACGGCGATCGCTGGAGAGCGATGTTCGCAGGCTTGTAGAATAGTCATCATTTCAGCTTTAGAATGTTGCCGGAGATGGATGAATCGGTTTACTAACTTAGAATTGACCGATATGCATGACATGGCATGTTGCCGTTGATAGAAATCCATGAACGGCGGTACGGATGTACCTTGAGCGCAATGTTCGGAGGCGTAGAGGATGATGTCAAAAGAAATAATGATGTGAAAAGAAGTGTGATTTGTTAATTGACTTAAGATGACTTCTCATCCGTGGCACCATACACGTAATCGGCCAGTTCTGAGTTAGTAAACCGATTCATCCATCCCCACCAACATGCCAGGCTGAAATGATCACACTTCTATAAGCCTGCGAACATCGCCCTCTAGCGGTCACCGTTGGAATTTCTGGACACAAGTTTCGATCTAAATCTTGTTTGTCATGGTATGAAAGACCAGCATGTTAAGATTGGCAACGACCTTTTGAGACACCCTGTATAAATTGATGTATTTTCGTGACTTAGGTAACCGGAGGCGTCATTGTAATATTTCGCTGAAGTGACATGGACAGATAAACACTGTCCATGCTTCCTTCCCCTGTAACTCAACACTGACCCGATGTTCATTCCGAGTTAATACTAGGCAATAGAGCATTCGACCAAATAAAGCTAAATGTGCGACATTTTAACATTCTAAAATCCAAACATTCTCCAGCTAAAAATTAAATTGGTGGACATTTGCAAGTTTGAAACTCTGGAACATTAGTTGCTTTTTATTTTGCTAGTCTGAACGAATGGGCCTTTTAATATCTTACGTATTTGAAAATCTACTGTAAGGATTTTATTGGATTCATGCTTCATCGAAAACACCTTAAATGCATAATATTGCCATCTTGGAATGTCTTTTAGAAAACTAATAATCTGGCATAAGGGCCCTAAAATTTCCATCTGTCCTTTACTCTGTGGTGCCGGTCGTGCCCTGAAATTAACCAATACAAGTTTCATCCGATTCAAAACTGCTAAGCCTCTGAACAAAGTACGGCTCCACCATGTCCGAGTGGGTAAGATACTAAAATATGGTACGGGGTTGAATATGAAGATGCATTGTTCTAGCCTTCCGAACGGATGTCGATCTAACCGTGTGGAGTTTTGGGTGGTTTTCCCCAGATGTAACCTGAATACCCGTAGTCAAGACGGTGCTTTCTGTCTTCGACCCTAACTCACACTTATCTACCTAGCTCTACCACGACTGATCTGCACTGGAACCAGCTCCCCGTCATGCTTGTGGACTTTTCTACTACATAGTTAGATAGAAATGTTCAACTACACACTAGAATTAAAGCTTTTAGCCTAGGAGCTCCAATACCCCCCCCCCCTTCAGTTTAGTTCAGAATACGCGTTAGAACGCCTCCAAAAATCCTTTCAAGGCGCACCCCTCCCCTCCTAGGCAGACATAGGACCGATGTACACACTTGGGGGCCCAGGGCACCGATAATTTTGGGGTCCCTTGCACAAAAATATTTCGCAGAATATTATTTAATTAAATTAAGTTAAAACCAATTATCATTCCTAAGTTAACACCATATGTAAACATTTTCAAATCGGTAAAATGTCCCGACAAATATCACTTTTATGACTTTTTCAGTTTTGAAATGTTTTTATGGGTATTTACAGTCGTCACAGACCTTGGAAACGGTAAGAGGAAGAGCATGCTGAGGTGGCCTATCGAATTTATCGGTTATCGAATCGAATGTATAATTTTTAACATTACAAGTTACATTAAATTAAAAATTTTGAATATTTGGGATGAAATGAAGTAAGTAATCAGAAATTTTACTCTTGAGAGATCATTTTAATTATGATTACATAAAAGGAAGTTTTGGGGCCCCTAAAAACCGGGGGCCCAGGCACGTGCCCCGAATGCCCCGCCATAAATCGGTCCCTGGGCAGACACCTCTCGTGCAGGTTTACTTTTAGCACAGTACACTTACTAATTAAAGCACTGCATTCAATGAAATTATCATCCTAGTTAGTGCACACACTTTATTTTATGATGATTTACTGTATTTTAATTTCTCCATTAGGAGAAAATTATCCGCAATGACAAAGAGCAGTCAGACCTTGCGACTGTATCAGTATTTGTCCTGGGGGCAAGAAACCATAAAATATTAAAATATTCAGTGCATCGATAAAAATTTTATTGGCCACTAATTAAAAGGACTCGTTTTGGTTTTAATTACCTATCGGTAATTACGTGCCTGCTGGAGCACGACGCGGGCGCAACAAATGCGTGTGCAAGTTCCTCGTTTTTTTTTGAGCTGCTCCAGCCTTGAAAAGTGCATGAAATGTTTCTCCTTAGTCAAAAGTGAGTTTGCGGAAATTCTCGCCGGTTTTTATTTATATTTGTTATTTATCCTTTAAGTGAACGCCACGAGGAATAATTGTGCCAAAAAGAAATGAAAGAGAAGGCTTTGCGTTGCATATTCATAAACTGATCTTCTTTTCGTGCGTTCTTCAGGGTTACGTGATTGGGTTTCGTTCGTTTGCTAATAGTGTGATACCGTGGATTTGTACCGGAAAGTGCTCAGTAGAGACCATTTAGTTATTAAATTTAACCCTTTGTGGCGCAACCCTTTCCCAATGCTGAAAAAAGGGTAGTCATTGCCATCGCTCGACTTAATTACCAGCAAGATGGCGGACGATTGAAACGTTCATCGCGTGCCACAGATCTAGAGACCCTTTTTTGACGGCAGCTGTCTCTAGATGTTTCGATCGGTTAGGATGCTGGCTTGTCTGGGTTAGGATGCTGGCTTGCAACACCTTAGGTTCCGAGATCGATCGCAGCCGCGGACGCTAGACGGAAACAGATTAAAATAACTTGAGGTTTCAGCGTAGAGGGAGAAAATGCGTGGAAAAATAAAACGTATGGGCGACCGGCGCCCCATGTATTAAGATTTTTTTTTTTTTTTTTTTTTTGAAAATTTTTTAAGTTTGAATTAAGCTTGCTACGTCAAGCTTGATTCAAGCTTGCTATGTCAAGCTTAATGCAAGTTGGGCAAGTGTAAACTTGAACACTTGATTCACGCTTGCATTAAGCTTACCCCTCTTGAAATTTTCAAGCTTAATTCAAGTTTATTGACTTGATAAATCAAGCTTGCTGCAAGTTCGACGCAAATTTGCTGTGCTGTCTGGGTGTATATTTTGAAGTCATCAAGGATAATTAAAACGGATGTTTCTAATACTCTTTTTCTGAGTTGAAGACGATAGGAGAATCTGCGCAGAAAGGATGTGCAGTAGGTGTCCTTCAGATGACGTCACTGAAACGCCACATTGAAATGTTCTATATTTTAACGATGCATTTACTATCCATTGCCTATCGTTTCAACCTGTTGATAAGATTTCTTCTGTGTTTAATTCGTTTGTCTTGAGTTATGACGTGAAACACGAATGCGCAACTTACAAATTTGATTTTTATTTATCTCTTCTGTTACAGGTTCAACGGAAACGGAGAATCATGTCTCGAGTTCGATGCAAGAACATAAAGAACGATTGTCCCAAACCGACTTGCGACGATCCAGTACTTCTGCCGGAGAGATGTTGCAAGACGTGTCCTGGAGAAGGTGAGGGCAAGCATCTTTCTTGAATCAACCGCTTACCAGCACTGACGAACACAGACTGTCAATTCAGGCGTAGTGTCTGTAATTGTAAATTTCTGATTTCCAGTGTGTTCGGTAGTAAAGCATTTTCAGCCCTCTCCGTTGTATCGTGTTAACCGTTTGAGACGCAACCCTTTCCCAATGCTGAAAAAAGGGCAGCCGTTGCCATCGCTCGACTTAACTACCAGCAAGATGGCGGAAGATCGAAACGTTCATCGCGTGCCACAGATCTAGAGACCCTAGTTTTGACGACAGCTGGCTGTGCGCGGGCACAGCTAGCTGCGTCAAAAAAAGGGTCTCTAGATCTGTGGCACGCGATGAACGTTTCGATCGTCCGCCATCTTGCTGGTAGTTAAGTCGAGCGATGGCAGCGGCTGCCCTTTTTTTCAGCACTGGACAATCTATCCATTCTTCCATTTTTTTCAGCAGATGTCAGTGCTGTTAAAAATAATCGTGACAATCCTTTTACGGGAAATGACGTGCTAAAAAGCAAAGGATTCTCCTGGAGCTACGTCACCCGCAACTATTTTTATAGAAATCCAATCTATTCTTCGTGACCGGCAACCGTCAAAACGTCAGAGTGTGTTTTGCCAGAGCGGGAACACTGCGCGTTAAAGGGTTAATCGGTTCAAAATTTTCGTAATCAGCATTCCGTGGTATTACACGAACATAAAAATGTACACTAAACACAAAAATGTTTGAAAAGAATTCAAAAAGTTCATTGAATAGTTCTTATTAGTTGTCTAATATAGAGGCTTACTTAATTTTAGAACTTTTCTTCGTAGTACTAGTTAGAACGAGAACTATCTTATTCTGTTATTCCTCAGTACTTTCTGAGAAGCCATTCAATCCTGTTCGATTATTTTTTATATTAGTGCGAACATGACTTAAAATTTAAGGACACGTATCTATAGTAGCAAAAGGTTAGTGATTTAATCCGACATCAGAGGTCGCTGAGTCTGTCCGACCACACACACACGCATACACCTTTCTTCGTCTTCTCATTTTCTGCGGATATTTTTATTATTACGTATACAATTATGTTGAAATAAAACCTCAAAAAATAGTGTCTGGCTACAAAATGTGATTTTTATTTGTAGTGTTACAGCTAATACACGCGATATATTTAATCTTTGTGCAATTAGAAATAAATAACTAACTTTTTTCAATATTTAACATAGTTACACCTTAGGCAAAAAAATCGGCCTGCCATTTAATTTAACAATGAAACGGAAACAGAAGTCATATGTAAAATTCTTTGAATCAATATTGTCAGTTCAATAGGAAGTCGACCGATCGGGAAATAAAATTACGTAAATTGGAAACAAATGGAACCTTAACTATCTGTTAATTAAAAAACAAAACAAAACAGAAACTTGGATTTTAATGCAAAGGTAGCTATTTTGTATTTAATTTCCTAGCAGTGTGTGGCAACATAGCTTTCAAAGTAATGGAATCTGCACATGCGCAAAGCGACTGCACAAGGAGAGAACTTGGGATATTCTCTCCCTGTGCAGTCGCTTCGACATCTGCTACTGTCGGCTAAATCCTGTCACTTTCTGAGAGCCATAGCCTCGTAAATGGTTTATAGTCTCTCTTAATACACGAGTAGTGTAAACGGAATCTTTATTATTTATAGCTCGCACAACACGTTCTCATTACCAGCTCGACAGGACGTCGCTGCTCACTGCTTACACAAGGCATCCCATTCACTTACCGTAGGCTTCGGCAATACACAGGCGTAATTTTTCCTACGTCATATCTTACGAAATTACCATCTATAAATGCGTCTCTCTTGCTTCTATATATATATATTTTTTTTTTTTTTTCTGTTGGGACGCCTTCACCTTGTCAATTAGAGGCCACCACTGCATTGAGTTTCTTTGCCCAAGTCCCGATTTCTCTGCCGCACGCTCTTCTTGAGCAGGCCCGCGCCCCTGTGTCATCTCGCATTCCAGAAACATCGCTTTCCTTGTTCTCTACTCATTAGCGGCTAGGTGGAGGGTCCCCCCACCACTAGAGCGCGAGCTAAAAAGTAAATGGGTTAGAGGAACCGGCGGGTGATCGTTAATTTGCTCGGTTTTATGAAGAGATCGGTATGTGGGAAACGACCTCAAAGACAGACCTGATGTCAACGGGTGTTCGTCTTCGGATTTTGTTTTATTCTTTTTTGCTGAGGTGGAATGTCAACCTGTTGACGACATCGGAGTGATGAGTGCTTTTTAACCCTTTAACGCGCAGTGATCCCGCTCTGGGAACACCAAACTCTGACGTTTGGACTGTTGCCAGTCACGAAGAATAGACTGGATTTCTATAAAAATAGTTGCGGGTGACAGAGCTCCACGAGAATCCTTTACTTTTTAGCACGTCATTTCCCGTAAAAAAATGGTCACGATTATTTTTAAACAGCACTGACATCTGCTGAAAATTGGAAGAATGCGAGAACAGCTGGATAGATTGCCCAATGCTGAAAAAAGGGCAACCGTTGCCATCGCTCGACTTAACTACCAGCAAGAGGGCGGACGATCGAAACGTTCCTCGCGTGCCACAGACCCAGAGACCCTTTTTTGACGCAGCTGACTGTGCCGGGCACAGCCAGCTGCGTCAAAAAATCGACCGTCCGCCCTCTTGCTGGTAGTTAAGTCGAGCGATGGCAACGGCTGCCCTTTTTTCAGCATTGGGAAAGGGTTAACACCCCTCCCCCTCCTTGTTTATAAGTGCAAAGGAAGTGCTTGGATACGTAATGATGGATACGATATTTGTTTGTGGCATATTTTTAATACTTTTTTTTATGAACCTCACATGAGTCTACCTCAAAAAGTGAAATTCTGATATGTTGATGGATTCATTATGTTAATTCGTTCCCGTTAAGTGCAGTTATGTTGAATGTGCGCTGTGTTTCAGTTCTTAAAATATACTTTTGCTAAAGGTTTAAAAATGCACGTTGTTTAATTTTAATAATTGCGTTGTCAAGTTTTCGTAACATATTGTTAAGTGTTAGTCATGTTAGTTTCTCTAACCTTGAGAAACAACCTCAAAAACATTTAACGGGCGTCCATCTTACCGTTCAAGTGGAATGTTGGTGGTTTCTTTGTGTTAATGTTTTTTTTTGTTTTTTTAATTACGCATCAGTTCTGGTGGAATGTCTTGTCTAATGACACTTAGAGCTACTTCATTTAAGCCTCAAGCATATGTTGACAATTTTCTGAATCACGTTGGTAAATTTCAAAGATTGATACTCTGTAGAAAACTACAGCAAGTGTAACACAACAAAGACATGGACTGGTTCGTCTTCAGTAAATGATCATGACATTTCAATAGACCCGACAAGAAAAGTTGAATGAAGAACTCTCCAAAATTTGCGGCAGGCGCAATTTTATGGGCCTTCATGCCTCGGAGCTTCCCCCTTGTACAGAAAATTTTCTAAAGGTCAGATTTCCCAAAGGTTGTTTGAAAAGCTTGTAGTTCGAAAATTTGAGTGGTAGTAGATATTTAAAGTCCTTTAATCCTCCCACCCCTCACAATTTAAAAAAAAAAAAAATCCCCGAAAAAAGGAGACCTTAAAAAAAAAAAAAAAGATGGACTGGATATTATACCACCTGAGTACTAGAATCATTCAGGACTTTACTTAACCGTTCTCCAGCTGACCATGGCGCAAGCTTTTTAATTTAAAAATTTCTGCTACGGAGAAATTAAAGAAAAAAAAAATCTTTGCAAGTTATATGAGTGAAAAAAGCAGCAACCTTTATTAACTGTTAAATTAATTACAAGTATGAAAAGCTAATTCCTTGTTTGTAAAACTTATTAAACAAGATTATTTTCCTCTAAAGCTGTTGATTTCGCAACAACTATCAGCATCTTTAACCCTTTGGGTCGCAACCCTTTCCCAACGCTGAAAAAAGGGCGGCCGTTGCCATCGCGTGGCACAGATCTAGAGACCCATTTTGACGACAGCTGGCTGTACACGGGCACAGCCAGCTGCCGTCAATAAAGGGTCTCTAGACCTGTGGCACGCGATGAACGTTTCGATCGTCCGCCCTCTTGCTGGTAGTTAAGTCGAGCGATGGCAACGGCTGCCCTTTTTTCAGCATTGGGTAATCTATCCAGCTAGCTGTTCTTGCATTCTTACATTTTTCAGCAGATGTCAGTGCTGTTTAAAAATAATCGTGATAATTTTTTTTTACGGGAAATGACGTGCTAAAAAAGTAAAGGATTCTCCTGGAGCTCTGTCACCCGCAACTATTTTTATAGAAATGAAATCTATTCTTCGTGACTGGCAACAGTCAAAACCTCTGAGTTTGGTGTTCCCAGAGCGGGAACACTGCGCGTTAAAGGGTTAAGAGGAGACCACATAGAAATTTCAATTGCAGGACATGCTTCCGATACATGTCGCATAGGCCGCCAATTTTTTCCCCGTTCCCGACACCCTATTTTGTAGGAAGACATTCCACATGAGAGTACATGTAAAATAAAAAAAAAATTCAATTCAAATCTCGTAATATTTCCGGTTGCCCTTCGGAAAATCTTTTTTCATGACCCTTATCAAAACGATTCAGTCCTTAGGGAACGTTTTCCACTCCATAGAGACATTCAGCCACTTCAATGTGGTTGGCTTAGAAATTGATCATGGCCTTTTAATCGGCACTCATTGAAAAGTTCGGGTCCGCTCGAGAAAGAAAAGGATCTCCACACCCCTTTGCTATTCGCACCCCATATTCTTTTAGATCGATAGAATACAAAAAAGGAGAGAGAGTGCGTTTAAGGAATTTGTGTACGCGTGAATGGAAGATCTCCAAGCCTCTTTTGTCGCGAAATTTTCTCTTCGCTGTGAGAAATTTTTCAATTCATTGTTTGCCCCGTTGAATTTCTCACCGTTATATTTTATAGGAGGCTCGCATTCGAGAGTTTTCCGTTGGTTGAGGACCTGTTCGTTGGTTGTTAACATTTTTTTAGACAAAGTTGAGAGCGGTTTGTGATTTTCTGTTTCTGTTCATGCTCTGATTGCAAATGTCCGCGAAATTTACATCTGTGTGCTATTCCCTGTGCTGTATTAAAAATGGAGTTTACGTAAAACTAAGAATGATTATTATTACTTTTTTTAACCCTTTGAGGCGCAACCTTTTCCCAATGCTGAAAAAAGGGCAGCCGATGCCATCGCTCGACTTAACTACCAGCAAGATGGCGGACAATCGAAACGTTCATCGCGTGCCACAGATCTAGAGACCCTCTTTTGACGACAGCTGGCTGTGCCGCACAGCCAGCTGCCTTCAAAAAAGGGTCTCTAGATCTGTGGCACGCGATGAACGTTTCGATTGTCCGCCATCTTGCTGGTAGTTAAGTCCAGCGATGGCAACGGCTGCCCTTTTTTCAGCATTGGACAATCTATCCAGCTGTTCTGGTATTCTTCCATTTTTCAACAGATGACAGTGCTGTTAAAAATAATCGTGACAATTTTTTTTACGGGAAATGACGTGCTAAAAAGTAAAGGTTTCTCGTGGAGCTATGTCACCCACAACTATTTTTATGGAAATCCAATCTACTCTTCGTGACGGGCAACAGTCAAAACATCAGAGTTGGGTGTTCCCAGAGCGGGAACACTGCGCGTTAAAGGGTTAATCTTGCATGAAATATTCCCCCTTTTTTTTTCTTTTTTTTTTTTACAATAATATTCTACCGCTTAAAATCCACGATCTGTGTTATTCTGGCAGGAGGTCTCTTATATTTCTCTGCCTTTGTTTTTTGGAAAATGGTTAGAATTATTATAATTAAAGAAGGTACAAAAAAGAAAACCAGGAACCCTTATTTTTTTAATAGATTTTAGAACTTAGTATTAAATTCTCATAAATTAGTGAACAAAATATTGTTCAGATTCTTCATTTGCAACCTCTTAAATTCAAAATACACATGCATTTAACGAAATGTTTATTTATACCTGTTGAAATTACGGCGAGATATATTAGCGTAGACTTATTTATCCTTTAGGTAACTGTAAAACGCTCTTCGGAAATGATGATATACGGAGCAAATTTAACATCACGAAATATTTTACTTTTAATAATACTATCTATCTTAGTTTATTCTCCTAAAATGTTGAGTATAAATCCTCCACGGTTCAAACTCCTGAAAATACAAAACTGTGTCACCCCAAGGAGCTATCTAGAATCACACAAATTGAGAACAGGACGCAAACTTGGTGGCAGAGGTTATGATTCTCCACAATTTTCAATTTATGACGTAATTATTTGACTGCGTGAAAGAAACTCCGGGTGGTTAAGTCAATTCATCTGGTTATTTCCACACTGTTAGTTTTCAAACGGAGTAATACTGAAACTTAGGACGACGTTGGAAAAAAAAATCTTTGCATAGGACCGTTATGCCGGAACGAATCCTACCCTAAAATGTACGGCTTGTAACAACGGTGGAATAATGTATGGCTTATATTAAGCACATTCTCTTGGTTTTAAAAAAAAATGCAAATTTCAAAACGATCATACGGCCTATAAAAATGCATCAAGGAAAGTTTTAATATCCCAGTTCTGTAATTCACAATTTATAATTATTCACTTGCAAAAGTTTGCTGCGCAGGCGAGAATAATTTGGAATTTCAGCCAGTTTTCTCTATCGGGGTTAAATACTTTTTCAAAAAAAAAAAAAATAAAATAAAATAAAATAAATGGCGGCACGGTAAGAACGTTCTGACGCAGAGTAAATAAAATTTGAAAAATCTCGTAAAGCACGATTCTTCCAAGATTTATCTCCTCAATATCCCGGTTTTTGTGTTAGAGGTATTTGGCAACATCGCTTAAAAATGTTGTTCAGGAGTTGGCGCAAAATCATAAAATGATTCATTGTAACAAATTGGAACGAATTAGATCACTAGATTCCTGGATCCCAAACATCCAACTGAACACACACTGTTCCATTTTCTGTTGAGAAAACAATTTTTTTTTCTTCTGTACATGTGAACATGAAAAACACTACGAAGTTTTGTAAACAGGCATAAATTCGAAGTGTATATATATAACTTTTAGAGAGTCCACAGGATTAAGAAAATTATGGCATTTTAATATTGGTTTTAATCATTCTAATTTCAGGACAGACAATTGGAGTTTTGGACCCGACACAGTCCCATACTTAATTAAAAATACGTCATTCAGTTGGAAACGACAATCTAAGTTAATGTAGATTAAAATATATACCTGAGTAATGACTAAGTAGTAAAAGCTCACGAATTAACTTTAAAATAAGATAACCTAAAAAACTTAGACATAAATTGCTTAATATTGACAACTAATAAGTAAATGGATAGTAAAATTACAAAACGATATTTGGTCTCTAAAACGGAATTAAAACACTCAATAGTAATAAAATAATATTTTTCATAAAAAAGAATAGGAATTCTTTTGTAATATTTTTTATATAATAACTTTTATTCGTTTAACCCTACAATGCATAATTTTTTAAAAGGGGCTGGAAATGAAATTGTAACTTCATTTTGACTTACTTATGCTAGGAAAAATATTTAAAAAAATTCAACATGCAGTTTCCCTGAAAAATCACGAGAAAAGTTCAAATTCGAAAAATTAGAATGTCCACCCCATAGCTTTTTTATTACCTTATCTTAAACATTTTTTAAATTTACACCTTCCACTTATCTCTCATAGATAAAGAATTAAATCGTATAACCACCTTTTTGGGACACCTTATGTACTGTGCTTAGGGGGGGGGGGGGGAATTCCCTGTCCCAGGATATTTCACGACTTAAAAAAGTCTTCTTTTCCCTCCAGATTATGCCGACCTGGAAGAAGACATCGCAGCCCGAAAGTTGGAGTCGGAAGATGAAGATAAGGTGCTGAAAGGTGAGTTTATTTACGTTCCTAATCGAATCTCACAATGCCCATCTGATAACGCCATTCTTAGCGTCGAGAGAAAACATGACAATCTGTAGTGTTTACGCAAACACCGATAAGGAGCTGCTTTTTTTTATTATTATTATACTCTGAATTGTCGTTCCTACTGCCTTCCTGATGCTGTTTTATGTTGTTTTTCTCTTCTCTAGGGGGTGTTCCTCTTAAGTTCTGTTTTATTTAATGACTAGCTGATTGCCTGTTCTTCGCACTAGGAGAATAGATTTCTTATATATATATATATATATATATATATACAAGGTTCGCTCTGGCGATCGCAATCATCGCAAATTGCGATAATAAAAATAGTTTGGCGAAAGAAAATACGATTTGGCGAAAATGTTGGCAATTGCATTTCTTAATGATGTCCGGGAAAATATAATTTGGCGAATGGATTGGCGAAACTTTGAAAAAAGCCAGCGCGACCCCAGTATATATGTGCCTCATTTTCAAAATTGGGTACCATTTGGAAATTTAAGAACAGGGTTTCTACAGACCTGGAAAGTCAGGGAAAGGAGTTTTGGTCAGGAATTTGGAAAAAAAGTTAGGAAAAATAGCCGAAATTGGTGAAAGGTCGGGGAAATACACGAAAAATTAAATTTTGCGGTAAAATCAAGAAAATATTTACTGTTTGAACATAAGTAAAGAATTTGTTTTATTTTCATTTTCTCATTTATCCTTACAAATAATTTTAAAATGCGTGTTTTATGAGCATATCTTGTGCAGTTAAATATGCTTAATTTTATCCTAAATTATTATCAAACATGGATTTTGTTAGAATCCAGTGATGTCAAATAAGATTCTTGTACATATTAATTTTATTATTATTATTATTTGTAAAAAAAGGGGGGGGGGCAAAATATATAAAAAGTTATTAATTAAAGGATATAATATTAAAAATAGAAACTCAAAATTCGGGAAAGCACGCTAGACAAAGTTAGGGAAGCAAATCTGTACAAACCCTGAAGAAGCAAACACACAATTTCAAAAAATAAGTAATTTTTTCCCATAATATAAAACATACCTTGTTTTGTTTCTGAACATTATTTGAGTGTTATTCATGCATTTTTCTTTTATTTAATTTCTTTTATATTTTAATAACGTTATAAGACCTGCGATGAAATCTGATATGTCTGTTACCAGACATTTTCGTTGAAATTAGTACACTTATGTTTAGCACAAAATAATGCAAAGTGATATATTACATAAGTATAGAATCCGTTTGTCCATAATATAGTCTTTTCCATTTAAAAATATTTTTCCCATTTTTTGTAAGCTTTTACTTGTCATGTCTGTTACTTAACAGAATGGTAACAGATATGGCATTTCGAAGAAAAAAAATTCATGAATCTAAATAATTCCTCAAGAACATGAAAAGAGGCATTAATTTAGTCTAAAAATCTAATTACCTAAAATATATTTTGTACAACTAATTAAGGTAACAGACATGGCATGCAAGAAAAATATTTATCACAAATAGGCTTTTGCCTTTACAAGTCAAATGCCCCAAACTCAAGATTCTGCTTATATTTCAATATCGACCATGCTGTAATGGTAAATAGGTGTTGCTATTTTCAAATTTCAATCTTGTTGTTTAAAAAGTTGGAAATAATGTATGGTAACAGACAGGACATCAATGTCCGGACAGATATATTTAATTATCAAAAATCTAGTATTTTTCTTAAAACCTTATAAAAACCTTTTATTAATGTAGTTTAAACTCTAATTTCAAAATGTTTAAGCATGTCGGGGCAGAAATTTTAGTTTTTGGGCCGCAATTCTGAGTTAACAAGGTTTATGTTCTACGATTCGGACAGCTATATTTCAGTATCTTTTCTGCTCATTTCTTTTTTAAAAAAATTATTAAATAGTACGATGTGTACGATGGAGTCGTACGATTTGTACGACTCGTATGTTTTTTAATCTATTGTTTTACTACTGGAAACTGTCTGATAAAACCATGATAAAAAGAAAAATCATTTAAATTTTCTCATACCTTGTTTAAAAAAAATTATACGCGGACAGCAAATGGCACGGAATTTTGAAAATGACCCCTATGGTGCGTGCCAATGTCCGAACTCCAGGGGTTAAGGGGAGTTTTTTAATGGTCTATTTTCACTTGCAGGGCATTGTAATCGAAAAATTTATGGTCGTTTAATGACCAGTCGGTACCCGCCGACAAAAGCTAACCCGTAAAACTCCAAATCACGCCCTCCACACAATGGACAGACGGAACGGGAGATTTCTAAACGGGCCTTAAGAAACGCCAGCATTTATTTGTTCGTTAATTTATGTGGGAAAAGGGTAGGAAATAGTTTAAAGCAACCAGAGGGGGTTTTATAAGTGTCTAAAATATGTACGTTAAATCCAGGGTTCCGAAAGTCCTCTCGGCGGTCGCTAGCAGTTTCCGAGGGGTGCCAATATTCAGAAGTCCCCCACCTTCTGATGAGGTTCCAAATTGTGGCGGGAAATTCCGGGAAGGGCGTATATGTAGCTCTAAGCGACACATTCAGTGACGCGAGCTGTTCTCTTCTGGAAAATAAGTGTCTAAAATATTTGTGCATGTGTTTACAATGGTGGTTATGCGCGAAATTTTCGCTTACGTGAGGATTGTTGATACTCATCCCTCACGTAGCTCGACTCCACTGTACTTGTTTGGTCATAGGAATGCCTTTGATCTCGCGGAAAAACCGCCAATACTTGAGTCATGATCTGAGACAGTCTCGTTTGCTGCAAGTAGATGGAGAGATCTCAACAAGGGGCTGATGGCCATTCTTCGCCACTGGTTTGCCATACAGCAGTTTTCAAACTACGCGACAGATTGTAGAGCAGAAAGATAAGTTAAAATTGTGGTGGTGGGGTTTATATTTTAATTTTTTTTTTTTTTTTCCATCTCAAATTGGGCGGTGGCCGAAATAAGTTCGAAAACCTGCGATATTAACTGATCCTTTTGTTAAACTATTTAAACTTCAATTTTATTCACGAAAGTTACGATTTTTTTTTTTAAATTGGCGTTAACTTGAAATCATTTTTTAAAATGTCGCATTTCAAAATAATTCATTTTTATAGATTTAAGTTCTGATAATGTTGCACTTTAAATCTTTGTTATCTTTATAGAAACCCGGATATGCAGAGCGAGTTTAAAAAAAAAAAAAAAAAAAAAAAGCAGCAGCATAAAAAAGAAGCTGTAGTATCAAGTTACGTTAAAAATAACATACGTCTTTGGAAACTTTCTCTGGACTTATGATTGACTTGTTTGGAAATTTTATATGCTGCGTGATGCCAACATGCTGTCTAAAGATTCGAGGATAGCTCTGAAAAGCTTTTCTTGGCTGCTTTGATTTGTAGTGAGCATTATATATGTTTTGGGGAATCACATTTACCCCCCCCCCCCAAAAAAAAAAAAAAAATAAATTAATTAATTATGTCACTTTAATCGTGAAACTGACAAAAAGCTTTTGCAGCAGTAACCGAAGTAGTTTTTATTACTCATTGGAAAAAAATGAGTGACTCCACTTGACTTTCCGAACATTTGATTTTTCCCTAGCGTTTACATAAATTTTATTCACTTCAATCGGATGGCCGCAACGTATAAGAATATTTTTTGTAGCCCTGTAAAAAAGCGACCTACACACACCAGCATGTAAGATTGATCTATAATATGCATACCTAATTTGAGCTCAATCGAATGCACCCTATAGACGCTGGCGCACTTTCAAGAATTTTCGTCGTAATGTATAAGAATTTTTTGTATAGTCCTATACAAAAGCTATAAACCCTACGTATACCAAAATCTGTACAGCTTGTGTGACGGTGACCTATAATGTAAATACCCTATTTGAATACACCATTGAGACACTAGTAGACTTTAAAAGGTTAGCGGCCATAGGCCATAATGTATAAGAATTGTTTTTAAGGATGCTTTTAATAATTCTATTCTGTAGCTTTATGGACTGCAGGTCCAGTCCAAGAAATAAATACTTCATGAAAGAGGTTATCAGATTTCTTGGTTCTGTTATGAAAAGTGGCGCACCCAGGATTTTATTTAAAAAGGGGGGAGGACTACAAATATTGTTGAACTCGGCTATAGTGTCTTCATTTGTAGATGAAAACTGTCTTATGATATGTCAAAATATTTTGTTTCACTGGCCCATGGAATTCTAGCGCACTATAACCTGACTCGGTTATAGCGTCATAAATGATTATCTGGTCTTTTCATTGGTGCTAAAATCGAATTCAACTGTACATCATGTACTATTTGTAAGTAATAATTTAATTTACCAACTATTTCGTAAAAAATGCTTTCAAAATTTTTCTAAGACAGTTTTTAAAAATAAAATATTTTCACTTGGATTTCTTAACCTTTAGGGGGAGGAGGGGGAGGCTTTAGCCCTTTATGACCCCGCCTCCGTGGGTGCGCCCATGGTTATAAATGTGATTTCCAATAACAGAGCCAACAGATTCGCAAATCGCCACATCGGACATATTCTGCATCCCTTGAATACAGTACGCAATGGAACGAAACCAAAGCCTTCCTATCTTATTAGGATCGCTACTTCAAGATTTGGCCTCCTGTTCCTGTATTTAGTTTTGTGGGCTGTTGTTCCCCTGAAAGACCTGATCGTTTAACCCTTTAACGCGCAGTGTTCCCACTCTGGGAACATCCAACTCTGACGTTTTGACTGGTGCCAGTCACGAAGAATAGATTGGATTTCTATAAAATTAGTTGCGGGTGACATAGCTCCACGAGAATCCTTTACTTAAGCACGTCATTTCTCGTCAAAAAAAATGGTCACGATTATTTTTAACAGCACTGACATCTGCTGAAAAATGGAAGAAGGCGAGAACAGCCGGATAGATTGCCCAATGCTGGAAAAAGGGCAGCCGTTGCCATCGCTCGACTTAACTACCAGCAAGATGGCGGACGATCGAAACGTTCATCGCGTGCCACAGATCGAGAGACCCTCTTTTGACGACAGCTGGCTGTGCACATCGCCAGCTGTCGTCAAAAAAGGGTCTCTAGATCTGTGGCACGCGATGAACGTTTCGATCGTCCTTTTCCTTTCTGGTAGTTAAGTCGAGCGATAGCAACGGCTGCCCTTTTTCCAGCATTGTGAAAGGCTTGCGCCTCAAAGGGTTAAATAAATTATCAACCATTTTTAACTCTCAATCACCCGAAACTTTAAAAAATAAAACATAAACAAGCCGCCCGTCAGATGACAGCCATGCCCCGAGAGCCGCAGCAGGCAGAATCTTCTCTACTTATCTCTTTCCGTCTCTCACCCAAGCCGGCCTTCTCGCGATCTCCCTTTTCAGAGGAAATTCTAAATTTAAACCCTTTTTTACCTGTAACAGTTGTCGATTTTTCACGATGATCTTCCTGACTTGGAGCCTCCTCTTTCCCCCACATCCAGTCCACAATGTTACTTGCTGTTTTTGTGTGTTTCTATCTACCTCTTCCTCCAAAAGAGAAAATGACTCCGCAAATAGATCTCTCTTTGCCTTTTTGAAAAGACAGTTCGGTATGCCGATTCGATCCTTATCTAAATGCCTGTTTCAATTAATTACGGGACTCCTACGGAATATATGGCCGCGACTGTTTCTCCCCTCCCGAAACTTTGAAAAGGGTGATCTTGAGAGCCGAGCAAGCTCGCCCATTAATCTAATGACATTTTATGAAAAGGGCGAAATCTTATCTCTGGCTTGCGAGTGCGTATGCTATTTTTCCTCGTATGTGTACGTCTGATTCATGCATATTTCGAATTCCGTGAGAGTTTATTTTGGAAGATTCTTTGCATATTCCGAGCCATAAGCCTGTCTGAATTCCGGCACTTTATGGATGGCGAGTCGAGTTGTCCTTTTGACTGGGCACAACTGGTTATTTATTTTCTTAGCAAGCTATATATAGCGTAATCTCGAAATTAGTTGAAGTATTTTTTTTTTAAATAGATCCTGCCGAATGAATGGGTTATAGAACATTTTCCAACTTAACCCTTTGAGGCGCAACCCTTTCCCAATGCTGAAAAAAGATCAGCCGTTGCCATCACTCGACTTGACGATCGAAACGTGCACAGCCAGCTGCCGTCAAAAAAGGGTCTCTAGATCTGTGGCACGCGATGAACGTTTCGATCGTCTGCCATTTTGCTGGTAGTTAAGACGAGCGATGGCAACGACTGCTCTTTTTTCAGCATTGGGCAATCTATAAAGCTGTTCTCCCATTCGTCCATTTTTCAGCAGATGACAGTGCTGTTAAAAAGAATCGTGACCATTTTTTTACGGGAAATGATGTGCTATAAGTAAAGGATTCTCGTGGAGCTAGGTCGCCCACAACTATTTTTATGGAAATTAAATCTATTCTTCGTGACTGGCAACAGTCAAAACGTCAGAGTTGGGTGATCCCAGAGCGGGAACACTACACGTTAAAGGGTTAATCTTTGAGTTTGAGTATTCAATACCCGCCTTCGAGATATTTTGGCGGCGTTAATTACGCGATTATAGCAGTTTTTGGAGAAGGAAACTTAAGGAGACTGCTTTTTTTGATAACCTTAATGTATGATTAAAAGTACCTTACCTTTTGACAACCTTAATGTATGATTAAAAATGATTACAGGTCATACGCGTGAGTAAGTCGCTTTGTGTATGAAAAGGCAAGCATTATTAAGTTATCAATCAGACCTACAGCAGACCTAGGCAGATAGATCTCGTGTAGTTTTGCCTTAATCACAGACAGCGACTTTGCATGTGCATAGCTGCCAACTACTACGGAATATAACTCACCACTTTTTGTAAACAGTATATTTTTTTAGTATTTTTTCAAAATAGTAACCCGCTCTCACCCGTAGTACAAAAATGTTGCTATATTTTAAGCCGAAAATGGTTGTTTAAAATAAAGTGGTTAGTTATATTCCGTAGTAGTTGGCAGCTGTGCGTGTGTTACAACATTTCTAGCCCCCTAGCACATCGACACCTAGTTTCGGGGAGAAAATCGAGACCGTTTTCGAAGAGCTTCAGCCGCATAAATGCGCCCATAATCCATGGTATGAACGCGAAGCGGTTCGCCTTTGAGCTGTGGAAACGAACTGCTCCCGCTCTTCCCGCACCGACTGTTAGACAACCGCGTATTTTAAACGATACAGAGGTTCTAATTAAAAGGGGGGAAAATGTTTTTGCGTCGTTAATGGATCGTGTGAAAGGCTTTTGTTCTCGCTTTGACGTCATTCCGTTAGAAAAACAGTCGAAACGCAGAGCATTTTTGATTCGAGAAATTATGTACGAAAGCAGCAGATTCCCAAATTCATTGAAATCTGAATTGTAAGAATCCGTACGGGTTTACGTATGCGTATGTGTGTAATGACGTGCTGATGTGTTCGCAAACGAGCGATTTTCAACTGCGCAGTGTCTTTTAATGATGTTTTTGTCGATTTTGTAAATATGCGAACAGAATTGAAAAAACGTCTGTTTAGGACTGGAATTATGGTGTCTTGTAAAAAGAGTAAGCTCATTTGTAAATGCCGAATCTACTGATATCTACTGATGGAAGAATTTTCCCAGCATTCTCGTGGTGCTTTGAGATCCTTTTTATTTGGTTGTTTTTGAAAGTAGACACGTAGCAAAATGAATATACCTCTAATGGGGTTATCACACTAACGTACCTCTAATGGGGTTATCACACTAACGTAAAATTCGAGCAACTTTTTGCTGGAACAACATTTTCACCAGACTTTAAAGGCCGAAAAGTCATAGCATGTTAAGGTATCGCTAATTTGGCGTGTAGCTTGTTATTTTACTTATCGTGGCTCAGCATCTAGCCATAACCCTTTCGTTGGTATATTTACATCGGATCAGCGGCGATTTGTTATTGATTGTGATACTTAAATTGATTGCATTTATCAAGATAATGATTGATTCATCAGTAAAATCGATTTCTAAATCCTCACTCCACTCTCACGTCGCCATACTTTTATTACTTCGTCGCAAGCTTTGAACCGCAGTCGATGACATAGCAGAAAGAAGTATTCTGATTGGCCGAAATTTCAGCCGACTCGGATTTTTTCGTTCGGAAGGCAAAAAGTTGATGATTGCCGTCGTCATGGTAACGACAAAGAAAATCGGTATAGAAGTTGTTTGGCAAAAAAGCCGCTTGGATTTCTAGTGTGAGAACTCTATTAAGGAGAGGTCATATCTTCTCTGGAAGAGGCTTGATTTGCAAACTCCGATGATGATAATTAATAAATCTCGATCCGAGACAGATTATAGTGAAGCTACTGTAATTTGGACACCTATAGTTCCCTCAAAAAGTGTCCAATTTATAGAGGTATGCTTCTGTACTATGAACACGTTCCTTTCCACCGAAAAGTGTCCAAGACTAAGGGAGTTGTCCAAGTTATGGGGATGTCTAACTTGGAGGTTCCACTGTACTAGCCTTTCAGTGCAATACAGCTGGTCATTAAACTAACTCTTGGTTTTGGTTCAAAGTGCAACTCGTTCATTCTAGACTCTAGAGCATATGTCCACTGCTCAAGGAAACCAGGGTAACTTGAAATTGTCTGGGACTTTCATTTTTATGGAGAAAAAAAATCAAAAAAATTCCAAACCGGAGAAATTTCAAAAGTGGACCTAGCAAATGATTCAAAGACACATTTCTCGGAAAGATTTATTCAGTTATAATTGAAATTGGGAATCCCCCATTCTCTGTTCTCTGTTTTTTTTTTGTTTTTTTTTTTTTTTTCCCCACATTCAAATCTTGCTTGTGTTTTACGAAAAGTAATTGTAAACTTGGATTAAGTTACCAATTGAACAGTTTAAGGAAAGATCTAGAATAAAAACCAGTGGCGTACCCTAGGTCGTGTGTAACGGGATGCTCGATTAATTTCATCATTATCAAATATTTTATAGGAATGTCGGTAATTTATATCGGTGCTAAAATAGAGTTTTAAATATTTTATAATAAAAAATAGCGCGTTATACGTGTTCCATTGAAGCGAAATTTAATTGTACGTTAAAGATAACCTTGTGCTTAAGAAATAATTCAACAACATTATGAAGAAAATTATTATATGATAATGTTTAAGCATTTTTGGTACCGGGCATCAAAAATTTTAAAATTTTAACCGTCGCTAAAAGAGGATAGCAATTCTGTGCACAGCATTACCGCCGCCTCTTGTGACAATGGGAACAAATCAAAAGTGGGGCTTAAAGAAGGTTAAAACCTTTTACCCTTTGCCTGAACTTGATTTGTGGAGTGAAAGCAACGCGCCCTTCTTCCAAGACGCTCGAAAGGATTAAAAATTTCATGTATATGAAAAGAAATACCGGTTGGAAAACTATATGGAATCATCTCATGCCTTCTATTATCTGTCGTGACAAAGTGATCCCCGAAAAATGCAGTGTGTTCTGTATTGTGCAGTGAAATGCATATCCACGGCATTGCGTCATGGGTAATTGCATGTTTAGAGCTTGGACACTCTCACCTAACAGACTTTAAACTAAAATAAAAAATAAATTCCAGTAACCTTTATTTTTTAGAATTCAGACATGTTCGTGGATGTATCGTGATATGAATCCACGTTCAAGGGAGTGAAACGTTTAATTTATTTACGGATGTGGCTTTTTTTTTCTTCTTTTTTGTTAAATGTTCAGTATAATGCGCGAATTGTCTAGAAAACAAAATTAGGGAGTGTGGCAATCTTCCTCCACCAAAACTAGCCCACTTTCGAGGCATGGAAATTTTCACTCTCGCTGCTGGATTATAAGATTCAGTGAATGAATTTAACGCCTTTGTGAAAATTCCTGATGCCGGTGATTAAATTTAGATCCTGGTTTATGGCTGTTTCGTTTCTTGACTTGGCTGAGCGTGTGCAGGGGCAAAATAGCATGATTTCACTTGCAAGGTGGGTCGAGTCGTGCGAATTTTCGATTTCATTTTCTGGTCGATCTTTGGTGGTTAAGAATTCAAAAAGATTGAAATACGCCTCTTCAGAATAGAAAAAGGCGTTTGAATAAAATGATTGCCGTTTATTTCGATGTCAGTTAGTATGTGAGCCTGTAAAATGGTGGAGTCCGATATTATTCTTTATTTTATTTATTTAATTATTTTAACGATAAGAGCTTCGTGCTTTTTAATATTCTATAGGCACCACCTCCTAGATATAGAAGGCTCGAGAACAGAAACTTTTACGTCAATGACTAAGTCTACTAAAATGACGTCTTCACACATTTATTTTCACAAAGTAAAACTATTCAAAGTTTGTGGTGAATTTACTCATGCATAAAACATTTTAATGATTTATGATAGAAAATTTAATTTTACCATAAATATTAAATTTTAACTATCACTAATTATGTAATATGATATAGAAATAGATCATAATAAATAATTTTTTATCAGAAAGGCATTTTAATTTTTATCTTTTAACATAAGATATTTTCTAAAATTTGTATCATTCACCAGAAATTTTAAATAGTTTTACTTTGTGAAACGAAAACTGTGATGACAAAATAATATAAAGTAAATAAAAACTTTGTGAAAAAAGCAAACATAAAATGTTACTTATGAGAAGTTACGATCGTTTCGACCAAAAAATTCTTCCGGTCTTCGTCTGGCAAGCCCTTCGACTCGTTGAGCAGAGATAACGTCATTTTAGAAGACCAAGTGATGACGTAGAAGTTTCTGTTCTCAGGCCTTCTCTATCTAGGAGGTGGTGCTCTAGGACGAAGACAAGCTGGGATAGTATAGTTCGCACGAGTTTGATACTTTGAAATAGGTGGCCATTATTATTTATTGAAAACACAGGGGGAAAATCTTTAAAGCTGAATTATAGAAGTGAATTAGTTCATAAAAAAACATTCATTAAAAGAATATTCTCAATACAGGGGGGGGGGGGTGAGGCACGGGTTTATCGGATTTATTGTAATTTGAAGTTCTCAGAAAAGAAAAAAAATTGTGGTAGTTAATGTTCCCAAAAAAGCGTAAAGGTTGTCATCATTGAAAACCCCGAAAAATATCTTTGCGGAAAACTGGAACTCTTATTTTCAAAATACGATCCGCAAAATTCTACCAAATTATAAGCAGTACCATCACACGATAAAGAACTACAATTACGATAACGCACTAAAAGAGTTAAGTAACATGTTTTTATCAAAAAACACATGTTTATTTTTCATCGTTCTTCATTTAGTTGCATGCCTCGCATTCCTGCCAAATATTTCCACCTCCCTCAAGGGAATAAAACTGTTAACGTATTACGTCGATTTCCGATGATATCGACGTCAAGTGTAAACACAAGCCGTGATGCTATGCGTTTTCAAGGCTGAATAGCGCGCGCGAAGCACACTGCTACTGCTCTCGATGACGGGGCGCACGACCGACGTCTAAAAAGCATCGGAATACTGACACTTAAACAGCAACGTCTTAGAGTATAGGGACAGTCAATTAGACTAGCTCTCTTGTAAGTGGTCTGCACGGCGTAATTTGTCCTTCTGTAAATGCGGTGTGATAATACGTTGTTTTTCTTTTTTTCTGCATAACATGCTTTTGAATGTTAAGAAATTTGTTCTGATAAAACATTTTTTTTTCTCATTTATTGTTTTTAGACGTTAGTCAGTTGAATGCTTTCAAATTAAATACGAAGAAAGCGATAAATCTTACACAAACAGCGATGTTGGTCGGGTTTTGTTTTTCTTCAAAGAATAAAAGTATTTGAGCGTTCTTAAAACTTGGAAGCGCAAATATTTCCTTACGCTGAAAAAGTGCTACCGTTGCCATAGTCCAGTTCACTACCAGCAACGTGGCAGATGAGCAAATCGTCCAACGCGTGCCACAGAGCGTGCGGTGCCGTAGCTGTGTCAAAAAAGATCTTTAGCTCCGTTGCAGGTTTTTGCGAATACTGTAAAACCACTTCTTTTGTCGAGGCTTTAATTTTCGCGTGCCCGTATTTACCCTTTGAGGCGCAACCCTTTCCCAATGCTGGAAAAAGGGCAGCCGTTGCCATCGCGTGCCACAGATCTAGAGACCCTTTTTTGACGACAGCTGGCTGTGCGGCACGCGATGAACGTTTCGATCGTCCGCCATCTTGCTGGTAGTTAGGTCGAGCGATGGCAACGGCTGCCCTTTTTCCAGCATTGGGAAAGGGTTGCGCCTCAAAGGGTTAAACTGAGTTCAAAAGTTCTGAAAAGAAGCAAAAAAGCTGAAGTAATTTAAAAAAGAAAAAAAAAAGATTAGCAAAATGCTAAAATACTAATACATTTGTAAATACGAGTTCACATAGCATTTTCGATGCCTTAATATGTTTCATTTACATTTGTAATTTAAAATTTAAAATTTACGCATGACATCTTTATCGAATTAATACGCAGCAGTAAATAAACATTTTTTTAAGAAATTAATAATTGTACTTATATCATTAAGAGAAAACAAGTTTAATTCTAAGACAGTACCAGCCCAGCATAACACATACTGCATTAATGCTAAATATTGTTGTAATTTACAGTAAATTGAATGCCTTAGCTGCCATTTATATTCTTTTTCAAGAAATATTATTTGCTACATGAAACTGCAATATATCAAGCTTATACACCATCGGTCTTATAATAGAGAAATTTCAAGAATAAATAAAATAACAAATAAAATATGTTTTTATTATTTCAAAGCAAAGGCTTTAGAAAAATAGCGAAAATGTCTTGTTTCATTTTCGGATTTTTGTATAGTCTTTTCGCATTTTTCTAAAAATGCGACCGTAGCGGAAACTCTGTAAATCCCCATGTTCGCGAAAATTACCGATCTCTAGAATAAGTTATTTTACAGTATTCGATGAAATCCCTGAGAATTATTACGGATCCAAATCGAACCCAGACATTCATGTATTGGTTTCCCAAATTAGGGGACAAGTATCACTTCCGTTTTACGATTTCTGTTGTCTTTAAAATAATTAAAAACGCGTTGTTAAAAACAGTTTTGTCATTTTGTTAAAAACAGTTTTGTCACAAAACAGTTTGTCATTTTATCAAAATAATAATAATAATTTTTATATTACTGAAACATCTTTTTACGTTTACATTTTATTTATTCATTTATTTGTTTTATTGAAATATTTTTCTCCTTTGTAATTTCATTGTAAAATTGTAAAAATGTAAAATGTAAGATTTTTGGGCCCCCTAAAATCTGTGGGTACTGGGCAGTTGCCCTGCGGGTAATATGGCACTGCTTCCAAAGAAAGTTAATTTCACTCTTAAAATTCAAGCGAGAGGCCTGTTACTTTTAAAAAGAAAAATAGGCAACATGAAAATAAAAGAATAATTTGTCTGTTCCGAGGTTGCTGAAATAGTTTGTCTTTTTAATTTGTCTTATCTGTTTTTTTTCTTAATAGATATTTTTTTAAGAATTCGAATGGCATTAAGAACATATTTTATTTAAAATAATCGTGAAATCCAGGCGCGTAGCCAGGAAAATTTTTCGGGGAGCGGGGGATATGAACTTATAATATATATAAATATATAAATAGACGGAATTTCATCACTAATCCAAAAAAAATTTCAGGGGGGGGGGATATATCCCGATATCCCCCCCCCTGGCAATTACCCTGGTGAAATCATTTCACCAGGGGCACTCCGACTCCTAATATCGTGCATAAAATTTCGTTCTGGCATGGGACAGCATTCAAAGGGGGGGGGGGGATTTTCACTCTTAAAATTCAAGCTATAGGCAACATGAAAATAAAAGAATAGTTTGTCTGTTCCGAGGTTGCTGAAATAGTTTGTCTTTTCAATTTGGCTTATCTATTTTTATTAGTAGATTTTTTTTTTAAGAATTCGAATGGCATTAAGAACATATTTATTTAAAATAATCGTGAAATCATTTCGTCCGCCTCCTAATATCGTGCATAAAATTTCGTTCTGGCAAGAAAAGGACAGCATTCAAAGAAAGTTAATTTCACTCTTAAAATTCAAGCCAGAGGTCTGTTATTTTTAAAGGAAAAAATGGCAACATAAAAAAAAAATGTAAGAGCGAAAGAAAGATAATCGACGGACTGGCGTCGAGGAGAGTTTACTAAACCCTGCGCATGAAAGGAGCATGCAAATATACGTCCTCTTGAATAAATCTTTAAAGACAGGGCGCAGCATAGGTGAAAAAATCCCCTCAAATAAAATAATGTCCTCTTCCTTGGATAATAACTATGACGCCACTGCTGTCTCTCTGTTCCTTTATTTTGTTACTCCTTTTTAAAAATACGTAAGGGGGGGGGGATTTTCAACCCTCCACGATTTCTCATATCGACATGACCATAGCAGAAAGGAAAGCAAGCACCTAGGCGCCAGATTTGATACATCTCGGCCACGCCTTCGTAGACGAATTTCTGAGTCGTCTGCGCGAGTTTTTAAAGGTGAAATAATAATAAATATATATATATACTGGGCGAAACTAAAGCGAAAAGGGGGGGGGATAAAGAAGAATGTGATATAAAATAATAATATATCTTTATATAAAGCGATGTTAATATGAAAAGGAGGCATAATCCTTTTTGTGAAACCTACGCAATTGTTAGGCAAGGTCGTAAAAATAGACCGGCTTGGGGACCCGAATGTGCTGAACTGGCATGTCCTCTCTCCATTTTTGGTCGTTTTATAAAAACGGACAAATTGTGTTCTTTTTTTAAAATAATACCTAGATGCACTCAGATTTGCTTGTGGACGTCAGTAACATTTTGGATGGGACTGGCAATTAATGTGACTCTTTTGTAATAAAATTATGCCTTATTAGCCCGAATATAAATAACGCGATATTGTTTGGCCCAACACCTGACTCGCACTAAATTCAAGATCTAAATATAGAATTTTTCTAATTATCTTGATGAAAGACTTCGGGCTTGCGCTATAATCGGTGTCGCGTTATATTCCGGCTAATATAGTATTACTTTGTTGTGGTGTGGTTGTTCGATAATCCTAAACACAGTTGTTACATTCTTACTTTAAATTAATTTTATTTTATATCGATGGCCGTGGAAATTGCTAGAGAATGTCAGTAAAAGACTGGACTGCCCTAACTTTATCGGACCGTTTTTATTATGAAATGATTTTTTTAATTAAAAAAATTAATATTCAATGAAAAAAAATATTTGTTTTATGTCTATTTAGTTATTTTTGCACGTATTCCCATAGAAATTGCACCCAAATTGCTAGGGAATGTGAGGGACACTTTTGAAATGGTTCGGTTTGCGTAGGTTTCATTCCATCCTTTTATGATCAAATCAAATCAATTAATTATTTTTTAAGTTAAAATATAAATATAAACAGTGTAAGTTCTCTCATATTTATGAATTTAATTTCTCGGTGATTACTTATCGAGTTAGTACTATTGTGCTTTTTAAATATATATTTATTATTTCAAGCTAAATACGTAATTTTTGTACGAGAATAATGGCTACATATATACAGCTATACTTATTACTCCCCCTCCCCTCCCCCCACGCCTTAATAAAAAAATTACACTTCTAGGTTAAAAATAAGTTTAATTACTTTTTCACCTTGAATATGTAAACTGTTCTTTTATGGAAGTCTGTTGCAAAAACATTTCTGTAAGTTGTCTAAAAATCAAGAAGAGGGACTTTTTTTCTTCTTTCTTATACTGAATGGCTTGTATAAGCTTTGTCATTTGGAAATAAATGTAGCCAAGACATTTATGTAACGTAATCTAATAATTGTGTGTTTTTGTTTAAATTGTGTAACTGTTTTCACGAATTTTACAACTACATTTAATAATGGAAAAAAAAACACTCAAAATACTGGTATTAAACGATAAAATAAATAAAAAATTTGTGAAAAAAAAACTTAAAATGTTACTTTATGTGTTTTTTTTTTTTTTTCACAAAGTTTTTATTTATTTTACATTTCAATTTATAAATCTATAGCGATGTTTCTTTGAGCATCATTGCAAAGTTATTTTTCTCTCCCCTTTTCTTTTTATACACATTTCTTTTATCTCTGGTAACATAAACTAAATGTTAATATTAAAAATTGTATAATGCAGATGATCTGTGTGCAGTGGCGTAACCAAAATTTTTTCATGGGGGAGGGGATACGACTACTGCAACTCGCATATATGTAGACGTGTGTGTGATAAGGGAGTGAAGACTATACATTTTGTATGGCAAAATATTCCTCGTGGAGGGGGGGGGGGACTGTGACCTCCTATACCCCCCCCCCCTACTCTTGGCTGCGCCACTGTTTCTGTGCATTAGGACAAGGGGACGGGAAGTATTAACATCTCTGTAGATGGATAGGCTTCACCAATTCTTTACAAAATTAGAAATTAGGGGATGGAAAAGGAATTTAAAAAATATTATTTCATGGATGCCACGCTTATGTTAGTTATATCATTACTTGTTCTACCTTACTATATATACGTTGTAAAATTGTCTCTCGGATAAATTTAGATAAATTGGTAAAAATTACTCTTTAGAAAACGATTAACTGGATACAATTCAAACGTCGAAATCGCTTTAAACATCACTGCTGTCAGAACTACGGAGTTAAATCGCATGTGCTTAAAATAAATCCCTCGAATTTTTTAAAGTGTAAAACCACAAATCCCTATTCAGCCTTGAATTGAAGGTTTTGATGCTATTGTTTGTATTTTGTATTGTTTGCCGTTTTCAGCTAACGTTGCATGTTTCCTTTATTTATTTTGCTTTTATTTTCTTTATTTATTTTTCGAACGGCGGCACTTGCCGATAAGTCATTGGCCGCTTCTAAATTCGACATCTTTGGCCATTGCATTGTGGGAAGCACCTATTAAGCAGCTAGTGTTTTCCCCCTATGAAGAGACCAGCAAAAGATCTCTCAAGAGCTTATCGGAATCGCACTCAAGTCTTGCCAGCTAGGCGATCTAGCTATTTAAATTGAAAAAACACTCAAAATACTGGTGTTAAACGATAAAGTAATTATAAAACTTTGTAAAAAACACACATAAGAAGTAAAAGGAAAAAGGATACGCGTTTCGTTCAAAAATTGTTTTGAACTTCTTCAGTCCAAGCTCTTCGACGTAAAGAACACAGGGAACTGAAAAGAGAAAAAAACAAGCAAGATGTTGCCACAAGGGGCAAAGAAAAGTCGAACAAAACCACGGAGAGGGGAGAAAAAAATTAAAAAGGGGGATAGAAAGGAAAGGAAAGAAGCACAAAAAATACAGAAATAAAAAAGGAATAAAGAAAAATAAAAAAAGGGAACACACAAGTACAAACACACACACAAAAAAGAGAAAACAGAACAAACAAACAAAAAACAAATAGCACACGATTTTTTTTTTTTTTTTTTTTATTTTAATAATAAACCACGAACAGGACAGCACAATAAATATATATATTATTATTATTATTAATTTTTTTTTTTATATAAAAACGAAAAAGAAAGACAGTAACACACGTACATACACATTAAAGAAACAGGGGGGGAAAGGGGGGGGGTAGACGAAGAAAGTGAAAAGAACCTTACAACAGCAACTTCCAAGCAGAATGAACGAAAGGAACGGAAGAACCATCGTTCACAAGACGTCTTGTGAACGATGGTCTTGTGAACGATGGTTCTTCCGTTCCTTTCGTTCATTCTGCTTGGAAGTTGCTGTTGTAAGGTTCTTTTCACTTTCTTCGTCTACCCCCCCCTTTCCCCCCCTGTTTCTTTAATGTGTATGTACGTGTGTTACTGTCTTTCTTTTTCGTTTTTATTTAAAAATAATAAAAAAAAAAATAAATAATAATATATATATAATATATATATATATATTTATTGTGCTGTCCTGTTCGTGGTTTAAAAAAAAAAAAAAAAAAAAAAAAAAAAAAAAAAATTCGTGTGCTTTTTGTTTTTTGTTTGTTTGTTCTGTTTTCTCTTTTTTGTGTGTGTGTTTGTACTTGTGTGTTCCCTTTTTTTATTTTTCTTTATTCCTTTTTTATTTCTGTATTTTTTGTGCTTCTTTCCTTTCCTTTCTATCCCCCTTTTTAATTTTTTTCTCCCCTCTCCGTAGTTTTGTTCGACTTTTCTTTGCCCCTTGTGGCAACATCTTGCTTGTTTTTTTCTCTTTTCAGTTCCCTGTGTTCTTTACGTCGAAGAGCTTGGACTGAAGAAGTTCAAAACAATTTTTGAACGAAACGCGTATCCTTTTTCCTTTTACTTCTTATGTGTGTTTTTTACAAAGTTTTATAATTACTTTAGCTATTTAAATGATGCTTTTGTTACGGTGGTGTTATCAGGGGTCGATCAGGAATTTTTTCCTTTGTCCCATTTCTGTAAAAAAAAAAAAAATAAAATAAACTGTTTACTTTTGTGAATTTCATTAACTGTTTTTGTGAATTTCAACGTTTATTTTCGTAAAGGTCACTCTTTTATTAAAATTATTCACAAAACAAATTCAAATATAGGATAAAATGCTAATGAAGGACTGTTTTCTTCGATTGCGTTTTTGTGAAGGGGTCGTTTTAATCGATTGCATTTTTGCGAAGGGGACGCATAACGGATCCAAATTTCGACTACTCTGATCCCTGGTTATAGAAGACAGCGTTCATCTAATGCTGTAAAAATATGTGTTCTTACACCTTCCACAACTGACAATTTTATTGGTCTTAACTCGTATTACCAGATGTTATCTGTTCTAAAATTTGAGCTGTAAAAATAATTATTAAATGCATTTAATTGCACTAGGAGTACCACATGAAAAATAAATAAATTTCGAAAATAATAAAAGTACCACGTGAAAAATAAATAAATTTCGAAACTAATAAAAGAGTAATGAAATACAACAGTAAAGCAATAGTAAAAATAATGGGATAAATCAATTAGTTGAACTGACTATAACCTGTCGGAAACATAATAACTTTTAAGGGGCAAGAGGGTTCTGTTGCCCAACTGCATAGTACCGCGTCGTTTTAAATTAAAATATTTCTGCGAAACTCAGTACCGTTGAATAAATGAAGTGTACTCCAAAACCAGTTAAACATAGTTCATATAACATTAAAAATACATCGAACTAATGACAGTTACGTTTGTAGAGTAAAAAAGGGTTGATGATGTATTTTGTTTCTCTCGTGATCGTAGCGTAAAATGTTTTTCCTTTGTATAATTATTATTACAATTATTATTTTGAGAAATTTAGGCTAATGATTACTGCTTCACAATTGCTAAATTTGTCTGTTTGCTTTATATTTTTAACACGCTTTAAATTACTGAATTTTCATTACATAAAAATTGGAATGGTTATTTGGACTGCTGCAGGTCAATCGCATTTCAGTGGAGAAAATTTACTTCATATAAGAAGTATTTTGATTAACACTGTCAAGGACCGAATTAAACTTGTATCTTCTCAAGGTACCATTACGTTTATATCGAATTTAACCAAACCTTTCTTTCTGTGCATTCAAAGTTGTAGGTCCGTTTGCGGAATAATTATTTAAACTTTATGAACAAATAGGAAATGAAAGGTGAGTTATTAGATCTCTTAACTCTAGTTCCATTTCTTTTTCTTTATTTTGCTTTTTGTGTCGTTCTCCTTCCCCCCCCCCCCTCCCCCCCCTCTCTCTCTCTCTTCTATTGTTTAAGGATATTTGTATTTGTTCACTCGTATTTCTTTTAAGCTAGTGATTTCTTATCTCAGGAAGAAAGATCTCGTTGCCTTATCATTTAGCCTTGATGTAATTTTATTTGTACTTAAAAAAAAATCAGTGAGAATTAGGAAGTCTGTCATGTCCTGCGTGCTGCCAAGTATATGAGTTTAACTTCATCTTTCGTTTTTAAGGTACATATTGTCACGAATTTTCATGGGATCTGCTATTCTGTCGTGTAATTTAATCTAAAATTCATGTTCCACGCTTCAAATAATTGAATTTCGCTCCTTTTTTCCCCAGTGAAAATCTTAACTCGAATGCAAGATTAGGATCGTTTAGTTTTCCTATAGGATAATATAGTGTTGGCATTTTCACGCCAAATATTGGCGTGGAAAATTTCATCCCTTTTCGATAAATAGTGGGATAAAATGAGGACCAAGCTTGCTTGGGGACTAAACACAGGGGCTTTGCTTCAGGCTGACCACTTGAGTAGGTAATAGCTTCCGTGCCCCTGAGCCCACGGCAGTAAAAGCCTGGATGAGCAGCGCAGGCCTTGGCCGCAGGGGGCTATTGATCCAGTGTTTAGTTTTTAATGTTTGGAACAAAATCTCATAATGCAAGGAAAATTAAGTTCGTATTTGTTAACGATCAATATTCTTGTTTCCTTTGCACTAATTTCAATGTTCAGAAAAAGTTTTAAATAACATTCAATGGCTTGTTCCAAATAAGCTGAAACCAGAGTCTGATAAACGCTCGTGGATTTACAAAATACTGCCAGTGACGTTATGTGCAAAATTTTCTCGGTTTCAGCGGAGTTTTTGCATAGCAATGTTGTGCTGCAACACCCGTTAAGAAACTGTTTACTACTTGGCAAGGACGTACCCAAGGGGTCCGGACCCCCCTCTCGAAATTTCGGTTTTTGCAAACAAAATAGTAATGATGAAGTCATCTTGTGAAACGTTCTGCCCTTTTCACCGTTTGGATCCCCTTCGAAATATTTGGACCCTCCCCGAAATTTTCTTCTGGGTACGGACCTGCTACGTGGCAGAAATTCTCCACGATCACCTGCATATTTTACATTTTACAGTCTATGACAATAAAAAATTTTCAAATGCAATCAATTTATGGTAAAGAACCATTCTTTTACAAGGAAAAGCTTTTTATAATTGAATCAACATCGTGGCTCATGTTAGTGGAACATTCTCAAAAAAAAAAACAATAGGTTAAAGCATATTCAAACCTCGAATTTTTTTAACCACACTTTTGTGTTTTAAAATTGAAGAGTATGCATTTCAATCAACAACCGTTCTTTTACAGCGAAAAGCTTTTATGATTGGAGCGACATCGTGGCACATGTTAGAGGAACATTCTCAAAAAACAATAGGTTAAAACATCATCGAACCTCGATTTTTTTAAACCATATTTTTGTGCTCTAAAATTGAAGAGTATGCTTCAATTAACAAAATTACAGTTGTTACTGCAGTGAAAACTGAAGGTCAGTGAACGGAATTATATATGCGCGTCGGCCGCACAGAGGGTTAAGCAAATAAAAGCTGCTCTTCTTGGAAGTAATTGTCTTGTGGAAAGAAGATCCCGAAAATCAGTTCCATTTACATAATTTTTGGTCATACATGGCCGCCTGTACTTAACCTTGCGCGCAGATCCCCACTTCAGGTCACAACAAGCCGTGCATTTTTCTTTCTGTCGTGCTATGTATGCCGGGCACGCGCACTTTACCCGGAATATTTACATTTTGGACTCTTAGTGCTTTTTTTTTTTCTTCCTCTTATTATTTATTCCTCAGCATAGTCAATTGGGAGACGACGGGTTGACCTGAAATCAATAGCAGCTATCGTTTTGGCGGCGCGACTTAGAAAAGATCTTTATTATTTTTTTTATTATTTTTTTTTTTAGCATCTCTGATATATCTGTATGTACGTTTTTTTTTCTTACATTCGGTACGAACATAGGTGCCGCCTGAGTATCAATGAATGGGAGAGAAGTTCCCTTGGGGTTAAACGAGTTTCAGCGTCCACTTTTGTTTTGGTTATCGCTTTTCACAGTTTATTATTGTTGTTGTTATTGCTATTTGCGAAAGGCTTCTTGATTTGCATGGGTGAAAAATACGTATCAGAATGAGTTAAGTCGCTGCGATGCTTAGAGGAATTCTGGCGTTAGACGCAACTGTCCGCGCGATGACTGTTTCTATTTAACCATTTCATTCATAAAAAGGTTTTTCGTTGTTATGGCTACCCGTTGTCTTTACGAATTTACCATTACCATTTACATTTTTTTTTTAATTACGAATGTAGTTTTATGGGTTCTAGCTTTGCAATTTGCATGGGCAGTATGTCACAATGAATTAATTCATTGTATTGAATGATGCTAATATTCCGCGATGGCATCGCTTTGACTTAACGTTTCATCAAACTCATAGGTTCTCAACTGTTTGTAATTACAATTTCCTTACGTGTTTATATAAAATTAATTAATTATCTAGTTTATTTCATATTACAAAATATTCCTTGCGTATGGTGTTTGTTTTAAAATTGAATCTTTGTTGCCCGCACAATTAAGCTGCCCTACTTACACTTTACGTTGTAGAAAATTTATTTACTATATGTATCATTTCATTCTTACGAAAGTTCCCCTATGACTGTAAAACTTCGAAGATTTGGGGGGGGGGGAACAAGGAAAAACTGTAAAAATTTGGAAATTCAGATGATGTTCATTAAAAATTGGGGTGGGGGAGTTAATGATTTCTGAAGAAATCAAAAATAAGAAAATTTGTTGCAGGAAAAAATACACCAAATCCTAATGCTGCCATCTATGAACAAAAAATTGCAAAATAATGATGTCCAATCTGGGTCTTCTTACATGTAAGAGTGCAGTGGCAAAAAGCAAGTAATTTTATTAAACCTATTAATTTTGATGTTTTCAAGAAATTTGGACATGTAAATCAACTTGCGTAACTGTTAATTTAAATTATCCGTAAGATTTCGTTTAAATTTTATCTCACAATAGTAATATCTTGTATCTCATTCTCCATTTCAGAATAATTCAGAACTTCCGGATGGTCTATGAATTCTTTTCTACCTTGATGTTTTAAAGAATTCCATCTTATAATATCAGCTTGTATAACTAACTGTTCCTTTAAATTCTCCGTTAAAGATTTCGTTTAACTCATAACGCGGTGTCCTCGCCGCGAGGAAACAAAACTCTGTCATTTTGACTGCTTTGATTCACGGAGAATAAATTTGATTTCAATAAAATAATTTCATTAAAAGCGTCATGGTTACACTCGAATCCTTTACTTATAAGCACGTCATTTCCTGTAAAAGTTATCGATTATTTGTAAAATTGATATCAGAACTATTCTTCTCAGTACCGTCATATGCTGAGAACTGAAGAATAAGATGGAAATACATTGATACAGAAAAACAACTGTATAGACTGCCCAATGCTGTAACAGGGCAGCCGTTGAAATCACTCGATTTAACTACCAGCATTTTTGACGCTGTCAGCTGTGTCAAAAATGTTTCTTAGCTCTGTGGCACGCCATCGCCGAGTCGATCGACCGCCCTGTTTCTGGTAGTTAACCCTTTGAGGCGCAACCCTTTCGCTGATTGCGCTTCAAAGGATTAAGTTTTATGCGACGATAGTAACACTTTGTATCTTCTCATTGCAGAATTCACGGTGCTTCTCACTGGCCGCGTTCTGGTTCCACCGGTTATGATGTCTGGAGCTGCCAGAGGTTACTTGGTCTACACGAAACGTGATCTCCACTATACGATTCATTACAAAGGGTGAGTATGAATGAACCGCTTATTATTTTTTTTTCTTTATCCCCTTCTGCCGTCTAAAAACAATCCATAAATTTTAAAACACTGTTCTGCAATTTGCTTGAGAACTTTGTACGTGTGTGTGTGTGTGTAGCTCTAAGGGTTTTATTTGTTTGGTTGGTTTTACCGCGTTTGTAATTATTCAAAAGAAGAAGGGGTTGGGGGGGGGAGGTAAATCATGCCAGACGAATGGATTACAAAATGCTTTCCGACAGTTTCCTTTTCTGCACTCATTATGGAACAGGACTGGAAGCAACATTGTGAAGCTGGCAGCAAGACATGTTGTGAGCTTTTAGCTAGCAGAAAAACTACCCAGCTCACGGCAAAATTTTTAATTTTCTAACTTTCTGTTTTTTTTTTTTTTTCTTTAATGGTTAACTTTGAGGACTGAATCAGTGGTTTAATAGGAAGAACAAAATTGAAAAGATGAGTATATGCATATACATGGTTCACTTTTCTTGCAAGTATTCTGAAATTCCATATGTTACCTTAAAGTACATCTGAGAGAGAAAAAAACTCAGAAGTAATAAAGCTTAAATACTCCCAACTAAACTTGCCGCTCGTGAACAGTTGATCATCGCAGCTGTTTGGGCTTAATATATTTCGAACCCTGTTATCCGGGCAGCATAACAATGTTATTTAAACGTCTGTTAATGTTCAGAGAACTTGTGCTGCTTGGGTACTGGGTGGCAAAGGGTCAATCTGTTCACTCTGATCGTTACCTGCCGGCGTAGGTTGTTGTTGAATGTCCCTGCTGTGGTCTTATGCGCAAGTTCTGGAACACAACAGAGAGAAGACCCAGACGACAGCTGGCTGCAGGCGCGTAGCCAGGAAAATTTTTCGGGGGGGGGGATATGAACTTATATGTGTATATATAGACGGAATTTCATTACTAATCCAAAAATTTCGGTGGGGATGTATCCCGATATTCCCCCCCCCCCTGGCTGGCTGTGCCGGCATAGCCAGCTGTCGTCAAAAAGGGTCTCTAGATCTGTGGCACGCGATGAACGTTTCGATCGTCCGCCATCTTGCTGGTAGTTCAGTCGAGCGATGGCAACGGCTGCCCTTTTTTCAGCATTGGGGAAAGGGTTGCGCCTCAAAGGGTTAATACCTATGTCCAAGGGGTTAGAAACATAGGCCTGCAATCGTTACATGAGCCCATGGGAATCCCTATTCCCAGTGGGTGTTGGGGCCTCATTGAGAATACTCTGTTCCCAATGATATAACAAAGACATTTTTGAATTAACTTAGCCCTTTGTGTCTCAAATTATTTTATTTTATGAAAAGAAATTTGAAACTTTCTTTCAAATGTGTTTTTTTAAACATTTCAGATTTAATAATTGTTTTTATGTATTAGAAACTTGTCATATTAAATCAAATGTTAGACCTGAAGATTTCATTGGACTCTTATTGCAGATTTATGCTCTATTGAGCAATTTTGCTGATAGGGCTTTAAATTCCCGTCGATTCAGTAAGGTTTTTAAGGGTCTGGACATCTTCAAATGACAAAATATTTAAAAACGTCGATTTTTCAATTTTTTGCTTACATGTAGTATAATTCAACAAAGTTTTGATACGATCGGATGCATATAAATGTCATAAAAAAGCTTTTAAAAATTTAGCTGCACTGTTGATCCTTTAAATGCTACTCTTTTAACCTGTGTTTTCTCAATTTTAAGTTTTTCACAAAATCATTGTATTGAAAGTGTTAAAACTTCAAGATAGATTCATTAATAACTTGAAAGTTTTTTTGTTTACTGAATAGAATTAGCGATGAATTTTATTATATCTTTAGAAGATATAGTATTAAAAATGAAAATGTAACGGATGTCATGATTTTTCCCCAGCGTTTTCTTATAATTGTAAACTTTTTTTTTTCTTTTTCACAAACAAATTAATTAATAGCAGATCCCATCCCTGAACTTGTAAAGCATACTATTATAAGTGCGTCAAAAAAAGTTTGTTAACAAAATAAATAATTAAATAAAACAATAATAATTAAAAGGGGGAAAGGAATACTTTTAAATCCTTCATTTTTATTTTAAAAATAGAAAATTAAATTTTGTTATTCGGTTAATGTTTCTTTTTCGCGTGAAAGTTATCTTCTTGATTAAAAACCTTTAATGGTCTACACACGAAGCAAGTAAAAATCTTCAAATAAAAATATTGGCCAAATGGTGCCGAGTCCTTTTAACCTTCCTGCTTGTGCCGATCTGTACTGCTCGGAAGGATCATTTTGATAAGTAACTTTTGTGTGTGTGTGTGTGTTATTTTTAGAAAGTTTTTAATAAACTTTAAGTTAAAAAAGAAATAGGGTCAACAAAGAAAGAGATAAGTCTGTTGCACAGACGAAACTGATAAACAGATTTTATAAGCACTTTTGAACTTTGTTTTAAAATATTTAACCCTTTGAGGACTGAAAAACTTTGCGGTAGAGTATTTAGATCTTGAATGCGTGCATTAAAAAGAAAGATATTTTCTTAATCAATCATTTATTTTTTTGCGAATATTAAAATTCTGATGATTCTAATAATATGTAAAATATATGTATATATATGCATATTATTTATATTCGATAATTTACAAAATGATTTTTGAAGTGAAGGGTCAGATATGTCCAATGGTTCTTAGAAAGCTAGGGTAAGAAAGGAATTTAAAAAATAACAATAAATTTTCATAAACAATGATTTATTTATTTATTTATTTTTGCCAATATTCTGATGTCGCAATAACATGTGAAAAACTATAAATTATTCGTTTTCAGTAATTTATAAAAATATTTTTGAAGTTAAGGGACACATATGCCCAATGGTCCTGAAAGGGTTAGGAAAAAAATAAAAGGAATAAAGAAGTCCTAACCTTGCTAATAGCGAGTGACCTCCAAGCACACTTTTACTGCTCGCCTACATTGACAATTTCATTCGCTGCCAAGTCATAACAAACTCTTTCCCAAGATATTTTATTGCACTTTTACCTAATAATCGACACCCATGTCCAGATAAATTAAACAACGCCATTGCGTCTTTATGTGCGATGTGGCAGGTCCCGCGAAAGAAGAAGAAAAAAAAAAAAACAGGTCTTGAAATATGACAGGATATTTTTTTTTCAAAACCTGCATCATTCCGGGCCTTATCTTCTCTTGCCAGATTTATATTGGATCATTCCTTTCTCGGAAATTTTGCAATTATTCACCCAAAAAGCTTGTGGGCGAACCAGGCCAATGGTGTATCACCTACACTCCATCTTACTTTACTGCGTTTAAAAAAAAAGGGGGGGGGGATGCTGGTAAAGGAAGAAAAAGACATATCCCAGTAATGCAATGTTAAGGTGAAGATTTTCATTCATAAAGTTCGGCTCATAAAAACTTGAGCGCGTGAGTTCACGCGAAGATAGTGTACGACGATCATACGTTGGTGGAGAAACCAGTTCTTTTTCGTTTTTTCTTTTAAGTTCATTTGGAGATTGTCATATATCTCACGCGATTTTTATTTTAGAACTGTAGGTAAAAAAAGGACTTAAAGAAAGGTTAACTGGAGTGCTATTTTCACGACGTTTCTTTCTTTCTTTCTTCTTTTTTTTTTGGGGGGGGGCAACATTCGTAAACGTGCAGATGCTGGTGTTAATTCGAAAATTTTGCCTAAATTAAAGTTTGTGCCGCTGGTAGAGAAGTAAACTGTGTTCGAAACTTGAAATTAAACATGTAGGAAGTTACACTTCCCTTAGAAAGTGAGATAACGCCATTTGTGCATACAGATGGCGCAACAGCTCACTCGGTAACTCTTGGTGTAGCCATCGAAGAGCAGACAATATTCCCAAAATGTTTATTTACAATGATGATGACACTCAAACAAACAGCATTTACATTTATTTCATGCGACGATAAATTTTAACACAGTTTTAAATTCCCGCTAACTCAATCTCTTAGTGAAATCTCAAACTCATATTAAAATATTAAACTCATGTTACATAAAAAAAACTCAGTAATGCACTCAAAGACATTTTCTGGCCTAAATGTCCGCACTCCTAACAAATATAAACTCAGTATTTTAATCATCTCAAGATAGAACATCTTTTTCCTTTTTTATTTATTTGTTACTAAGGCAACTACGTAAACTGTACGATTGCAAAGCGAAAAAAACAATTAAAATTAATGTTCGCTTTCATAATCTCGATCACATGCTAGGTTAGGAAATTAAAAACGTGCAAGGCTAGCTAGCAGTCAGCGCGGGAAATGCTTTATTCTTTAACCGCTTGAATCGCTGCACGCCACTCAATTTTCAACGTTTAAATATTTTAAAAGTACTTTGGGGACCACAAATCCCAGCAAGCAGCTACAAGAGAGTGTTTTAGCTGCACTTGTTTAAAATGTAATACTGCAAAGACCAATACTAAAATGCAAAACCTCTATTTTGTTAAATTAATACAGACCGTAAGTCGTCTACCGCTTTGATGGCTGATTTGTCAGGTGTGTTGTAAATATTATTTGTTAAAGTAACATACGTTCACATGTGCGAACTTTCATGGGTTTTTTTTTTTTTTTTTTTTTTTCCCTGAAGATTACCATCACTATTTTCCTATGCAACTTGCTAAAATGAATCCGAATTTATAATGGGAAATGAAGCTGTTTGAAAATTGTGGTGGAAAATCTTCCGAATAAAAGCGGGGGAAAAATGAGAGAGAGAAACAAAAATATTTTTGTTTCATTAATTTAAAATATCGGTTTCCAGAGGAAGCATTAGATTTACTACAATCATTGGATGCAGTCTATAATCCCCTCAACTATCCAATAAGTACGGATGGTTTGCAAAGCTATGGAGAAAAAGAACTTGAACATTTAATATCTCATTATGGATGTATAATTTCTGAAGATATTTTAAGAAAAGATTTTCAGTATTTTAAAACACCTAGCTTTAAATTTCAAAGCTTTAAATATGAGTGATTTTATGTCAAAACATATCTCTCAATATGAAGATGAACTTCCAGAATTTGTTAAGTTATCTAAAATTGTAACAGTTCTGCCAATTTCTTCTGCTGATGACGAAAGAGGATTTTCACCACTGAAACGAATAAAAACTAATGCAAGAAATAGAATGTCTGAGAAAAAGTTAAAAAAAATTAATAATGATTTTAGTTCAGGGACCTGAAGTCTCTGAGTCGCAGCCTATTATTAAAAGAAGTACTGATAGTTTTTTATACAACTAAAACACGCTGAGAAGGCTTGTCAAATCAATAAAAATATTTTTCCTTCCGTATTTTCATGGTGTCCTGGTTTTATTTATTTTTCTGCACTCATGATTTTTGACATATTTATCATCCATTTCTTTTTTATTTAACTACTTGTTTAAATTTCAATATTCAGTAATTTCATACTCATAAATGGTTAATTTCACGACAAAGTGGATAAAATGTCATGCATGTCACAACAAATTTTTCTTTATTAATTATAATTTTTTTTCCTTTGAACTAGATGTTTTAGGTTATTTACAAATAGGATATTCATACGCGTTGGCATACCAAAATTGGTGGGACACGATAACATCAGTCGTGTGAAATCAACCAAATGGTTTTATATCTATAAAGACCCACATTTTGGGGAAAAAAGGACCCAGAAATTTGGAAGTCTGGTGTCCCAAGGACCCGTCCCTACCAAAGTCTAGCCACATCACTGTCAGACTGCATGTAGCAATATTAAGTGTTCTTTTTTTGTGTTTTTAAGAATTATTTGACAGTGGCAAAAAGAAATCCAGAACAGTAATGAGTGAGTTGCTTTATTTTCATATTTATGTCTTCTCTCCTAGGATCTCACGACCCACATCCGTGCGATTTACGAACGAAGAAGGAAATATATTAGAAGAGCATGATATTCCTGTAACTCCTCATCATATCCAAGGATCTAAGGTTTGTGGACTCAATTGTAGAAAAGAATTATTACTGACTCTCTTATGGCTAGAGCTTTTTTTTTTTAGTCACATTTTTTATGTTTACTACTTTATTTTAAAGGTAAAAAAGTATTACAGTTTATAAATGCTATCACTTCTAAGATATTTTTTAGTTTAACCCTTTAAAGCGCAGTGATCCCACTCTGGGAACACCAAACTCTGACGTTTTGACTGTAGCCAGTTACGAAGAATAGATTGGATTTCTATAAAAATAGTTGCGGGTGACATAGCTACACGAGCATCCTTTACTTTTTAGCACGTCATTTCCCGTAAAAAAATGGTCACAATTCTTTTTAACAGCACTGACATCTGCTGAAAAATGGAAGAACGCGAGAAAAGCTGGATAGATTGCCCAATGCTGAAAAAAGGGCAGCCGTTGCCATCGCTCGACTTAACTACCAGCAAGATGGCGGACGATCGAAACGTTCATCGCGTGCCACAGATCTAGAGACCTTTTTTTGACGACAGCTGTCCGCCGCCATCTTGCTGGTAGTTAAGTCGAGGGATGGCAACGGCTGCCCTTTTTTCAGCATTGGGAAAGGGTTGCGTCTCAAAGGGTTAATCTGATGAGCGGCTCAGACCCAGAAAACTAAAAATAAGAAGAAGAGAGGGGAAAAAAAACTAGTTATTTTTAAATTTTAAACCCTGAAAGTAGTAATTCCTGACTTTAGAACCGTTGAGCTCCACCATAGCTCAGTGAATAAAAACACAAAACATGGTAGACGGCTAAAGTGTGAAGGTTCCGTGTTCGGTCTTATCGCGCGACCATCGGTTTAACTGTGTGGAGTTTTGGGCGGTTTTCTGCAGATGTAACGTGATTTAAAAATTCCTCCGATCAAGGCTCCCCCCAGGCAGATTCCTCTCCTGTAGTCCTCCAAAACACAAAACACTCCGCCCTAGGAAGGAGGGAGGGAGGAGTCCTCTCAAAAAAGTTCGCCGCCCTAGGCACCTCTTCTTAGCTAGACAGCTCTCGAGCAGCTTTGTCTTAATGCACACAATACAGTGAAATACGACACATTAGAATTTTTTTTTTTATCAAAGTGTATTATTATTATTGTAAAGTGTTAAAGGAGCATAGCGGCGAATGCTCTTTTTAATTTTAAATGAGGAAGGGAGTTTACTGTCTTCCCCCCCCCCCCCCCAATTCGAAACTTGGAGTTGGGTTCAAAATGGATGTTTATGTTCATAATACCCGCACAAGCAAAATTCGCCTATGTATGATGCAACTTTTTCTTACAACTGAAGTAAAATTTACCTTCTGTACCACCCGAAAAGATCATGTTGTCAATAACTACCTTTTTGTGTGTGTTATTTTACAGTTTTTGGTTATTTTTACCTTTTAACATCAGTTTCTTATTGAGTGGTTTCGTTAAAGATAAGATTTACTTCATGAATGATGCAGGTTGAAAAAGCAGTCGGCCACCCACTATACTTAACATGCCTTGAGTGCGTTTCGAGTGTTTTAAACTTTGCCTATTTATGTTTCTGCAGGTTTGTGGCGTGTGGCGCAAGGTCCCCAAAATTTATCGCCGCTTGTTGCAGAAAGACAGATTGCTGTTTGTGCTTGTCACCGCTGATCATCCTGACGGCATAGTGGGCGGGCGGATTTTGAAACATGAATCCATCAACACAGGTTAGTACATTGTTCTTGCATACTTAATGTATCATTCTCGTTTTTCTCCTCTGTAATATTAAAGTGTATTCGCAGATTATGAAAGTTTGTGGATCGCTTAGTAATGTTATACAAATTTGTTACAGCTGGAGAGGGAAAAAAAGTTTTAAATATCACTTTTAGATGACATATTATTAATGAATTAGTTTATTTGGTCACGATTACAGAAGCACACAAGTGCAATGGAAGTAAGATAATTTGTAGGTGTAAGATAATTTGTAGGTGTTATAACTGCTTCTTCGTGACATCTAAAAACATTTGCATATTTTCAAATTAATGCGCCATCTGGCTGTGATATTTGGAACTATTTTTTTTTTCTTCCTTTGAAACAAATTTTACTATATTTAAGTTATCGACAAAATTTCACAATTTTTCGATAACTAGTTTAATCTGTGAACAGCTTCGGAATCTATTGTTCTAATTATGGGCATCCTGTTCTTGGTCATTTATTATCTCGTTAAACAAAGACTTAATTCTTTGTAACATTAAGAGCTCTTTGGTCTAAAGAATCAATAAATTTGCATTTGTAGTTCATAAAATAACTTAATTATTGCTTGTACTTGGAAATAGATTATTATCTGTATTTGGTAAGAATTAACTATTTACAAATCTATGAATTATTTTTCCACTTGCAATTTGCACCATTTTATTAGCCGTCTCTATTTTTATTTTTATTTGGGAAGTAATAATTATCCCCAACTCTGAATTCTTCTACTTGTGAAGAATTGTTCCGCTTGCAGTTTGTAGCATTTCATGAATCGTCCTGATTAGGATCTTCAGTTTGTAACATCTAAAAAATGCATGGGGTTATTATTGTTTGAAAAAAAAATAAACTGTCCATCGCTATGAATTCTTTTACTGTTGAAGAATTATTCCATAAGTAGTTACTAATATTTCAATAAACCGCTTCGGTTATTATTTGTATTTAGGAAGAACTAATTATTTATGAATTCCTTTGATGCCGAAGAATTAATCCACTCCCTGTTTGTAACATTTCGCCAACCACTTCGGTTATTATTTATATTTTAGAACAGCTAATTATTTATGAATTCCTTTGATGTTGAAGAATTAATCCACTCCCTGTTTTTCACATTTCGTAAACCACTTCGATTGTTATTTATATTTTGGAAGAACGAATTATTTATGAATTCCTTTGATGTTGAAGAACTTATCCACTCCCTGTTTGTAACATTTCGTAAACCACTTCCATTATTATTTATATTTTGGAAGAACGAATAATTTATGAATTCCTTTGACGTTGAAGAATTTATCCATTCCCTGTTTGTAACATTTCGTGAACTGCTCCAATTACTATTTATGTTTAGGAAGAACTAATTATTTATGAATTCCCTTGATGTTAAAAAATTATTCCATTCCCTGTTTGTAGGATTTCGTAAACCTCTTCGATTATTATTTGTATTTAGGAAGGAGAATTAATCCAATCTTTGTTAAAATTGCCCAAGCCGCTTCGATTATTATCTGGGCTTGCAGAAAGTTAATTCTTCTCAACTTTTATGAATTCTTTTGTTTCTGCATTATCTCTTGGAAAGTTTCTGCAAAAAGAAGCACCTGTCTTCCCGCCGTACCAGGAATTAATTTATCTCTCTCCAGTCTCTTCGCACTAGTCAGTCAGTGTACGGGTAGCCCTCTCTCTCGCTTTTTAACTCCACTTGCTGTTTTAAAACATTCTTGGAAGAGAGAACGACAAGAGAGGAGGGAGACAGGGAGAGAGGCTGAAATTCTCGAGATTTGTCATCCCCACAGGGATGGGCTTTTTAAAAATAGCTCGTCTGGATGTTCGCTTGGATCTTTTTTTTTTTTTTCTCTCTCGTGTCTTCTCTGGGCTTGTATGCGTGAATTTGGACTCGCCGCCAACAGCTGGTGTCTTGCTGGTGAGTTCACGATGCTGCTGGTAGTGCGACGACGGCCCAACGTGGGTTTTTTCTTTCTTGTTATTTTTTAATGTTGTGTTTTCGGCAATTGGGTGTTTTATTGGTAGACTTTCCCCCCCCCCCCTTCCGCAGCCAAGCAGTCTGTCGTGCACGCTGCGCATCGAACACCGGGGTTCGTAGGGTACGATCTGGAATCGAACGTACACGCACTGGATACCGGATGGAGAGTAGTTCTTTAGTTTTTGTGTGCGGACCTACTGAGTATTGACTGTGGTGTGTTTAACTTTTTAACGTGCTGTGTCCTCGCTGTGAGGACACAACTCTGCAGGCGCGCACACTGGATTTTTGGCTAGGGGGAGGGAGGTGCAACTTTTAGGGATGTTCCAGATTGACAAAAATCAGTGATGAAAGAGCTCGTTTTCATGAGATGGAATTCATCAAAACTCGTCCCACCCAGTTCCCTAAGAATATACTACACAGTACAATAGGAAGGAAAGTAATAGTTATTCAGTTTTGAGAGCAAGATGGTGTTTTATGTTCGCTTTCAGTTCGTGTTTGAAAGTCGAGGAAAACGAGAAAAAAATTTCTTTTTTTATTTATTAGAACTGAAACTATTGCTATCTTTTCTTGGAATTATTTTATGTACTGTAGATATAGGATAATAATCAATCGAAAACAAATTTCAAAGCCGATGGGGGGGTCCAGACCCCCTGGACCCCCCCCCCCTTGTGTGCGCCACTGCAACTCTGACATTTTCGCTATTGATTTTGATTTCAGTTAAATACTCAAGGAGCATATCTGCCCAATAGCGAAAAAGTGTAGCCGTTGCCAAAGTACAATTTAACTACCAGCAAGATGGCTGTCAATCGAATCGCACAGTGCGTGCCACAGAGCTAAAGGACATTTTTCGCACAGATGGCTGTGCGGCTTAGTACAATCGCGTTTATTTTGAACACATTTTTTGAAATCAAAATATTTTTCACGTTGTGTATAACTTCTAGATATATTGGTCCAATTTCATAGTGACAGCAACTAAACTTTCGATTTTGGCTGACCATTTTTTTCCCTATCTGCAGTATTAGTCTTCTTACTATCTTTGAGAGAGTTAACGGATTTTATTACATATATTTTTTGTATGTAATGTTGGGAAAATTCATACCTATGTATGCTTTCAGTATATTTAAACCGTTATTAAAAGCGTTTAAAAAAATTGAATATCATGGAATAAGGGATAAGCTAATAGTATTTCTACGTTACACAAAACCCCGTTACATTTTCACATCTGAAAAGGACATCTCTCTTGTTTCCTCACCAATTGATCCCGAAAAGATTGAATATAGTTGTTCGACCCCAAAACGTGAGAAATAACAATGCCGAACAATTATTGACAGTGTTGTTATTTCCTTCATTTTCACTTTCGACAACGGTATACATTACAGTCCCGCCCCAAGGTCTCTCCGGGGCAGAAATTCGAGTCGACAATAAGAGACCCTTGATTACGCGCGAAACAGAACACGCTTTGTGTTACGTAATCGTCAGATTACGTCAAGTCGTATACTTTCGTAATGCCTTCAGACGTTTGGGATTTTATTATTGATATTGGATGAGAATTCTTTGAAGCGGCATATTTTGTATTAAATGGCAACGTAAGAGGTCTGGTTAAATAGGATTTTTGCGGAAATTTGTATTGTTGTTTTAAAAATTTTTAAATGGATGCTTAAGAGTCAATTGGCGGCCTTTTATTGTTGGTGTGCTGTTACAGCAGAACCGAATCGGAACCGGCATTGTTTTATTCGGTTTCCTCGTTATTAGAAGAATAAAAAGTCAGTGTGGGCTAGTTCACTTTTGAACAAGCATGAGTACACAAAGTCCTACAAATTTGACCTGTCTAGTCTTACCAAACGGCTGCCATGTTTAGTCTCGTCTCGCAAAATACGTTTACAGAACAAAGGTGAGTCCTGTCAAACACATCGATTATAAAGCACTTTCCAATACAGCAGTCTTTTACCCGAAATTTCGCGATGTATTGTCGACAAACAGGGCAAGATTTTCGGGATAACATAAAAGTTGCCTAAAACACATATGGGCGACTCGCGGGCCGGATGTGGTCCTCCACGGCTTTTGATCCGGCCCGTAGAACATATCATAACCCCGTATAAAACCCATATAAGCCATTCAAAATCCCATACAAATCATGATTATACGGCCCGCGACCTCGTTAACATCCTGAAGTTAGATCCGTAACTTCGTAAAAGATGACACATTTCATCCAATTCTGAAATGGTATAAAATCATTGGACAAAACTCCATTCTGAAAAAAAAAAAAAATTGATCAGCCCTTGACTGTAGTTGGCGGATTCCTTTGTCACATATATATACAGTCGAACCTCGATTTAACGTACTTTGATTTAACGAATTCTCCGATTTAACGAATATTTTTTATCCATTTTCTACGAACGCTTATTACAGCTTACTCTCCGTGTGGGAAATAAAATCTCTAGAGCAGGTACGAGCAACCTTTGAAAAGTTGTGGGCCAAACTTTTCAAAGTTGGTGTGTGGGCGTAAAGTTTGGCCCACAAAAATTTTCAAAGGTTGCTCATACCTGCTCTAAAAGATTTTATTTCCCACATGGAGAGTAAGCTGTAATAAGCGTTCGTAGAAATGGATAAAAAAATATTCGTTAAATCAAAGTACGGTAAATCGAGGTTCTCAGTCGAACCTCGATTATCTGACATGTCTGACATAGGAATATATCTGACATAGGAATCCGCCAACTACAGTCAAGGGCTGATCAAATTTTTTTTTTCAGAACGGAGTTTGGTCCAAAGCTTGGATACCATTTCAGAATTGGATGAAATGTGTCATCATTATCAGATGGCCCATTTGATCTGTGTACATACATCTCTTTTTGGGCTTTGTTTGCTGCAACGAACAAAAAAAAAAATTTGGCGATATTTCGGCGAAACTCGTCAATGTCGACGACATTTGGCGAGATTTTAAGCATAAACCAAACAATGACAGATTATCGCCAAATTTGGCGATATTTCGCCAACACTCGCCAAGAACGATGACTAATGGCGATACTTTGGGCATGGACCAAATGACTGACTATCGCCAAATTTGGCGATATCTCGCCAAGGTCGAGGACAGACGGCGAGATTTCGGGTATGTACCAAACAATGAATGTCTACAGTTGTATTATAATGAAGATGTCCATAGACATTAAGGTACTGAAATTCTTTTTGGTGGTCCTGTAAATAAACTCTCCAGTAGATTGGAACCAAAAATCGAGATGCACAACTAGATGTTACAACATTCTTATATATGAAATTTCATAATAGTTTTTGAGATTTGAGAGTTAAATATGCACACACGTACACCAAAAGTCGCCAAGCTTGGCGACTTTTGGCATAGTTCTTGAGGGAGGCACGTCACCGTGGTCGGACCATTACCTAACTTATGTGGTAGGACGGTATATGCTTGAAATGGATGAATGCCCTAAAATTGCTATTGACCGTAATGTATTGGAAATCTTTTGAGTGTTCCTGTAGCAGAACTATAAATGATAAAGACAGTTTTTTTAATGGAGAAATTCATTTTCTAATTCTTTACAGCATATATCACTTCTGAGTCGTTTGAAATAGCCCAATACCTCTAAAAAACGCTTTGATGAATTTCGGCCCATAGAGCGTAAAGTATTTCGAATCTTTTGGGCGGTCCTGTAGATAAACTATTCAGTCGAATGGAACCGAAAGGGGAGGTGCACAACTAGATGTTACAACAATCCTAAATATAAAGTTTCAACATTCAACGCCTAACAGTTTTTGAGATATGCGAGTTTAATGAATTTCGGCCCATTGAGTGTAATGTATTTCGAATGTTTTGGGCAGTCCTGTAGATAAACTATCCAGTCGAATGGAACCAAAAGGGGAGGTGCACAACTAGATGTTACAACTATCCAAAATATGAAGTTTCGACATTCTACGCCTAATAGCTTTTGAGTTAGGCGAGTTTAATGAATTTCGGCCCATAGAGCGTAATGTATTTCGAATCTTTTGGGCGGTCCTGTACATAAACTATCCATTCGATTGCCACCAAAAGGGGAGGTGCACAACTAGATCATAGAACAATCCTAAATATCAAATCTCAACATTCTACGACCAATAGTTTTTGAGATATGCGAGTTACATACATACGTACGTACGTACAGACGGCATGGAAAAACTGGCCACAGTAGACTCGCCACTGGTCAAAATGAGTTGCAGACGTGTTAATATGATCGTGCATGCTAGCCTACGATGAGATGCATCGAAAAAAGTTTTTAAATTAAATTTAGAGGTAGTCAAAATCGGTTTTTATGTCGAAATTTAGCCCCCAAAATTTTTCGGGATCACATTACTTCCTTATACTACGTACAAGGAAGTAAAAAAGAAGGTAAAATGCAAAGGAAGTTAAACCATAGCAGTTTGTTTTAAGACGACGCGCCGTGTTAACCCTTTAACGCGCAGTGTTCCCGCCCTGGGAACACCAAACTGTGACGTTTGGACTTTGGCTAGTCACGAAGAATAGATTTGATTTCTATAAAAATAGTTGCGGGTGACATAGCTCCACGAGAATCCTTTACTTTTTAGCACGTCATTTCCGTAAAAAAAATTGTCACGATTCTTTTTAACAGCACTGACATCTGCTGAAAAATGGAAGAATGCGAGAACAGCTGGATAGATTGCCCAATGCTGAAAAAAGGGCATCCGTTGCCATCGCTCGACTTAACTACCAGCAAGATGGCGGACGATCGAAACGTTCATCGCGTGCCACAGATCTAGAGAACGCGATGAACGTTTCGATCGTCCGCCATCTTGCTGGTAGTTAAGTCGAGCGATGGCAACGGATGCCCTTTTTTCAGCATTGGGAAAGGGTTGCGCCTCAAAGGGTTAAAAAAGAAATCATAGCAGGTTTAACTTCTCACTCCGATACATAAACTTCGTACATAGTGTCACTAGGAATATGATTTCCCAGCTGATTGACACGGCGTGTCACCTCAACGCCAAACATCCCTTCTCCGAGCAGCCGTCATGATTTTTGGGGTCTCTCTCACGATTTCGGAATCTGCATAAAGGGGATAAGTCCCGATGTCATGCCGATGACAAATTTGTTTTGGACGCTGTTTTCAATGTGACTTTCAGACGCGCTTTTTATTTATAAGGACACTTTTGCCAGAAGACGTTTCCCCCCCACTTCCACCAGGAAAAAAAAAAAAAAAAAACCTGTCTTTTTATTTCTGAGAGAGGTGTGTGCATATTCTGCAGGGAAAGCGTTATTTTTAAGTAAAGCGTGGCGTCACAACTCGTCATATAGTTTGGCGGCTTCGTCTGTGCTGAAAGGACGTTACGGCGCGAAAAGGAAGTTGAATAACCAACTGTTTTCATGTGTTTATATATATATATATATTTCATCTTAATACAAGGAAACAGCTAAATGTGAAAGTGAAATACGCGCATAACTCTCTGCGGGCCCGTTGTTCGCATGAAAACGCGACTATTTTTTTTTTTTTTTTTTTTTTTTTTTGTTAAACCAGCATGCTTAGTGGAAATATCAAAATATGCGAAATTATTTGACACGTGACGAAATATTTGCATTGGATGTCATCGTTGCCAAGTGAAAAAGCAGAAACTTTGCTCATAACAATTTTTTGTAACAGCTTATGTGGGTTTAATTAAAAATTCAGCTTATACTTTTTTTATCAATGGAATTCGAAAAGAGTTGAGTGTACATTTTATAGTCAGGCGAAATTGAATAACAGTCTGATGGATAAGTTTAGGGATGCAATAATTCAGAAATCATTTTTCTACAAAAGTTTTGATAAAAGTGGATTTCCTTTGAAAAAATCTCAAAATCGTTAAATTTTGTTACATATTCAGAGCAAGATTATTATTATTATTTTTTTTTTTTTTTCAAGAAAATGTTCTCCTCCTTCATCCGATGATATAACGATTCTTTTCTTGGAGATGTTATTTCTGGTAGCATTGCTGGTTATCTGCGAAAAATGGCTCAAAAATTCATAAAATATTTAAAAAAAAAGTTAGCACGAATTTTGAAACAATCGCTTCATGGTTCATAGCTTTATTGCCGGATCTTCCTTTAAACCAAATTTGGTATAGCTACGTGTAACCGCGTTTAACGCTACAGACACTAACAATGAATAGAGACGAAAATTGACGTCTAGCATTTAAAACGAATCGTTGAAAAAAATATGGTGAAATATTATTAGTTCATTGTACTCTACTTAATGACACTTAAAAAATTGTACTTTTCCCCCAACAATTTTGAAAGTCAAGATTTACTAACAGTAGATTCCCGTTTTTACCGAACATCTAAGCATGAATATTCATGATTATCTATGTTGTTCGGATCAGTCTCCCTTGGACACAATGAATGCAATACACTGGGCAATTTATTTGCAGGGTCGCCAATAGGCTTTCTATACATTAAGGTCGATGGATACCTTCTATTCATTAAAAGTCTGCGGTCAATCACTATTTGGGCTATGCTTAAAATGTCGCAAACTATCAAAAGCTTTGCGGCTTTTGGTGAACTATCACCAATTTAAGTGCCTCCCCTCAAAAAAAAAAAAAAAAAAAAAAAAAAAAAAAATAAAATCTTTCAAACTGAATCCAGCTTGGCGATATCTCAAAAATATTAATTGTATCCCTTTCAAATGAAATAAGTTGAGATGAAGTAGTACACCGAAAATTTTTATGATTTAACTAACGTACAAGGAAGTGGTGTCCACATAGGATTGGTATTTTGTCCACTTTTTCGTAAAAAGCCCGGGATGCTGGACAAAATTGGACGAAATAGACCACAAAAATCATTGAATTAGGAATATTGTTATGATGCATGTTTTGTTATCATGCGAACAAAACTGTGTTCCTGCATTTTAACAAAAATATTAATATAGCATTTTAACAAGAATAATTTTTTTGAATTATTCATTAAAAGTCATCACATGAATCATATATAACCCAATAATTCACAAAGAAAAGATAAACTACATCGTAAAGTAATTAATTTTATGAAGTATTTTGTTGAAAAATTAAGCTTAACAAAATGCTTAATAAATTAGATATCAAATAATTAATTTAATAACATTGTACATGAAAAAAGGGGCCTCTTTTATGATATAGCATAAATAGTACGATATATCAAAAATAGAAAAAAAGGCATTTTTATTTAAAATATAAAATAAAATAATTTTATTTTATATTTTAAATAAAAATGTGCGCGCACAGCAAGCTGTCGTCAAAAAAGGGGTCTCTTAGTCTGTGGCACGCGATGAACGTTTCGATCGTCCGCCATCTTGCTGGTAGTTAAGTCGAGCGTTGGCAACGGCTGCCCTTTTTTCAGCATTTGGAAAGGGTTGCGCCTCAAAGGGTTAAACAAATCTACTTGATTATTACGTTTTTCCTTTTATAAATCATGTATGGGGATTTCTATAAAGCCTGAATTTCTGTAACTTGGTATCGATTTTTAAGTTTCAGTGATTCCAAATTCTTGAAGAGGTTTGATTTGTGCATCTAGTTTATTTCTTATTTTTATTTTCAGAATCGTACGGTGCTCTGTTGCTGCCCGATGAAAAAAGTCCCCAAGACTCGCACGGGAGCGGAGCTATTGCCGACATCTTCCCTGTTGCTGACAGCATTCACGTCTCATTGGGTTTTAATGGAATATTCACTTCTAGAGGTAGGTACCAAATATTCCTAAAGCAAAGAAAAATTCCTTATTTTTATTATTTTGTCCTAGTTTTTTCATTCTTATTGGTTTTTTTTTAAATAAATAAAGTAGATGATTTATTTTTCTTTTCCTTAAACGATCACTAACTTCCTTATTCTCCAAACACTTGACAGTGCGAATTAATTCAAATTTGCTTGTTAAAGTCATCGGTAAGATATCTTACCGATGACTTCAACTCTTAAAATTTACAGTTTAGAAATCCTTTTCAACAGTTTCCAAGAAAGTAGAAAAACGTTGATGATTTCACTTCGTCTGTCCGTCTGTCCTCCAACTGTCGCAATCCAGGCATTTCACTACCTGCAAATATTGTATGCCAAAAATAGCAATCAAACGGTGTCAAATTACGCGGAATTTATGGCAGCGAGGGCGGAAGATCGTTTAAGCAAGCTCTCTTTTTAACGGATTTCTTTTGCGTGTGTGTACGGTTGATTTTCCTGCTCTGTTACTTCATCAATTGAGAAGATAGATTTACAGGCAACTTTAGTGGCGCGCGGAAAAAGCTTCTGAAATTTTTATGCTTGTGGAAGCAAGCTTTTCCAGTATTCCCGATTTACTGGATTTACAACTAAATTTAACTATGTGACATAATTATATTTGGAGGATATACAGTGGTGGCCAAAATTGTGGACACTTTTAGAAATGTTTAGGTTTTCTAACTTTGCATGCTTATAGGAAGTGCTACGTTTCACAAAATGCAAACTCATATATCATTTTAAAGAAAATTGAATACTGATTTCAATACACAAAACTAAATTTAAACGTGTGCAATAGAATAAAAGTTAAAATTACTTTAATCTGATAAACAAATACAGTGATGTAGGGGATTGTAATTTCTAACTTTCCAGGTCAATCTCTGTTATTTTTCCGAGCTTAAAACTCTCGTCAGCTCAATGAAACATCGATATGAAGCTGTAATAAAAATTTAAGGCTACCCTACAAATTAGTGATAACTCACTGCAATTTTCAATAACTAATGCATCTCGATAATTATTGCCGTTTAACTTTTTTTGTATAACAAATATTTTAATTTTGTGTTTTGTATTAAAATCAGTATTAAATTATCTTTAAAATGATGTAAAAGAATTTACATTTTGTGAAACATAACATTTTTTATACATATACGAACTTAGAAAAGAAAAATTCGTTTCCAAAAGTGTCCACAAATTTGGCCACCACTGTATTTTCAAATTTGATGTTAGTGCCTTTTTTAGTTACTTTCTCCCTTTAATATTGAGACTTCTCAGATGAATTGATATTTTACAAAAAAATGTTTATATTAAAAATATGGTTAATTGAATTTTAAAAAAGAACACAGTGATTAAAATGTTAAGATTGTTAGATGAGATCCTAGTCTGCAGACATTGGCATAAACTGGCATCTATAATTGGAGGGGGGGGGATGTTTCCTATTGTAGGAAATATCATTTTCAAGTAGGTTATATCAGAATTTTCTTGAATTTTAAGGTGGGGTGGGAGGCGCAATTGCCCCCGCTTGCTCATAGTAAGTTATGCATATGTCTGTTGGTACAAAATAAAACTCATTAATTGTTGGACAGATATTTATAACAGCAATCTTTTAGATGTGGTTCTCCGCTATAATGGTGTAAACATAGAAAATGCAGTATCAACATTTCTAGGATTAGTACCATTAGAAAACAAAATTGTTCCAATTCTATATCATGAAAGTTTGGAAATATCGATTAATCAGTTTTTCATGTAGCAATGATGGATGGTATACTACGCTATGAAGAGATAACCCACTAAAGTCGATTGGCAGGATTTCCTACCAGTAACATTTACAATTTTTTTCTTTTCTTTTAATTTAATTTAATTTATTTTCTTTTTATAGTAAAATCTCAAAAAAAAAGTTCTGGTCTTTAATGGGTTAAGAATAACATAGAATCGATTTATTTAGTATGTTTTGAATTTCTTATTTTTAAATAAACACAGATTTTACTATCTAAAACTTAAACCTTAGTTTTTAAATATATATATATATATATATATATATTGACTAACTTAATTCAGTGGCTTTCGCTATAGAACATTCAACAGCAATGTTTTTTTTCCACACGGCTTAGCTGATCCTGAATAGAAGTAGATGAAATGTTAAGAAAATGTTTAGTATACAAAAATCAAACTTTATTTTTTTAGCAATTTTTTTAGCACTTTCGCCGTTGAGCATTCTACAACACTGCGTGTTTTCACACAGCTTAGCCGGCTGTGAAGCAAAGTAGATGAGAAATGTGTAGAAAATGTTTAGTATAGAAAAATTAAACTTTTATTTTGTAATTTTTTATCTTAATTCAGCCACTTTCGCTACTGAGCCTGTTCAAAAACACTATGTTTTCCCACACGGCTTAGCTGATAGTGAATCAAAGTAGACGAAACGTTTAAGAAGATCTATTCAAGGAAAGAACTTGGGAGATTATTGTCAAGATCTTCGTGGTATGTTTCCAAGAAGTGCTGTTCTTGGAAATTTAACGGGTGGCTTAGGTTATTTTTAAGATGTAGCACGTCTTGAGTGACTGTGAGGAAAAAAACCTAAACAATCGTTTTTATTGCAGTAACGATAGATACGCTGGAGTCATTTAGATTTTTCATTACGTGTTGGGATTTATAAACTTGAAATTATTTCGCTCGCAGCATAAATTTTTTTTAGTCTCATTTTAATGACCTAGTGTGGCATTAAATGAATTCTGAAAATCGTGATACAAAAATAACATCGATATCACGTTTCGATGTTTCAATTTTTGAAATGATGAGCTGGAAGTTTAGTTCGAGCGATCCCCGAAAATTGTATTATATTAAAAGTAAATAAAATTTTGCAAGATGAAGTCTAAAATAAATAAACAGTAAAAGTTAAGGTCATACGTGGATATTTTAATGCTCGATGGTAAAACATTTTATAAATTTTGTTTAAACTTAATGTTGAATGTGCAATTTATGTTTTAAAAAGGATAATTAACAATATTAATAATTTTCTGAGTTTTATTAATAAAAAATTAGTGTTGAAATTTATATATTTTTTTTATATATTCTTTTTCAGGGATGAGATTCATCAGAATTTGGTCTGATTTTCCTACTTTTTTTATGTTTCAGAAAAATTCAGTTTTTCAATTCTCCAAAAATGTTCTGAATTTTTAAAATTTTTTATTAAGGTAAAATTGTATACATATAGGATAGATTTAATATCAGTATTATTATCATCTCATCAGTATCATTTCTCATCTCATGAAACTCATCAGTAGTTATTGCTCAAATGTTCGCACATTCTTTCAGACTTTTTCCTTTTTCGTGAATCTCATCACTGCTTTTAATTTTATTTGTTGTTATATTAAAAATGTATCTATGTAAGATTAAAAAAAATAATATGGATATTCAGACATGGTTGTTTTCCGGGGTCTTACTATACTGGGTCTTCAAATGTTTCTATCATATTCTATTTATTTATTTTTTTCCCCTTGCGTGCCTTCCAACTTTTTCGAACTTTCCAGAACTCTTCTGGAAAACAAATCTTCTGTGTTTCCGTGGAAACGCAAGAACCGCTTTTTGTTGTTGTTGTATTTGGAAAACTCATTTCTGTACTTGATTGCTTGATTAAATCCATTTATTTTAAGTCAAAATTGCATCAGTTAAACTGCACAAAAAATTATTCTCGAAAATTCGATTTCTTAGTTTTCTTAGACGTCTATATATTTTGACATTTCTAAGTCAAATGATATATTTTATTTTAATTTTGTGCCCCCCAAGTATTGTAACCAGTATTGTTGTTCTGATTTCATTTAAATACGCGATGCATTTTAATAGGCTAATGCTACTCCTTTTTGCCCAGACAAACGCATTTTTAAATTGCTCCATTTCCCCCCTATCTGCTGAAAAATTAAAAAATAAATTGATGAATAAATATACTTCAATTATCAACGGTTCTTCGCTGGCATTTCCATAAAGTTGCAGAGTGACATAAGAGATACCGTTTTCTAATGATATATTTTTTAAATAAACAGGGGGAATTATTACCGATAAAGAAGCAGATAACATGCTTACCGATAAAAATGAAGGACTTAGAGAGAGAGAGAGAGAGAGAAGGCTGAATTTGACTTTTATTTTTAAATATTTTTTTAAAAGCCACTGTTTTTGTTGTAGTAAGCATTTGTTTATCAATTACGTCTGCGCCGTTTGGGAAGCACTCAGTTCCAGTTATTGATATGCAAAAGGCGTAGTTTTTCTTCTTTTTTTCTTGTGACGTCGTAATTGTTCTGAGGAATTCTTTTGTTGCGCGATATCTTTTCCGGATTATTTAAATGGGATCGAATGATTGAAATGCTTGAGAACGAGTTTGTTTTGATTAATGTGATTGCACGAGGTACAGTTTTTGGGAATGTGAGTTTGCTGTTTTTTTTTTTTTGCATGTATATTCTGTGTGTTTTAGTGGACAACATTTTGAGCACAACAAACAGAATTTAAGTTGTTCCTTCTAATAATCAGCACTTAATTTTCTTTCCTAATAGAGTTTGTATTTTCAGTTATTGAGCAGGCAATTAAAGTTCTTAAACTTTCTTACATTGCTTTCGAATAAAAATAATAAGCGTATATGTATTAATATTTTTAAATTCATTTGGGACATGAATTTTTTTTCGATAATATTATATTGGCTTGTTTTATCTAAATCCATTTATGAAATACAGAATGTTAAAATTTTATTGCAGATCATGATATCTTTTTTTAAAACTGTACAGAGATAAATAGTTGATTATTGTTATGGAATAAAAAGAAAGTTTTATACTTGTTACACTTTTTAAGTTAACCAATAAGGAATAAAAAATATAATTTAGCTCTAAAAATAGAGACTGGAGAATTTTTAGAAAATTCTTCTCCGATCGAATACATGCATTAAAAAATTAGAAATATGTCTGCTTTTTCCCCGTACGAAGAACGCGCACTCATCTAATCTATTATATCAAAACAGTCGAAGTCAACAATCAATTCCTAGATGTATTCAAAACATCAAAATTGCTCAAAACGTCTCTTCAAATTTTTTTTAATTGTAAAATATGATACTCCAGTTGCTTGAGCAGCTGTCTTTGTGAAAGAGGCACTGTCGTAGATTCTGCTGCAGCTTCTTGATAGCAAAATTCTGCAACATTATGCACAATTTTACGTACCCGAGATCTAGTCTCATCTTTCTTAAACTTTAAAGGCATTTTCGAAAGTTTCCAGTCAAACAATTAGACTGACTGAAATAATCAACTGAAATATTTAAATAATAAGAAATAAAAATTTATAGAAACTGAAAGAATTAAACTAATAAGAACATATTTTAAAACTTAACAAAAGAAAACAAGAAAAAATATTAAAAATAAGTATAAAGTTAGCGAGGAAAGAAACGGGCAACTGCGGGGGGAAAAAAAGAAGAAAAAAAAAAAAACAGAAGACGAATGACAAGTTCCGGTCATCCTGTGGATCATTTTTACGAAGGGGCAAATTTCTGCACCTGTTCATCTACTAAAGTAAAGATAACGCTTTTCCTCTATTATGTAGGAAGTTGCGTGGTGTTTTTTTTTTTTTTTTCAATTTGTTCGCCAACATGATCCCCGAAAAAAATGAAACCCCTAATTATATGATTCTCCCCTCTACCAAATGTACCAACCCCATTTCCATGGTGACCATCAGCTGAGAGGAAAGGACGCCGAGGGAGTTCTTTAAACAGGCAGACAGTTCATGTTACAGTATGTAGGAATAACATGTAAAAAATTTCGCAGTAATCTGCATAATTACGGCAGTTAGAGCACGGACGGTCAATCAGACAGAGCGTTATGTATTGGAATTATTTTGAGTAATCCCGTAAAAGATCTTCAACACTGTATACACCATTTTCAATAGGGTACTTGTTACAGTACATAGAAATAGCGTGTATAAATTTCGTAGTAATGGATGCATAAGTATGGCAGTGGGAATACCGACGGACAAACTGAAATCATAAAAACTTTTCAACTACGTTGTTAGTGTGTTAATAAAATAGACAGTTTCACTTTGTGAGAAGCAAACACGTTTTATTTACATTGATAATGTTCGCACAAAACACAAATGAATATATTTTTAAGTATTATAATCCATTTGTACGACTGTCGTTACAGATGTGAGAGATGTGCCTTTGGTCGTAAGCCTGTTTTACGAAGAAAATGACGTCCTTCAGCCCATCTCCGAAACCCAAGTTGCACTGCCTAAGGCTCATCCGGTAAGTGAACAACTGCAAATCTTGGAACAAACTTTCATTTGTTTAATTAAGTGTTTTTCAATAAGGGTAACGGGATATTGATGAGAAAATACTCTGTTTCAGAAAGGACTCCAGTTGAAGATAAGTGTATATCTGGGCAAAATAAATCCTTCTTGAACTTCTAAAATCTATCGAGATGGTTGGGAACTTAACCAACACCTCCTAGATATAGAAGACCTGACAGCAGAAGCTTTTACGTCATCACTAAGTCATCTAAGATGACGTGATCACAGTTTTTCGTTTCACAAAGTAAAACTATTTAAAATTTTTGGTGAATGATACGGATTTTAGAAAATATCTTAAGTTAAAAATAAAAATTAAAATACCTTTCTAATAAAAAAATAATTTATTATGATCTATTTCTATATCATATTATATAATTAGTGATAGTTAAAATTTCCTATAAGTCGTAAAATTAAATTTTCTATCTTTCATTAAAATGTTTTACGTGCCAGTAAATTCACCACAAACTTTGAATAGGATTACTTTGTGAAAATAAATGTGTGATGTCGTCTTTTTAGTGGACCTAATGATGACGTAAAAGTTTCTGTTCTCAGGTATTCTATATCTATTAGGTGTTGACTTAACCCACCATCGGACCCATGTTTAACCTGCAATTTCACAAGCGTATCGCTGGGCTACGTCTGAGCATTCAGATACCCCCTTCTCGGCTGATTTTTTTTTTTTCATTGATCAGAGAGAACGGGTTAAACCTGGGTCCAAGTATTAACCCTTTGAGGCGCAACCCTTTCCCGATGCTGAAGAAAGTGCAGCCGTGGCCATCGCTCGACTTAACTACCAGAAAGATGGCGGGCGATCGAAACGTTCATTGCGTGCCACAGATCTAGACACCCTTTTTTGGCGCAACTGGCTGTGGCACAGCAAGCTTTCGTCCAAAAGGGTCTATAGATCTGTGGCACGCGATGAACGTTTCGATTGTCCGCCATCTTGCCGGTAGTTAAGTCGAGCAATGGCAACGGCTGCCTTTTTTCAGCATTGGGCAATCTATCCGGCTGTTCTCGCATTCTTCCATTTTTCAGCAGATGTCAGTGCTGTTAAAAATAATCGTGACAATTTTTTTTTTTTTTAACGGGCAATGACGTGCTAAAAAGTAAAGGATTCTCGTGGAGTTATGTCAGCCGCAACTATTTTTATAGAAATCAGATCTATTTTTCGTGACTGGCAACAGTCAAAACGTCAGAGTTTGGTGTTCCCAGAGCGGGAACACTGCGCATTAAAGGGTTAAAACGAATAAAATATGGGAAAAGAATGATCCACCTCTGATTGCTTTTTTGAACTTACTACCCACTTAGTGGCAACAATCAGCTTAAAAATGAATCAATTTTTTGTGACTACAATCTTAATTTCTCTCTTTTTTTCCAGGACTACAACAGCGCTACGGTCAAGCTAGACTTGTCTCCCAGTTTTCAAGAGCGTCTGTCCAGTGGCAAGTTCGAGCTCCGAATATCGTCCAAGGACGGACTCCGCTACCAGAGCGGTCGTATCACACCCAAGGTCACCTGCAATGGTAGGGGCACCTCTCTTCGTCTCTCACTATATCCGGGTTCGAGCTCTCTGTGTCCCTCGCTTAACAAGTCCCCTAATTGATGACCGTGATGCGATATCTCGATAATTGAAGCAAATAATTAGTTAGGTTTTTTTTTTTACCCTTTTTATTGTTAGTTTGATTTAAGCTGTAGGTTTTGTTTTATTTTTTTTTTCTACAGAGATCGCTTAAATATGCATGAGGGGTGTCTCGAGAGACTCCAGTGTGACGCCAAAGGTGTTTCCATCGAGTGCCGGCAGGAATTTGAGCGATTTCCATCAGTAGCTATGAATCTGAAATCGATACGATCTTCTTCACCCCTAATAAATCTAATGATGGCCTGCTCGGAAATTGCTCGGCGTTCGTTGGCTTTGTTGAGTTTGGGGTTTAAGCAGAGTTGAGTCTCCTTGGTGCCTGCTTCCAGTATTAGGTGATGTTATCGTCGCCCACTTCCAGCACTGGTAGTGCGTATCTTGTTAACTGATTTGCCATGAGTTTTGGGGGATTCCGGGAGTTAATTAATGATGCGGAGTTAATTGAAACCATTTTGCAATCTGATCGCAGTCGGCGGCGAAGTTGTCGTTCTAAATTTAGAATGCGGAGTAACTGGTAGTTAACTAGTGAACTCGCAAACCTTATTTAAAAAAGCAAAAGAATTAGATTTATTATGTTGTTTATTTGATGTATTCTAAATTTCTGAATCCTGCTGATTGACGTAACTTGCCTCTCGTACAGAGATTAAACTTCTCTACTATTTTTCGCAAAATCCGAAAGTCTTAGAATGCGGGAGGAAAAAATGGAAGACACATTCACTTAAACGCCACTGGTTTAGTGCTTTAACATGCCTACATCCTTGTTATATGAATCAGTGTAGCTACTTAGAAACAAAACAATATTAACTGAAAAATAAGTAACTTAATTCTGTTTTTACGACGTTGATGTGCATAATTTAAAGATTTGGTATGTTTTTTTCTTCCTTCCAGTTTTCCAAGCAGTTATTACTCCATCTGAAGTGACTGATCCTACTAAAGACCCTGTGACAGGTTTTATTGTTTTGGATATAGGCCCTGACGGATATATCACCTACAAAGTGAGTTTAGCTGATTACTTAACTTTTGATTAACTCATAAAAATATATATTAGGCAACGTGATCTGACTTTATATTGGTCATTTCAGAATAATTCATCTAGTAGGGAACATCTTCCTCTTAAAAGAATTTTTAATACATTAGACAAAAAGTTTGGTTTATTTTGCACCTTTCATTAGGTCAGTAAAGACGATTAACTGCCCACTTTTCAAGAAGTGTCCACCCTACTAGCAATTTTGCTCGGGCTATCATCGGCCAGCTATGTTGCCGATAATAATCCGAGCAAACGTGCTAGTAGGGTTTCCTGGCATACCCTCGATATGCCACTGTCTATAACATCCCAGATACCATCAAAAGATCCCAGGGACATGCTGAATATGTCATCCGTAGGATATTCAGATATCCTATGAATGTTCCAAAGTAATCAAAAGATGTCTGTAGAAAATTTGATGCCCATCAAATATCCCTCCTGTTCACAACCACAGTACATCCCAAGTAGACATTATATGATTTTCAGGGGACGTGTACGGTTACCTGATATTCTAGCTGTTCAGAAATTTACAATTTTTGTTTTACACCGATGTCCAAAATTAAAGTTACAAAGTGAAAAAAGGATATTCATCGTATGGTGAAGCCAGAGCTATCTCCAGACCTCAATCTCATAGAGCACTTTTGAAATGCTATAGAAGTGTTAACAGCCCCCTATAAAAACCCTCCAGCTTTGGAGGGTTCTTGACTTTTTAAACAAATTGGAATTACTGCCTTACTCGTTGATCAATAGCCTCATTAGCAATATCAGAGTATAGCCTCATTAGCAGTATCATTCTCACAAAAATTTCGTTCTTTATGTCATTTTAGACAACAGTGTACTTTGATGAAAATTTTCCTGTGACATGCAATTTACATCCTGCCAACTTACATCCATAAGTATGGTCTTTATTGACACGGCGGTAGTAAATGTTCTAGGCAACAATCGCTGCCAGTCATTTTACTTCAAGAGTGGCGCGTTTTCACTATAAGCATTTCTGAGGTTATCATTTCATTTTATCTCCTGGCAGTCCTCCAGTTCTGTATTTATGACTAAGCAAATCGAAACGTGCGAATGGAAGCTGTTGACAACAGCTGGAGTTCCCAATCATGTTTATCCTCCTGGATTATTGTTTTCCAGTATGAGCATATAACCCGTTTTTATAAAATATTGCTTAATTCTAATTCCTGTTCACTGTTTTTGTTTTAAGTAAAAAGTGCAAAGGTTTCCTAAGACTTCCTCCTAGGGAAATTTTAGCGGAATTTATTTTTAATTTTCCTGTTGTGTGTCTATACTTTTATGATTGTATGAATTCCTGTAAAAGTTGTTCTCTCTTTCTCCTCTCGTCAATTTAGGGTTGAAGGGTTCCTTCAATCTCTTCGTGGTAACGATCACCTTAAATGCTTTTTTATGGAAAAATTGCCTTTACAAACTCAAGGTTTCAGAACTGTGGAAATACAGTTAAATCTTGATAAATCAACATAGGACCAGACAATCGCCGGATTATCGAAAGATTCTAGATTATCGGGAGTATAGAAAATTTACAGCTATACACACTTTTTTTTTTTTTTTTTTTTTTTTGAAGGGGAAAAAGTAAAACATAGGATTTGTCTGTGAAAAATAATCATTTATTGTTTCTTTGATTTATGAATTTTATCCGAAACAGATTCTTGTAAATGTTTCAAGCACTAGATCATCACTTGCGATGCCTTCGTGAGCGTAGAATGATATCAGAACACGTGTTTCCCAGGGGCACTGGATTGCCGAACGTGCCTGACTAACCAGCCGCCTTTTTCGCAAGATGGTACTGTATTTTTCTATCAATTTTTTCCCTTCTTCTTCTAAAAATATTCATTTAATATTATCACCAGACAAAATTTCTCTAATGCAGTTAAAAGGACATTAATTACAATGGCATTGGTATTCTTCTAATTCCATTAAAGGAACTTTGTATAGTAATGGAATTAATGTTCCTCTCCTCCACTTAAATTACAGAAATTTTTGCTCCGTAATAACATTATATGAATGTTTTCAGAACAAGAGGGAAAAAAAGTATGTTTGAAAAGCATTAAATAGTTAGTTGCATTTATAAAGGCAGTTTTTTTCCATGGGAAAGCACTAAGTTGATGATTACCCCGAAGAGATTGGTGAAGCCCCATAAAATATTGGGCAAACGTCGGTTTTCCAATTTATTCGAGAAATTAAACCAGGAATATAAATTATAGCTTATTTATTTTTGCGACTGGTAAAATTTTCAACTGTACTCAAAAAGGACACAGGGCATTAATGGGTTAAGATAAAACTGACAAGATTAACGGCCGTATCTTGTCAGTTGACACGCGGACTAACACTTGACACGCGGATTAAACCAAACTCGTGTGTTAAAGTGATCGGTAAGATATCTTACCGATGAATATAACACGCGTTTCAGGATTAATCCTAATGTCAAATGTTTGGTGAATACGGCCGTAAGAGCATCCTTCATCTAAGTGCTGGTGTATCTACACTGCGAGAGGTTTGTTTATGTCACGCAACTATAGTTGCTTTATCCGCCGAAATGCTGTATTGTTGAGAATACATGGAAAATATTTTACATATAAATCTTATAATTTATTTTTTATTTTTTACCTGTTTTTATGTATGACATAAATGGAAATATTTCTAGTAGAAATATTTTATTTTACATGTTTCTATGCACGTTCAATAATGGAACCGTGCATCTTCAGCTTTCATTAAACGCACGTGTGTTACTTAAAAATCTTGTCACCAATTTAATTTTTTTTTTTTTTTAAATTCTGAATGTGTTTATAGCTCCATGTCAGCGACCCGAACATCGAGGCAGTCCGCATCTCTCTGGAAACCGATGTTGAGACGCCAACTGGCACGGGCATGCGACTTCTACAACAGGTGACACAGAATCTCACCGACTCATGGGTAAGTGACACACTTTCGGGTAACACTCTCCCCCTTTTTTTTTACCCTGTTGTGCCGCCATATTTTGGGGATGATTTGCAATAATTCGGGCATCATCACCACCATCGTTCTAAAAGTGAAGATAAACGATGTTTTGCTTGGTCGTCTGTCTTTATTTTATTTTATTTATTTATTCTGAGAAGGCGGGCTTGCGTAAATGTCAAATGGTGTGTTCTGAAAGAGGCGGTTTTTTTTTTTTTTTTTTTTTTCAACCAAATAATTTAGTTGTCCCAACAAAATATATTGGTGAATATATCCAAATTTTTTAGGAGCAGCTCAAATCATTGATGTATGAACGAAAATTTTGCTGCCAATCAACGGAACATTTTACCTCTTGTGAAGCTATTTTGATAAATTTTATCGATTAAGCAATTTCTAATTAACAAATAATACAGGGTTTTCAAGAATTGTTATTCAAACTTATTGAAATTGATGTTAAGTAATTAAGTAACTCAATTTCTAACTAAAGGACTGCATTTTGTTTCTCCTATCATGTATATTTAAATATACCAATAGATGGCGACACTTGTGGCAAAAGAATCGGAAAACTGCAATTGTCATGTGACTTTTCAACAAGATGGCTTTCCTCCCCACATTGGCCAAATCTATGCACAGTTGCCTCAGTCAGCATTTCTCACAATCAGGGGCATAGCCACGGGGGGGGGGGTTAGGGGAGATAACCCCCCCCCCTTAGGGCTTATTTCCCCCTAAGGAAAGCCCTGAAGAATTCCAGAGCTTTCCTTGGGAAGCCCTCGAGGAGGAATTGAGGAGGCTCCCCATGAGGAATTTTTTGCCATGAGGAAGACAGGCTGTGCTGCCTTCCTCGCAGCTGTCGTCAAAAAAGAGCCTCTAGATCTGTGGAACGCGATGAACGTTTCGATCGTCCGCCATCTTACTGGCAGTTAAGTCGAGTGATGGCAACGGCTGCCCTTTTTTCAGCATTGAGCAATCTATCAAGCTGTTCTCGCATTCTTCCATTTTTCAGCAGATGTCAGTGCTGTTAAAAATAATCGTGACAATTTTTTTTTTACGGGAAAGGACGTGCTAAAAGGATTCTCGTGGAGCTATGTCAACCGCAGCTATTTTTATATAAATCAAATCTATTCTTCGTGAATGGCAACAGTCAAAACGCCAGAGTTTGGGTGTCCCCAGTGCGGGAACAGCTATTGAATTATAATATAATATAATATATATATATATACTGCTGCTCCTAAAATTTTCTAAATTTCATTTTGGAACCCGAGACAAAAATTCCCGTAACCCTGTGTTTTGATAGTGGTTGTTTCCAATGTATCGACAGCACCTACTCAGTGTAAAATATCTTTTATTTCACCTCCCTTCTAGGATGTTTGAGAAAGGGCCTTTTAGCATGATTTATATCATAAACCATTACTCTTGTTTGGTCATAAAATGGGTTTTGACTTCTTATGTCTGCTTTTAAATGCTCGCTCGCTTTAGTTTTATGTGTCGAACGATAAGGGTTATCAAGCATAAACCGATAACAGGACCTTGCGAATTCAAATAAACCGCACATGCGGCTGGATGTAAATTTTCCGACTCCTGATATAGTTAGTGTCTCTAAGCTTTCTTAAAATCATTTTGTCCACATCGATGTAATAGACGATAGATTTAATGCTCTTTTAATATAACTTCTCTTTTATTTCGTGAGTTTCGCCAGATTTCTTTCTTAAAAAAAAAAGAAGAAGAAGCCGAAGTTCATATGCGTACAGCGTGGAATAGAACCGTACCAACGCCTCCAAGATAGAGAAAGCCTTTCAACTCCTACGTTTGCAAGCTTTGACATCATCACTAGGCCTACATCAAAAAGTTTCATTTTCACAAAATAAAACTATTAAAAATTTCTGGCGAATTTAAAAATGAATAGCAATATTTTAATAATTTGAGATTAAAAGATATATAATTTTACTACAAATGGCAGTTTTTAGCCATGACTAATTAGATAATATGATAAGGAGATAAATCAGAATAAATCATTTTGTATGAGAAAGGTATTTTAATTTTAATGCTTAATTTAAGATATGTTTTAATATTTGTAGCATTCACCAGAAATTTTAAATAGTTTTACTTTGTGAAATTAAAACTCTTATGAAGCCACGTTCGTAGGCCTAGTGATGAGGACAAAGATTGGTGACGTAGCAATTGTAAGGCTTTCTACGTCTAGGAGGTGTTGGCCGTACCCAGAAAAAAATCTCGGGGAGGGTCCAAAAATATCGGAGGGGGACCTAACGGTGAAAAAGACTAAATTTTTCGCAAAAAGGTATCATCTTATTGTTTTGTTAATAAAATTTTAAACTTCGCGGGGTGGATTAGGGGGCTACGGGACCCCCTGGTCCACGCCCCTGGGTACGGCCTTGGCGTGGATATTTTACCAATGATATTGGGAGCCTCCTAAAATGTAGATTCCTGTAACAAACGACAAAAGCAAATGAGCCCCGATCAGAAGCCCCGGTCCTTGGCCTTCCAGCAGTCCGGATTTAAATCCACTCGATTATAAAAGTAGTCAGTGTTGGAGGTAAAGTTGTATCAAAAACGCCATCCCAAGTTAAAACATTCATTGAAAAGCAACGATGAAATTCCAATGGAAGTATCGCGTGCCCCGATAAATGATTGCCCATAGAGCCTGTGTAAAGTTAAAAGGTGATCATTTTGAAAAATTGAAATAAATCTCTAAAGTTAACTCATTTAATTGTATCAGAACTTGCGGCACGACTAGGTAAGAAAGAAAGTATCGCGTTCAACAGTTTATCTATCATCAGGTTGGTTTCAGTAGAAAAATTGTTCTATAATCTTTTGAACGAACACCCATGCCCAATATTCTATTCGACTCAAGATCTAAAAACAATGCCTTGAAACTGTAACACAAACCAGTGTCGAAGTAATAGCCGATTTTTACCACTTAACCCTTTGAGACGCAACCCTCAAACCGGCACAGCCAGCTGCGTCAAAAAAGGGCCTCTAGATCTGTGGCACGCGATGAACGTTTCGATCGTCCGCCATCTTGCTTGTAGTTAAGTCGAGCAATAGCAACGGCTGCCCTTTTTTCAGCATTGGGCAATCTATCCAGCTGTTCTCGCATTCTTCCATTTTTCGGCAGATGTTCAATGCTGTTAAAAATAATCGCGACCATTTTTTTACCGGAAATGACGGGCTAAAAAGTAAAGGATTCTCGTGGAGCTATGTCACCTGCAACTATTTTTATAGAAATCAGATCTATTCTTCGTGACTGGAAACAGTCAAAACGTCAACGTTTGGTGTTCCCAGAGCGGGAACACTGCACGTTAAAGGGTTAACACACCTCTGCATAAAAATTGCGCATGCGTCTGCTCGTATACATAAAGGACCTCAGGCATCACTGCACCTGTATCTCACGTGTCTGTCTGATTGAGTACATCCGAAAAGCAGCACCCAACGCTCTGGCACAACGCACAGGAGGGGGGGGGGAAAGGAACTCAATTCCCTTGATATGTAAGAGTTCACTAACACCCTTTACACACGCACGGGTGTCCTCTGCGAACCCAATCCTCCTGTTTAAAAGAAAAAAAGAAAAGAAGAGTTGAGGAGAATTCCAAAAAACATCCCCGTGTTTTGGCGCGGATCTCGTCTACCACTTTATATGTCTGTCTCTCGGGCGTCGCATTGCTTATATCTGGTCCACAATGTGAAACATTTTGAAACGCTTCGCTCCTGCTGCCGCCGACAGTTGCTGTTGTTGTCACTTTTTGGCCTCGAGTTGCCAATCGGAGGAAAAGAAAAAGAGGAGAGTGTAAAACGTGTGTAACACTCTATTGTAAAAGCATTTTCCTCCGGCACATACGTTTGGTGGCACTGTTTTAATTTTTGCGTGATTCATAGCAAGCCATTGTTAGAACTGAAGTGAAGACCAGATAATAATTAATAATTTTTCTAAAGGCCTTACTACACGAAGGAATTATCGTGCTATTTGGTTGCTGCAACCAGTTGCAGAAATCTCTTTCCTGGAAATTTTCCTCGGTTACTTAGGGAACAGTCAACTCCAACGTTTTCGTTCAGAGGCGAAAAAATTGCAGGTTGCTGGAAATCCAGCCAATCGTAGTGCTTCCTATTTCTACGCCCCAACACATGATGGCGGAAGAGTCAGCGTCAGCCATACCGTTCGTAGTGAAAGGGATGAGCGTGTGCAAAAACAAAATGTCCGTGAAATGGAATATCGACATGGAATTGATTTGATTGAAGGAAAGAAAAATAAATAGCAATCCGATCCGAAGATACACGAGGTATAAGCAACCAACGATATGCTATTTATATTTACATGCTCTAGCAACCGCCCATTCGGAGAATCTCTGACGTTTGTGAGCTCAGCAGGGTTTGTTTACTATGGCAACCCTGCGTGCTCATCTGGGCTCCCTGAATTGCGGGAATGAATTGCAGCGACTGGTTTCTGCAACCAAAATTGCTCTAAATTTTGTCCGTGTAATAAGGCTTTACATGCGGAATTTAATCCTTTTCTGTCCATCGTGTGATGTTTCAAACCCTCTGTGTACAGGTATAAAGGAACGCAAGATTATACCATTGTACGTCACTAAAGTAAGCTCAAGTATTTCGACCTCAAACGATAAACACTACTTTTCCACTCTCTTTTGCCCTACTCGCTGGCAGGCACCAGTGATCAGTTTCGGCTTCAGACAACTGGAAATCTCCTCAAGCCGGTCCGTGATTACTACACGGGCACGATCCCCGGGCACTACATTTACATATAGTCCAAAAATAAGTTTAAACTAGTACATTTGTATTAGCCTAATCTCATTTTTGCCTGGAGTAATCTTCGACAAATCTAGTAACATGTTGTTAGAGAACGAAGTTGTTCCGAATCTGCCAACAACGTTGAACGTAATCTTTTTTGCAAGACGGGGTTTCTCCGCACGTTGCACATGAAACACTTCTAAGCACGAGCATCGCGTGTTTGCTTGACGACAATTGCGATAACATTTAGAAGGCTGCCGTGGAATGTTTCTGAACCTCTGATGACATATAGTCACTTCAAAATGACTCAGTCATTTTTGAAGTTTTATCGTTGGTTCTGGCTAATATGAGAGCCTCATAAAAATGAATTCGTCGAATACTCATAAAAGTCTTTCACACATGATTCCGAAATTGAGGCAATCTGCTTCAAAATGAAATATGTACATTACATTGAATTTAAATGTTTTTAAATTTCAATTCATTTTATTTTGATATTGTTATAGGCACCGATTCTGAAATGTATCAATTTTTAAGGAAATAATAATATTCGACTCAAAAACTGGTTCTTTTTAGGGTAATGGCAGTTTCAGCCGGAGAAGCGCCCAAGAAGTAGAAATGCTACTGAGCGACGATTTAGTTGTTTCAGTGTATGCGGAGAGTCAACATATTCCTATATCTCAGTTAACTGGATCTTCCTACATACACAGAACATTCAATCCAGAAGAAACCACCGTGAGTAACATTTAGATTTTAATATTGTAGTGTTAAAGGAGATTATTTCATTATATTGTTTTGAAATCAATGCCAGTTTCTTACAAGGTTATATATAATTCCGTTAGAAAATCTATCGGGATAACAGACTATGACAGTAACCCAAAAGTTAAAAGGTATTATTTAAATAAAATTTATTGCTGTTGTTGGTTATAATAATTGATCATTTTTATAAATGTAATTTATAAACTTTTTCCCCTTAGATTTAACTCTTTGAGGCGCAACCCTTTCCCAATGTTGAAAAAAGAGCAGCCGTTGCCATCGCTCCACAGCCAGCTGTCGTCAAAAAAGGGTCTCTAGATCTGTGGCACGCGATGAACGTTTCGATCGTCCGCCATCTTGCTGGTAGTTAAGTCGAGCGATGGCAACGGCTGCCTTTTTTTCAGCATTGGGCTATCTATCCAGCTGTTCTCGCATTCTTCCATTTTTCAGCAGATGTCAGTGCTGTTAAAAATAATCGCGACCATTTTTTTACCGGAAATGACGTGCTATAAAGTAGAGGATTCTCGTGGAGCTTTGTCACCCGCAACTACTTTTATAGAAATCCAATCTATTCTTCGTGACTGGCCACAGTCAAAACGTGAGAGTTTGGTGCTCCCAAGCGGGAACACTGCGCGTTAAAGGATTAAGTGAATTATTTGTGGCATGGATTTTGTGTCTACGTTTCTCGTGCACTTTTTAATTGACTACATTACTACTTTAGGAACGCTCAAGAACGACACGTTCAGACAAAGTTCCCATGCAGTTGCGCGGTCAGGTTAGGCAACGTCTTTACACTGAGGCATTACTTAACGGTAAGTGTATTCATTATTGCATTTTAAGTGATCTAATTAAACTGGTTTAATCGAATAATGATCAAAGAAAAGCAAGTCCTCTCACATGTTTTCAAATTTTATTTCTGTCTGTTTTATGCAGAGGTGCCTTTCTTGTTGTCTGGCGGAAACATCACGGCCGGAGGAATAGCCTGGTTGTCCATTGACAAGGATTGCGTCCTCCACTACCAAGTCTATCTGTCCGGGCTCGATCCCAGAGAGCGTCACATACTGGAACTGTTTCAGATAAAGCCAGGGAAGTACAGCCATCCCTTGCAGAGGGTGTTGAAGAGATTCGAAGGTGAACAGGTGAGGTTGAAACTGTTGGAAAAGTCTCGTTTCTTATACACGTTGCTTGCGTATAAATCTATTGTTCATGAACAACTCAGTTCCTTTGACTTGAAAAAAAAAATAATTTTCGTATCTGTACTAAAAATACTTTTTGTGAGTCATAGGAGATAAAAGTGTTTTTAATGTTATAGCTCTTACCTGTTTTCAGTCTTCTGAATTAGGTGAATCTGAAACAATTTTTTATATACCTAGTCGGGCATGTTGTGCATAAAAATTCATGACCGATTACTGTTTTTACATGCGCCCGGCATGTCCGGCAGTAGATTTTTTCAACCCTGACTACCACTTCTACACGAAAAGAAAATACTTTTAAAAAATTGTAGTTTGTTTGTTTGTTTTCGGCTGATAGGAAACACGATTATCCTTTGGCAGCGATATCTTCCGTGATTCAGTCTTCCACTCAACTAAAAAATTTAAAATTATGTGTGAAAGGGAATCAAGTCCAAAGGAAAACACAATTCATCATTAGTCCCTCCCCTGCAAAGAAAGGGACGCTACAAATGAAGACCGATGGGGTTGAGATAGAATACCGCGACATCTTTTCTCTGCCGCTTGCTGGCATCGGCACAACTTTACCTATTGCACTGTGGAAAAGTGTGTTCTTTGATTTTACTTTTTGCTTAATTGTCTCTCTCTCTCTCTCTCGTTCCATTTGCAGGTGGAAGATTTGGCAGACGACTTGGATGGTCGCAGTTTGGCTTTCCTGCAAGCTGGCTTCACATACCTGGTAGTAACGTCGAAGTTGGCTGGCAAGGCCAAGGCTGTTCAGCTGAGGGCCAAAATAACAAAGGTGGGTTGCTTGGTTTCTAAATGCGCAAATCGATTTTACGCCGCAGTAGTAGTGTGCTAGTAAAAATGTAGTCCGGAAGAGAAGAAAGATAATCAAAGTTCGATGGTGGTCTAGGCATTCAATATCCAGTATGTGTTGGATACTTTGTCATAAATACACACAGAAATATTGTATTAAGTATTGGATCGTGACGATAACGAACTTAAAAATTACATGCTTAAGAAAGTCAGTGTCGCTCTTTGTGATAATCCGTAAAGAACATTTACTGGCAGATGCATCGCTACTGAGTTCGTAAACATTGCTAATACATCCCAGAATTATTCATTCGCAACAAAGCTATTAGCAATATGATCTGGTATGCAGTAGAGATGAGTTCGGGCTCATTTTTTGAAGCCCGAGCCCGCCCGAGCCCGAAGACTTTTAATCCGAGCCCGCCCGAGCCCGAGCAATATTATTAAAGTTGGAGCCCGAGCCCGAAATTTCAGCTAAAGACAAATAAAATTAACTACTTTATTAATAGGATACAATAAATTTTGGAGCTTCACACACCTTCTAGTCCCTCGTGCCGCTATTTTTTGAAATAAGTACGTCTATTTATCCCATGAATCACTTTTTAAAATCTGTTTCAAGGAGTATGTTCAACAAAGGAGAAATTTTTCACGAGCCCGAGCCCGAACGCAATCGTGAATTACAGAGCCCGAGTCGGGCCCGGGCTCGGACTGAGCCCGTCTCAGCTCTAGTATGCAGGGCCGGCCCGACACGGTAAGCAAGGTAAACATTGCACCGGGGCGCCATTTCGAATTCAAAAACTAAAAAAAACCTTGATTTAGAGTATAAAAGGGGCACCTATTTTATGTTTGCAGGGGGCACCACGTACCAGCAGGGGGCATTCAAAAAATCGTGATAATATTCTTGCAGCATTTAATCCGTCGGGTATGCTTGGTATAGGTTCCTCTGTTTCTTCTTCACTATCATCAGAATCATTATAGATAGGGCTTTTCAGGATGCATTTACATGGATGAATGACAAATAAAAAGCATGGCCTTGTTCTTAGCTCTACCTAGCAGGCGAAAAAGATAGTAGATCGCTCCCTTCATTCATACACAATTCATCTCGCTAGAGAATCCGAAAACTGACAACGAGTGTGTTTGAAGGTACTGAAATTTCCGAGAACAAGGAAATAAGAAAAGAGAAGCAAAGAAAAGCAAAATTTTATTTTTGGCTTTGGTATAACAAGTACGTACTTTTGTTAAGTACGTTTTAACCGAAGCTACATAACATTATAAATATAGGACTTCAATCGGAACTTAGCTTCTAGGTACGTTATAACCGATAGCACGTTATATCCCAGGTCCGTTATAACCGGTGCGCACTGTACTTTACCGCATAATAAAAAGAACTGTGTTGTTTTAATGTGCTTGTTTTTTCCAGCTGACTGCTCCAGTTAGTTGTGTTCCTCGGTACGACGTGTCATCCATGCAGAGAAATGGACTTACGTACCAAGACGGCTACAATGATGTTTACGGGCCCGATGCTTTGCATAAATGTATTTACGAAGAGAACCTGTTTGATGACGGAGCCCAGTGGAAAGCAGAACACGAAGACTGCACGATGTGCTCTTGTCATGTACGTGCATTACGTTTACTCTTTATATGTGTTAAATTCAATAGATTGCCCTTTAAGCTACCTCATCTTCCCTTTAATTAAACTTAAATGCTGACTAATTATAATACTTCCAATGATTCTCTGTGTTCTGGTACTCAGCAGGTGCACCTTAAAGTAATGTCTTTTTTTTTTTTGGGTAAATTTTATGGGTAAAACTTTTTTTAAAAGAAATATCCATGGGGAAAAAAGGACAATGTGGCCGCCTACCCTCCATTTAGAACGAATTTCAAAATGTTCTGAAAATTATTTTTAGGTATTTTTGACTGTTGTATTTTATTGCAAGAATTTTATGCAGTGCTCGAAATTAACTCTGGTCCGCTGATCCAGACCACACAAATATACAACGGACCCGCAGTATAACCCGATTTGGATGGTCCGTCGGACCAATAACGTTCTATAAGGACCATCCAAAGTTAGTATACTGCTGGTACGTTGTATATTTTTGTGGTCTGGGACCTGAGGACCACCGTTAATTTCTAGCCCAGATTTTACGGATATGTATTGTCTTCTTTTAGAGAGATATGTTAAAAGAACGTTTTGGACCCCTACCCCTCGCAGGATGCAAATTTTGGAAAAGGCTGTCTGATCTAGCAGCTACACTAAAAAACTCACAAATTTCGTATTATTGGCTTCAGTAGTTTTGGCTAGGGAAAAAATGGACGCACGATAAAAAAGACGTTATTTTCCGGTACGCTTAATATAAGCTAATAAGTGCATTAAATAAGTTGTAGAGTAGGTAAAATCATTTCCTCCATGCGTTGTAAAAAGTACCTTTGTTTGTTTGTTTTTTGTAGCGAGGCGAAATTGTATGTGAGAAGACTGTGTGCCCTGAACCGAACTGCGACAACCCTATTACGCTGCCTGGAGAATGCTGCCCATACTGTCCAGGTATGTTAATTTCATGTACTTTCTTTACATGTTTTTGAGTAAACCAATATTTCGATCATTCGGCATTGTCGTAATCTGTTGACTATCCTATCTTATTTTTACTCTCCGAAAGCTTTATTCTGCAATATGCATTGAACTTTTTTTTTTAAAAAAAACTTAGGTAACATCACTGGAACCCACGAATTAGGAAATCACCGATCTCAGAGGCTGTGCTTTTTCGAAGATGGAGACAAAAAGTACCACATGGCTGGAAGCCGGTGGCATCCGTATCTTGGAGGCCCCTTTGGTTTTAGCAGGTGTTCAGTTTGTACCTGTGAGGTAAGAGCTTTATTGTATTGCTTTTCGATCATTTGTCCCGTGTCCTATCGCAGATTTCATTGAAAATGAATGATCATCAGCCTAATCTATCTATTTTCAAATTTTTGGAATTTCGCAATCTCCATTACCAAGAGTTGATGGCATCACGATTCACATTGAAACTTAAAAATTTCAAACTTTATTAATCGATGTCCCCCCACCTTTAAAGAGTAAGGAGTGGAGCTGAGTTGCATATTTATCGTGTTCAAAGTTAAATATTCTAAACGTTATGCAGTTAACGATGCTCCGGATTCGTTTACAAAATACGTTGCCCAACGTTATATCATTACGGACGCTTTTAGAAAGAAATGTGCAGATACTAGAGATGAGACAGACTTAGCCAGAAAGCCCGGGTTCGGGCTCGTGATGAGTTTCTCTTTTATTGAATATAATTCTTGTAAATAAATAGAATTTTAATAAAGGGATTCATAGGAGAGATAAACTAATTATTATTATTTGATAAACTTGACTATAAAGAATTAGAAAATGCATTGAGAGTTTGCTATTATGCTTGTTTTTAATTTGCACAAACGGCTAAAATGTATGATATTCTATCAATGAAGTAGTTGACTTTTATTTATCTATTAGCTGAAATTTCGGGCTCGGGCGGGTCCGTATTAAAAGTCCTCGGGCTCGGACTTTAAAAAATGAGCCCTAACTCATCTTTAGTAGATATACATCAGCGTTTTACTTGTGTATACTGTCGGGAGAGAAATAACCAATTCCGTGAGAATACGAAAACGTGCTGGCAAATGGGACTCCAACAATATTTCCGTATGTTTAAGGGAATTTTATTCCTCTAAATTCCAGAAGAAACTTTGAGGAGTTGATCTTTGATATACAGAAATTGTCCTGCATTCAAATATAAACGGAGAGTTTCCGTAAAATTTGTGGGAAAGTACGGGCGGGAATGGGACCCCCCCCCCTCCGGAGAAGAAAGAAATTAATGTAAAAGATCCTATTTTACTTCCTCTTAATTTTTAGAGGGGAATTTCCAGCGGAAATTTCCGGCACTGATACGGAAATTTCCAGCATTCAAGTAGGAATGGAGAGTTTCCTTGAAACTTGAGGGAAAGTTTCCCGTAAATGTACGGTTATTTTCTTTTAGAGGAGCTTATCCTTTCTATACGGAAATAACCTGCATTCAAACACTAGTGGACAGCTTCTATAAAATTTGCTGGAAAGTTATCATTAAATGTACGGTTATTTCTTAGAATGAAAGTGCATGGATCTATCAAGACAAGTTTATAAGTGTTTTAATTTAGTGAACCTTATTTTTATTTTCCAAAATATTGTTAGCTTTTTTAGTAGAGGCAAAAAGAGGAAAGGAAAGTTCATTTCGAAATTCACACAATAAGAAGTGAAATGTTTTCACTGGAGTTTAATTAGTTCTGCTATTACTCGGCTGTGAAAGAAATAGAGGAGATTGGAGGGAAGAAAAACCGTCATCATCTCCCGCTGAATAGCAAAACAGATTTGTCAAACCGAAATGGGTTTCAATACTGAGATAATTCCAGTGTCATGGAGACGAGTTCATTTCCGGGCATTAAGTAACACCAACGAGCCGAATTCTTTTCACGACAGCGGAATTTCCTGCTTTCTTTCTTTGTGCCATTTATTTGCATACCTTAATTCGCGGGATTCGAAATGTATAGGGCATGTCCTGTAATTCAAACCACTTTCGTGTATGGAGCTTTTGGTTAGAGCATTTTTTTTTTTTTTCTGTCTTGCTTTCATTAGAAAAAGCAAAGATGTTGATATCTGCTGGAGAAGCTAGCCTGTAAATAGCAATTTGGAGATAGTGTATTCCGATAAAGCATTTTCTTGTTAATTTTCGTGGTTCATTGACTTCTTTAGAGTGTTTTTAAGGCGAATTTAAATGCGAAAGGTGACATAAATTATTTTCTATCCTGTTCCATTCATCGTAAAAAAATAACAGACATTTCGTACAAAATTTTAATGGCCCTTCTGGTAAATAGATGTCTTTTTAATAATATCTTCTTGCTAACAATTTTCTGAGAGCGTCAAAACGTTCGCTGCTGAAATGTAAGGTTTTCTGTTCTAGTCCCCCCCCCCCTCCAAGAAGTGTCAAAAGAGTAATTTGAAGAACATAGGGAACTAACATCTTAGCAACTACATTTGTGTGTCATAAACATCTTTTTTTTCCCCTTCAAGTAGAAGAATATTAGGGGTATTCAGTTCCAAGCTGTTTGAGTATCACAATGCACTGAATTTGTTGAACATCCTTTTTGACTATGACTTTTCAGTGACGTATATCCTGGTTTGAAACGATTACAGATAATTTTAGTTGTTTTTCTGGGTGTAATCAGGGGCGTAGCCAGAAATTTTTTATGGGGGTGGTTACGACTACTACAACTCATATATATGTATACGCGTGTGCGATAATGTAGTGAAGAATATACATTTTGCATGGCAAAAAAATTCCTCATGGGGGGTTATGACCCCCTAACCCCCCCCCCCCCCCGTGGCTACGCCCCTGGGTGTAATACAATAAAAATACAGTGGCAGACTCTGCGCAGAAGGATGCGCAGTTAGTTGCCATTCGAGTGACGTACTTACTTGCAATACACGTCAAAATCCATTGTAACACAGATACAATGCTGTTGACAGCAATTTCTGCTGTTGAAAACATTTATGCAATCTATATTCCTATGCAGACAAGCGTTTGATTTTTCCCTTAGCTTAGCTTGGGCAGGCAAAACGTACCATCTGGCTCATCCAGAATGTAGCTTAGGCACTATGAATAGATTTTTTTTACAGTAATTTTTAGAAAAATTTGTATGCGAATTGTGCTATTATGTTCAAAAAGTTGTGTATGTATGAAAATAAGCATTAAAAAATTGGCATTTTTAAATCCATATTCCCGAAATAAAATAAGCCTGCAAGGAGTTAATATCATACTTTTAGAAACAAGACTACTACATCAGTTAAAGGAAACGAAAAAAGTTTTGATAGCAACATTTTAGAACATGTTTCAGTGGTATTCAGTCACAACAATTGGGGTTGAAAAGAAAACATACTTTTGAGATACAAATTAGATTATAAAGTTGCATATAAATAAGTTTAATTGAATACAAATATTAAAATATTGACTAACTTTTTTTGCGAGAAAAAATGTTGGTTTTTAAAATGTAGGATTTCATTAAGTGTAAAAAATTATGACACCACACACTATAAAAACACCAACAAATGCATTTGTATTATTTACATAACACTTACCATTTCGGTTACTTTACCTCGCGCGTATTATCTTTAGGGTCGGCGTATTACTTATCATGCTTCTACCATACCTCTATGTATCGACCATTTTGTCCCAAAAAGAATCCCGCATCCAAAAATTTTGAATTTTACGGATGTAATTCATGAAATTGAATCATTGCAACTGCCTTTTTCTGACTTACATTCATAGTGTTTCAATTTATGCAATTTCAGCCCAAGACACTCATAGTGAAATGTGAGCGTATCACGTGTCCACCTCTGACGTGCGCGGAGAAAGAATCCTACAGAGACCACCCCCGTGCCTGTTGCAAGAAATGTCCAAGTAAGTACCACTCCAGCAATACAGTAATATAGATCAGTGTTAAATTGCATCTTCAATTATTTAGAATTACAGCGCGATTACAAATAAATACGAAATAAGCATAAAACATCAAAAAGAAAATTAAAATAGGAGACCGGTTTCGGCATTTATGACATGCCATCGTCAGTGCTAGAATGTGAATGACAAAAATTTGCTATGTTTGTGTAGAGAAAGTGGGATTCAGGGTAGTGTTTACGAGGGCCAATAGGAAAGCAATGATTCAGGAGAAGGTTTATTGACTTCCAATAAGGAAGCAGGAAGTTAAGGGCTGAAAACAGAGGGACTTCCAACATTCAGAAGGGGGGGGGGGCAAAATCAGTGTGTCTTTATGGATATTAAAAGCTTCAAGTAAATCTATTTCACTGGGGGAACGGAGTTTGCAAATGAGTTTAGCTGAAATAAGGTCGAAGGTATGGTTGGCATCCCAGCAATGTTTAGCGATGGCAGCTTTTCTTTTGTTTCATGTTTTTTAACAAGAGCTATGTGTACCTTAATTCTAAATTTAAGGGCGCGTTTAGTTTATCCGATGTCGGACAAACCACACTGACAATTGATACTGTAAATATCCCATGAATTGAAAATCTCATTGGTATCGTTGAGACACGAGGAAGTTAATTTGTTCGTATGCTTGAAAATTACTTTAAAATTGAATTTACTGAGAGTTTTAGTAATGCGAGTACTAATTTTAAGGAAATAAGGGCGAACAATAGTGTCCTTAATAGCGGGAGATTGGGCTGATACGACTTTAAGCGGATTACTTAATTTCTTCATTGCACAATCGATTACTGAGGAGGTATAGCCTCTGTCCACGGCAATGGCTTTGAAATAGTTAATCTTACGTCGTAAAAATGGATTCTGTTACTGCTAAAATTGTCATGCAAAAAGTAGAATATGAAATGAATTGTTCATACTGAGTGTAACTTTCGTTGATACGAATAAGAATTATTTTGCTGCCAGAAGATTGCTTTTTACTTTCACGGATCGTAAAATGTTTCTCCGCATGCGTACTTGCGTCAGCCCCCTAAGCAGAAAAAGTCCTCTACTGTCGGATTTTTTTTTTAGATTGCTTTTCTTTTAATAATATGAAACCTTTCCTTTGTACTTTGGTCCATGCCCCGTATATTTATGCACTCCATTGTTTTATGCAGATTCTGTGGCCGTTAAATCGCATGTACTAGGACCGCCATCTATCGGTCAGTTAGGAGATCAAGGAGGCGAGAAACTGACTGCGAAGGACATTTTAGCGCAAGGAGGTATTAAAATGGCTCTATTTCTGTATTTTCAGTTAATGTTTAAATTGTAGCTACATCCGTATGTTTACGATTTATTGACCTCTTGATTGCAGGCTGCAAATTCCGGGGACATGTTTATCCAAACGGAGATGAGTGGCATCCGACGATAGAACCGTACGGAACAGAAAAGTGCATCAAGTGCAATTGTAAAGTAAGTTTGAATTTGCCACCTATGGCGACTTTTCATTCTTTGGCGGTTTATGTACAGTACAATCTTGATAATCCGACATATATATGGTACCAGACAGCCGAAGGATTATGGGAAAATTCTGGATTATCAAGAATAAGATCTCTTGTTTTGACTCTAACTTAAAGTCATGTTCTCTCGTTGAGTCAACATTGTAGTACACTAGATAAATACAGTACAAATTACATTAAATAAACTAGAAAACAATGACAAAAAAAGTTTTGAAACACAAAATCAGGAGTGCTTGTTTATAGACGCGATAATTGGAGGATCATCAGACGATATGACATGTGTTTCCCTTGAGCGCCGGATAATAGAACGTGCCGGACTAACCAACTGCCGGATTATCAAGAGTGTACTGTATGCGTATAGTTGGTAATCGTTTCCCAATAACGTTTCCGTTAAAAACGTTCTCCACATATTCTGATGCTTAAAATTGCCATGATGGCGCAATTGATGCTTCCAAATAATTCATCTTGCTAGTGATTGACAAAATTCCAAACTGTATCGTATTTTTTATTTTTGTTTTGTTTTGCTTGTGTGACGTGTATTTCGGATTTGTCTGCTTGGCCCGAAGTCCGCTTATTAATCCTCGCCAGATGGACAACACAAGGGGAGGGGGTTGCCCTCCGTTGGGGTCTTTCTAAGGGGTCCTAACCCGTATTTACGCTAAATTTCGGAGAAAATCGCGGAAAACTCCGAACGGTTAGGTCGGCGGAGGCGACCTGGTTTTGAACCGGGCATCTCCCGTCTACCATTTCGAGTAACTTAATCACTCTGCCATGGTGAGGCTTTTTTATTTTTTCCCTTTCTCATATAACATGTTATTCGCAAACAGGAGAATCAGTGCAAGTCAGGGAATTAAAGAATACTGAGGAGAAGACAATGGAGGAAATTCTCAAAGGAAGTACGAAAAATTGAGTTGCACATCAAACCCAAGTGCTGTTATCTCTTGGTATCGGCAAGATGGTGTTAAATGAGCGATACAAATTAAGTACATAGGCAGATGAGTTGATCATACAATTAATTTCCCGTTTTATAATTTAAACTCATTTTAGCGTTATTTCTTCCTCACTCCCTCAGAAAATTCTGATTTCAGGGGCTTTTAATGATCTCCCCCATGGGATGGAGTATCTGATTTATTGAATTTGCAAACACTCGCAATCAACGATCAACACAGGTGAAGAATCGCTGCCACAACATTTTTTTTACAAACGCAATAGTTACGATCCCGGTGTGTAATTCAAATGCTCATACAGTAAAACCTCGTTACAATAACAAGCCTCGCTTTTACGAAAATTTCAGATTACCAGATTAACGAATTCAGTATTTCACTTTTTAAGTTCCCCCCCCCCCCCTTCAAATTTAGCCAATCTGCTACGAAAATTTATTCTATTGAACGAATATTCTATTGAACGAACCAAGCTGACATTTACTACTGTTTGGTATGTCGAAAAGCTATTACGTTAAATCGGGTGTTATTTTAACCGATTTTCCCCGAAGCGGGTTTCACTGTATCTGAGTGTAACATGGCACAGTTGTATTTTTAAAAAAAGCAGCCGTAAATTAATTTTTTTTTTCTGGGTAAAGCTTTAAACGAGATTGTTTTCTAATAGCGCGCGACCCAGGCACTGCGCCAGAAAACATGAATTTGAATCCTTGGTATGGTTTTACCTAAATACATTTTCTTTTTTGTTTTATAAGAGTTTTCACACCTTGCCAAAATCATAAATTTTTCTTTCCTCTGAACCCTACATCCGCATGTAATTTTTTTTCTCCTTTGAGTAAATCAATACCATTACGGTTATACTTAAAAAGTTCGAACTGATTTAGGTTTTGATTTTTCATTAGCACAATGTACCATGTGTTAATAAGCTCAATGTACTGTGTGTTTATAAAATGTCGGACACATTTTGCTGTTTAATATCGCGTAAAATGATAAAGATAGATTTAAATTAATAACATAAATGGTTAGATAGACTCAAAAAGTTTCATTTCCCTTCTCAATGAACTTCCACGCGGTGCCCGCATAGCCAGGCGGCTTTCTCTTGTGGTAGTATATTCATTCTGCTCAATGGCAAACAAGGACGTAGCGATAAAAAACTTTCGGAAGATCCCCAAAAGACGAAAAGTTGAAATCTCTAACAAAAATGCTTGATTTATTGACATACAATTAACCAATATCTAAACTTTCGGGTTGTGCCCAGGCTACCACCTCCCTGGCTACTTTCCTGATATCAAATAAATACAACGTCGGAATACGCAGTCATTTGCCAATCAAGTGACGTCATGTCAATGCTTCGTGGATTCCGTCAGTGGGGGGGATTCCCCTTCTTCCTTGCCCTGAGTGCACTTAAACTCGCTGTTGAACCCATGTTTAAATTATGAAAATAAACACTCTAAAAACTGGTGTTAAAAGATAAAATAGATAAAAACTTTGTGAAAAAAACACACATGAAAGGTTACTTCAAGGCGTAACGAACGTTTCGACCGAAAATTCGTTCGGTCTTCATCAGACAAACCCTTCCGTCATACAGAGCAGTTTTTATTTATTTCCATGTTTGAATTTCTCGCTTCTTCTGTATTGAGGACTCAACGGATACATTGGGGTCGGTATTACCTTCCTGAAGTGTCCTTACTGTCCTGCTAAATTCCAGGCTCAGGCCCCGGCCCAGCAGAGCAGCGGCTTCTATTAATTTGTGCAGAATTTTGCATCACAAATTCTTGGATTACGAATGATTACGAAAACAGCTAGTTTACGATAGTTCACAATGTTGTGGTTTTGCAACAAATCTGAGCGTATAATATATGTAAAATTTTTTTAAAACAATTTTTAAACTAAGAAAAACAACAACGGAAAAGATTCCCTTCTTCGACCCATGATGCTTCCCAGAATGTTTCTGTGTTCTATGAATGCTCCAAAGGGACATTCAAAGTACCATGCCGGGAAGCAACATCGATCAAACAAGAAGAGTCTTCTTCGTTGCTTCTTTTTAAATGGGGTGAGCGAACAGGTTAAACGTGGGTTCAAGATTTAAAATGAATGTAAGTTTAAAAAAAAAAAAAAGGAATGACCCGTCTCTGTAATAATATGTCCCATCCTGTTCATCGCCCCTCCTCTGAAACTTTGCTGGATGGATCCGCCACCACACAAAAATTCCATTACAATATATCTGTTCTGTCCCATCTTTTCTTATATGGATATCTATATAAATTTCTGGGTCATTCCCCTTGTTAGCGAACCGTCAAACTCGCATTCAAGGGTGCGCAGAGAATAAGCGAATTAAGGGATGGAACAAAAAAATGAAGGAAGAAATAAAAAAAAAATCCCGATTTTGTGCCTCTTTTTCCCTGCTACTTACTTCAGTCCGATGTCTTATCAGGGCCCATTCAACATCAGAGGCCTCTTAGGAAGGACGGCAATGGCTCGATGTCTTTCTTCTTTTAAGAGTATACCGAGAAAGGAAAAGAAAAAAAGAAGAAATAAGCCTCTTCCTTCTTTTTTTGCATCTGATACGGAGTAGAGATGCGGCAACTCTGATCTTTCCCTGAGACAAATGGAAGCCTCTCGGAAAGGAATATAGCAATATACATATACGTTCTTTCCGGGGAGGGGGCCGAAATGGCGACTTCGAAATTTAGAACGTGTGCACACTCCGATGATCCGTTATCCCTTGTCAATTATCACATACCTTCTGATGCATGCTGTCATGCAGGGGTCCCCAACCTTTTTGTGCCGAGAGCACATTCTGGAATATCGATCTTCAAGGACTGGATTCGCGGCAGGGCACCCATTTTCTAGAGGGCCCCCCAAAACTCCGATTACTATAAAAATATCTACTAAAATGTCTTAACCCTTTAACGCGCAGTGTTCCCGCTCTGGAAACACCAAACTCTGACGTTTTGACTGTTGCCAGTCACGAAAAATAGATTTTTGATTTCTATAAAAAATAGTTACGGGTGACATAGCTCCATGAGAATTCTTTACTTTTTAGCGCGTCCTTTCCCGTCAAAAAATGGTCACGATTATTTTTAACAGCACTGACATTTGCTGAAAAATGGAACAGCTGGATAGATTGCCCAATGCTGCGTGCCACAGATCTAGAGACCCTTTTTTGACGACCCTCTCTAGATCTGTGGCACGCGATGAACGTTTCGATCGTCCGCCATCTTGCTGGTAGTTAAGTCGAGCGATGGCAACGGCTGCCCTTTTTTCAGCATTGGGAAAGGGTTTTGCCTCAAAGGGTTAAACACTACAATGGTCCCAGTTCTACCTGGTAATGAAAAAGTGAAATGTCTCATTTTCAAATTGAATCCATCAATATTGCTCAAATTTTAATTTAATCACTTTATATTGTTTTAGAAAGAGGAAAAGAAAAAAAGATTTTTGTCTGAAGCAAGTTTAATACCTTATTTTCCACTGTCGAGTATTTTGAAGGGGGAATTGAAATGTTTTATGCTTTTAACCTAAACGAATTCTTGAACCGCGTGATTGGGCGTTCGGAATTTTACTGTTAATTGTATTTATTCATGGGAGATCAGTGGCGGCTCTTCCATTTGAGCATGTGAACCCCCAAAGGAAAAAGGAACACATTAACAAATTAAATTTAAAACAAATATTAAGCACACTTCTAGATTTATGTGAATTTAAAACATGAGTTTTACTCTCTCCCCACAAATTAAATTTAAAACAAATATTAAGCACACTTCTAGATTTATGTGAATTTAAAACGTGAGTTTTACTCTCTCCCCACTCCCCCCCCACTATTATTAAATACAGGGTTCATACACCTCCTGGAAATCCTTAAAAACTCCTGGATTTTGGTTTAAAACATTAAGGGCCCTGGAAAACTCCTGGATTTTACTAATTTTTCTGTAGACTCCTGAAATTTTAGTATCGACTCCTGGAAATATTGTTTATTTTAGTTTTCTTTCTAGAATTTAAAGTGCAAAAAAAATTTTTTGCAAGTGTGATCTGCCGAAATTTTTTTTTTGACTCGTGTTCACCGCCATGCTTATTGACGTTCCTGCCACAGACTAGGAGACAAGGATTATACTAATGACTTCAGTGGGCTGAAAGCTTACCCCAAAAAGTTCAAATGATGGCGCGATTCGTGGTAGACATTCGTCCCTGCTCTCCTCATATCCAATAATTTTGTTCCTGAAATGAACCCGTTGGCATTCTCAAACTCTTTTATTGCTAACTGCTAGCTCTTACGTCACTGCAAAAGTATCTCGTGATGGGTATATGAGCTGTATGCTCTTATCTCTTCTTTGGTACACGGGGTACATGTTTACAAAGCTTGTCATTTGCGGCAGTGTGTTGGAAATAATCTGTACGCCTGTGACAGTAGTAAAATTTTAAACCATCCTGAGATTTTCATCCTTTTCAATTTGCCTAAAGATGCCAGGTGGAAAAAGCATTTTCGACGATGCTTGGTTAGAAAAGGTATTTATGTATACTCCTGGAAAAATTATATTTTCTCCTGGAAAACTCCTTAAAAACTCCTGGAATTCATACTGCAAAAAAGTGTGGGAACCATGTAAATAGTCTTATTATAGCTAACGCACTGTAGTGTAGGTTACTACAGCATCATCTTTCATCAATCGCACGTGCGAACGAAAAATTTCCCCTCTGAACCACTCTCTGGGATCAGAAGCCGAGACAGCTGCGAAGAAGTACGGCACTCATGAAATCATCTCCGTTCGCACATTTTCATTGTGCACACAGGGCTAATTTTGCGGTATCGCTTCCGGATTTTCCCTCGGTTTGTTATGTTCGGTTAGTTAATTAATTTTTATTTCATTTTCTTAACACTTCCTTTATTTCTATCATTTTTCACTACATTATTATTTTACAAACTAGTGTCAATATCAATAATAAGGTGGGTGTAAAAAAACTTGCTTCGGAGATAAAGCAATGGCATTTTTCAATATCATCCTTTGGGAAAAAAAAATTGAAATAAAATGAATCAAGACAGCACCTTTGCTAAAACTTGTATCTTGGTGACAAAATGCAAGACCAAAGATGATTTGTTTTCTTCCAGTTGCGTGCATTGTTTTCCTTTCACTGCAAATCTATTTTAATTTGTAAGGTGCGTCGTATCTGCATATTTAATTTTCGAAATTCTTTTTGTGAACCTCCTTTTAAATAACCCACGAGCCGCCACTGTGGGAGATTTCAATTTAATATTCCATAATAAATTTTTGTGCAGGTATATGTGTCCCAGCCCCCCGCCCCCCCCCCATGGTGTAGGTCGGTCCCTGATTTATACGCGAATATTAGCCTACTTTTAATTCAATATTATTCAGTGTTCTGGTCATCTTCAAAGTTTTATAGCTTTGAAATCATCGTATCGGAATTTAATTTCTCCCATGAGTCATGTCATGTGACATCGTATCATGAGTTGTACACCCATTAATTGACCATGACAGTCAGGTGAAGCTTCTCTGTGTCGGAACTGAAGCGAAAATCAATTAACAAAATATACTTTTTCAGATAAATTAGCAATATAATTGAAGAACTGGACTATCAATTATTACTTCCCCCCAGGAAAGCCATTCTGGGTTTTAAAGCACTATCAGAATACGGACACGTGCCATCTCCACTAAGTTCATAAACAACGTTAAAGAAAAAGAAAAAATTCATCCTCCAAGCCAAGAAAACTACTCTTTTTTCTTTTTTTTTTCTCCAATATCATTTCTCCCCGGTTGATGTCTCTTCCGCCAAGCACCGATCAAAAGAAGAAGAAAAATCGTCTGCTGCTGAAAATCAAGATGATTCATTTGCTTTTGTAAAGGTGACCTTGCGCCCGTGGCGCCATCTCTCGATTTCAGGCGCAATCAGATACGCACAACTCGAATATCGCAGAGTAAACTTTCCCATCCTCGTTATAATTGGACTGGCCATTAATTTGAAAAGTCGGTTGCCTTTACGCCCCAACATTCATTTCTTGTCATCTCTTTTGAAAAGAATAGCTCGTGTCAGCAGTGCGTATTAATAGTTTTTTTTTTTTTTTTTCCCCTGACTGCGACGTTGTTATGATGTATCCTTGGACTTTGCCAGGCAAGATCTTTGTCACCACCCTTTCTCGAGCGAGTCATTAGAGAGATGCTATTCCAGAGAATTCTTAACTATGTTGCATTTTGATGGATATGTGGTCCCATTTCTTTGAAACTCTTTCGCCACCCCCTACCATTAAATACAGTGTACAGAGACCTTCAAATACCGCATCGTTTAGAATAGAATTTTCGTAATTAACCCTCTTTTGCTTCTCTACTTAGTTTAAGCGACCTATAAATCGGATGTAAGCAAACTTTAATCTGTACTATTTTCGGTGCATTATTTATTCAACTATTTGTAGACCAACTGAGCACACCGAGATATAGCAGATAAACTTGTGTTTAAAAATACGCATGGGCGCCGGAAGAATATTTCCCAGGGGGGGGGGGGGCAAAGACTAATTTAACGTATGGTTATCACGTTGGAAAGAGCAAAAAAGCAAGGGAAAACACTGCATTCAAAAATACAGGGGGGGGGATTGCCCCCCCCTTGCCCTATGCTGCCGGTGCCCATGGAAATACGTCTGATAAATTGTAGCACGAAAACTTTTAAAACTTATCAACAGAGACTTTCCGCAAGCACATCTTAAATATGTAAAATATCCAATTTTAATTTATTAAAAATATTTCCTATCAGTATATAGATGTTTATTTTTTTATTTGTATTCATAAATTATAAATCGTGGGAAGTTACTGTAGACGGACTGGCAACACACCAATGTAATTTGTTACCACAACAATCAGAGCACGATTACTGCTATTTCCGATTTGTTTGTTCTTCTAAATAATTAAGCTGTAAAATAGATTGCTTTTAGATGACTACGAATGAAATAGTTTAGAAACGTTGTTACTATTCACTCTTGGAGTATCATATTATTTGATAGAACTAAAAAGTTGCTTCTGTTTAAATTATGAATTGAAAAGTATTTGTTGTACTACTTTGATTTTTTTATTATAATTAATTTATTTTTATCATCTGAGAATTTAGTTAATTAGTCAATTATGAGTTGCATTATTAATAAATTAAATAAAATAATAAAGTTTGTAATATGTATGAAAGTAAGCTATCAGCTCGTTTAACTGTCTCATCAAGTTACATGCACTTTTTTGCAATAATTTTTGACGTAGTACTTTCGTTCTTCCTGATACAAAATTTTTGCTTAAAAGAGAAAAAAGAAGGAAATAAAAATGAATATGGAGGACGTTAACCGTAATATTTGAAGGCAAAAGTTAAAAACTCTCAGGAAATTGTTTGCTTGAAAATTTTTTTCTTTCTTTTTTTTTCCCCCACTAATATTTAAATGCAATTACTTAGTTCTAGTAAGAATTCTATTAATGTGTCGTACATTTATTATTCGTGCGTTCAGTCCAATGCAGTACTTTCTAAAATTATTTCGTTTAGTCTAAAACAGATTATTTTACTTGAAATGGTGTACAGCTTATCAACAGTTCCCCCTAGATGGCAGCACTACAATTTTCAGTTGCCGATTTTCCATTCCAGATGGCAGCACTAGAAATAGAATTGCATGAGAATATCTAATCCAGAATATTTTCCGGATGGAAGAAAAGATTACTTTATTAACCAAATTAGAAAGGACAAAAAAGCAGGGGAAAAAAAACGGATTGCGAAAATCCAACGACGTCCATGTTCATTACGTAGTTATTATGGTGTCATTTTTCGTTACCTTTTGAAATTCTCGTGCGAAAAATAGAAATAGTTAAATCCGTTTTACATGTTAGTTATTCTTGTACATAAGCAAGTTCTCAAGATAGTTTGAGAGGAGGAGAAGTTAGAGCTTCGATGATATTTTAGAGGTTCATTGCAGGCAGGGCCTCGCGTGTACTTGCGTTTTACGCGTAAATCGATATTTTTTGAAAAAATTGACTCTCTTTTTTGAAACTGCGAGTCTAAGTTTAACTCGCAAATTTTCAGTCCATTTGTATTAGTACAAAATTCGTGAAAATTCTTATTTCATATTGTAACGCTCATCATCCTGCATTATGCGGATCCTTTCACAGAGATAACGTTTGCAAATTGTACAGTGAAAGGTACAAAAAGTGCTGCACCTAAAATATTTTACACATTTTGACTTTCCCAGTTTGGCAAATCTGCAAAGTTATTCTGTATGTTCGATACACAACGACAATGCTTTCTTGATACCGAGCTTCAGAATGCAAGTTTAAGATTTGTGTGTTTCTAAACACAAGGGCATGCTAGCTCTACACCTCTTACTAGCTTTTACCTTAATATTTAGGAGAAAAGGTTTCCGCTACGGTCGCATTTTTAGCAAAATGCGAAAAGACGATCCAAAATGCAAAAATGAAACAAGACATTTTCGCTATTTTGCTAAAGCCTTTGCTTTGAATAAAAATAAAAACATATTTTATTTGTTATTTTCTTTATTCTTGAAATTTTTATATTATAAGACCGATATAGTATAAGTTTGATATAATGCAGTTTTATGTAGTAAGTAATATTTCTTGAAAAATAATATAGATCAAAGCTAAGACATTTAATTTATTTTAAATTTCAACAATATTCAATATTAATGCAGTACGTGTTATGCTAGGCTTGTACTGTCTTGTTTTCTCTTAATAAGTACAATTATTAATTTTCATCTCCATTTTTCAAAAATGCTTATTTACTGCTGTGTATTAATTCTTTAAAGATAAAGATGTCATGCCTAAATTTTAATATTTGATTTACAAATGTAAATGAAAGACATTAAGGCATCGAGAATGCAATGTGAATGCTATTTACAGTCCTATTGGTATTTTAGCATTTTGCTAAAGCTTCTTTTCTGATTTTAGCTTTTTTGCTAAAGAACTTTTGAACTCAGCTTAAACCCTGATAAAATCGTTACCTACAATGTGCAAAAAAATAGATAAAATAACGTATTTTTTTTAAGTGCTATATTAAAAAAAATAATATATTTTAAACTGACTCAAAAAATGACTCTTACTTATATTGATAGTGAGTCACCCGGACTCTCCGATTTTTAAGTCTAGAGCAATCGCTGATTCCATCACAAAACTGTATGCCTTTGTTCTGACTTTTGCTTTATCGTAAAAGATTTTCAACGATATGTACCTTTTTACTCGCTGTAAAGTAGAACGAAGCAAAACTAGCTATTCGTGGAGGCTAAAATAATTATAAGAATATCTGAAAGAGGGTGTTAAGTTGTAATTGAGTCCTTAAATTCTCTCTAAGTGAGTTTTCTTTGTACTTTCTTATTCAGCGCCTTTAACATATGTTTTGTCTTTCTTTATGCTAGGATGGTCGTGCTAAATGCAAGAGGAAGAAATGTCCGAAAGAATCCTGCCCCGTGAAAGTGCCCGGCGAAGATGGCTGCTGCGAAAGATGCGTAGACGTTTGTAAGTCCATTTCTCGTGTGCTTTAATGACATTTTTGTTTTACTTTTTGAGCACTTTCTGACAACCCTGAAAAGTGTCTATAATTTCTTTTGCCTGTATGTTGACGTTCTATCTGTCATCAACCCTTTGAGGCGCAACCCTTTTCCAATGCTTAAAAAAGGGCATCCGTTGCCATCGCTCGACTTAACTACCAGGTGTGCCGGGCACAGCCAGCTGCGTCAAAAAAAAGGGGTCTCTCGATCTGTGGCACGCGATGAACGTTTCGATCATCCGCCATCTTGCTGGTCGTTAAGTCGAGCGATGGCAACGACTGCCCCTTTTTCAGCACTGGGATAGGGTTGCGCCTCAAAGGGTTAAAAGCATTGACTGTAGACGTATTTTCGTGGAATGTTCTTTACTATCGGCCGTTGTAACTGCATCCGCAACGGGCTTTGACTTCTAGTTACACAAATATGAATTATATATTTTCTCTCTTTCACATAGCTGGCGAATCTTCGAACAAGTCATCGGAAGGCCAGGGCAAAGGCAAACGCCGCAGGAAGGACAGAGAAAGGAGGCACAGAAAAATCCGGCAACCGAAGGAGAAGCAGCAGTGACGGGACTCTTTGCAAGAGAACTGGAACAAAATAAATAAATAAACCGAGGAATAATCCAATCGAGTTAACGAACACCGACGTTTAGAACACGTCACTGTACAGTTAAAAAAATCTTGCTATACTTCCGGCGCCTGCTTCATCATCTGTTGGTTCCGGGCACCCGCAAAAAAAAAAGAAAGAAAGAGAAAAAAAGGAGATATTGTACACCCCTTAAGATGGGTGTATTTCCGAATTTTATTTCTTCTTTGTTAGACGAATTAGAGACATTTCTTTTTTTTGGTTTTTATTACTGTACTGCGCTTCAAGTCCATCAAAAGTTGTGTGAATATTTTTTAAATGTTATGATGACGTCATATGCTGGTGCTGTTTGTACATATTTTACGTACGTGGCTGCGTATCTTCTCGCGAGGGCGCTGTAAAGGCTTGTTCAGTTTATTTGTTGGTGTTTTTCTTTTTTTTCCCGGTAGAATACGGGGGTGGCCAAGGGAGACAGACATATTCTCAGATATCATTCTATTTATTGGACTTTTTACTGTTGCGGACGCTTCTGTGTTCGATGGGATGTCATCATGCCGATGCATAATGTACTCGTCGAGAGAACGAAAAGAAAATATATGTATCACTCATAAATGTCCATGTGTAGCCGCAGAATGCATCTTCATAGGGTAGCTTGATAATTGGTAGATTTCATCAATGAGTTCAGCTTGTAAATGCAAGTGTGAAAGCTGGACCTGTTTTTGAATGTGTTTCATTGAAAGTAAGAAACAGATTAGTGATTGTGACGAATCATCATGTGCTATCAGATCAAGTAATTTAGATTTGTAGTGTTGTTATTATATCACAGAAGCTTTAGTGAAATTCAGCGACTACTGCTATAGTGTGTTTTGTAAAGAATCATGCTTTTAAAAAATAATCCTTTTAGAAATGTCTACAGTGAACATTTTATGCAGAAAACTTGTTTATTGCCTGTTTAACTTTTTATATGCAATGATTGTTAAATTTTAATTAAAGAATTATCTTTATAGATTTGAAAATTTAAAAAAAAAAGGGCTCTTTAACTTTTTTCTTTAGCTTTTCAAACGAAACTACCCAAAGTAGTTCTGGAATATTTTATGTCATCTGTATTAGAACATACCGGGCTGTAATAATTAAATATCTGCTATAAAGATAATACTATATCTACTCAAAGAATTTCATAAAAATAGTTTCACTGGGTGGCAGTGGTGGTTCAATAAATATTATTCAGTGTAGCGTCTAAATATTAAAAAAGTTAATTTCACCCAAATAAGCGGTACAATAAAGCAAAATTTTCGTCTAACCAATGTAATTTTTTGGGAAGGGCTGTGTTATTTAAAAGTAAAAAAATTATCTGTTTAACCCTTTGGCGCGTAACCCTTTCCCAATGCTGAAAAAAGGGCAGCCGTTGCTATCGCTCGACTTAACTACCAGCAAGATGGCGGACGATCGAAACGTTCATCGCGTGCCACAGATCTAGAGACCCCTTTTTTGACGTCAGCTGGCTGCGGCGCAGCCAGCTGACGTCAAAAAAGGGACGTTTCGATCCTTGAAAATGAACGTTTCGATCGTCCGCCATCTTGCTGGTAGTTAAGTCGAGCGATGGCAACGGCTGCCCTTTTTTCAGAATTGGACAATCTATCCAGCTGTTCTCGCATTTTGGGGGGGGGGGGGGCTATAAATTTAGAAAGGGAATTCACTAATTCTGAATTATTTATGAACCATTTCAAACATTTTTCAATAGTTTTCTTTGAGCATTTATTAACTAATTTGGGTCAATTTTCGAACTGAATTCAACGTGAAAAACGCCACCTAGAGGACATTATTTGAACTAAGCTATAAAAAAATAATCTTCCTTCAGCTGTAATTATTATTTTTCCCCCCTCTAAAACTCACTATTCTGTATCGGAATTAAACAAAGCATGGCATTTTAGAAAATTGCTGTATTTTTTATGCGTGTCTTGTCCTATGATCAAATATTTGTTTAATAGTCTGGTAGCATAAAGTGTAAAGTGTGTAAATTTGAATGTTCCATAATATGAGCCACAATTAGACTAGATGTTAGACAACGTTGCCATTTTTTTTAAACCTGCTTCATTTCATGTTCACATGGTTCAAACGAGCTTTATCATTACGAATTAAAACATGGACAGCAACGTCAGGTTTTTTGTGTGTGTGATTTTATTTTTGCGAAGTGGCCACCCCCTCCTCTTTCAAGAGACTTCGGTGAAAGACATTTAATTAGATTGTGTTGTAAAAAAAAAGTTCATTATTTTGCATGTGCTGCCGCGCTGTATATGTGTTTTTGCATTTTTTTTCCAATATGGACCATGATTAGTGCCATCTCGTCCTTGTGCATAGTGTATATGTGATTTTGAAAATGTATGTGTGCTTCGTCAAAAAGGAACGTTGGAAAAGTTAAGATTCAGCTTGTGTGTCACGCCTACTGAATTTTTTGGTTTAAATTCTGAAACTTTTGACTCTTTTAAGTGTACTTCTGAAACTTTTATTACGTGGATCATAGAATAACAGTCTAGGCTTTCACGGCCAGTTTCAGTACACCCTGATTCACTAAAGCATTTAAACACTTCGAGGCTCGTTTTATTTCAGGATTATGGATCAAAAACTGTCAAATTTTTTTTATGTTTATTTTCATGCATAAATATCGTTTTAACCATAATAGTATCATTCACATACCAAATTTTCTAAAAATTAATGTAAAAAAAATCAGTTTAAACAGATGAATAACTTAGCAGTTAAGTTTGGCTTTCTGCACGGCATAAATCATTAGACTTTGGATTCAGTTCATATATTCATGGTGCCCGAGCTACACTCGGGGTGAGCCAAAATGATAGATACACATTTATATGCAGACTCGAAATTAATTAAGTATTTTCTGGCCTATATTTTTAGGATTAGTTTGTATATATTTTTAACATTATATAATATTAATCCAACATTAAAATTAGAATAATAAGTCTTACTCAAACATTTAAATTTCACAGGAGAATAAATTCCATTATTCGCAAAATAAAAATCTGAAAACTAACTGCTCTTTGCTGGGTAATCAAACCCAAATATATATATAACTAAATGCAAAATATCTTGTTATCTTTTTTTCGAATAATTTCGTGATCTTTTTTTAACAATACCAATCAAAGGAAAGTCCTATAAAGGCGCCTGCCCTTTAAAGGGTTAACGTTTCGTCCTAAACTACGCAAGGCATTATCGAGGACGGTGACGTATGGAATACACGTTTATCACTTTGAAAACTTCACACGCGTATTTCTTTCATCATCGCCTTTGATAATGTATCGCACCTTTTTTGGATGTAACTTTGGAAAATGTTTCTTTTCTTGATTGAACACCATGGCTATCTTGCCCGGACAGCGTTAGTGAATCAGGTTGTATGGATCAGTGTTTCTCAAGCTTTTTCTTTTTTCCTTATTTTTTCGGTGCCAGTTTAAAAAAAAATTCACAAAAGACACGCCTCCTTGTAAACAAAATTTTAAAAAGTGTCGACATATTATTTTTTGCGGCCTTATTTACCAAACATGAATTAACCCAAACACGCGTGTTAAAATCATGGGTAAGATATCTTACCGATGAGTGGGGATTAATCCCCGTGACAAATGTTTGGTGAAGAAGGCCATTAGTGGATCAAATATGATTTTTTAGCTCTAAATATATGAAATAAAAGCTTATTAATTTAACTTACTTGTGATTAAAGATTGTCATTATAACATTTAAAGAAAAAAAAATTGTGCCTAACGCAATATGGCGTATTTAGAAATAATGCAATAACTACAGTATCTATATCCCTACTCAAGGATCTATAATTTTTAAAGATACGATACATTGCTAGTATTGACATTCAATGCTAGAAAAACTCTCCATAAATTGTTTTTTAGGCGTACGTCTTCTTTAAAAAATACTCTTGAAAGTATTTTTGAGGTTTCGTAAACTTTTTTTGTAAGAAATATAAGTATGTGAATAATTGGCGATAGTGCCAAATCTTGCGAAACACTGATGACGAAATACGTTTTATAGTTGATTGGTACACATTTTATGATTAATGAGAGATTGCATTCATTATATATGTATATGTGCTAAAAAGTAGATATCTGTATGTATTAAATTTGGACGCTTTTGAGATTTGATAAGTTACGAAAGGAAAAGCGACTAATAAGTTTTTATTTACTCTTTCAATGACTGGGTCCTACCCACATCAAAAATCGATTTTCTATGTTTCCAATTGTTGTTAGATGCACTGGTGTCAAACAATAGATCTGTTTAATGACAATTGCCAATGCAAACTGTATAATTGTGGAGATTTAACCGTTGGAGCTGGTTAGGTAACAAGTCCGGGCGCTGTCGTGTTACATACCAGTAAGTAACATGGGATTGACATCGCACTGACACACGATCGACTTCGATCAGAATTCGCGAGAGATGAAAGCTCACGACTGATTGTGTAACATCGTCATATTTAGGTGATTTTTTTTCAAGAAACGTTTTTTTTAAGAATCTAAAATTTTCAAGTAGTTTATTAGCATTACAGGTTTTTTTTTTTTCCCTTGAGGAAGGGATTTAAATCTACAAGCCAAGTAATTCATAGCAAATTTTCTTTACATTTTTATTGCATTTGGTCAAATTTTAGTGACGTCAGTTGTTAGGCTTTCTTTTATAGGCATGCCCATATGCATATATTTGTTGGGGAGACTGCCTTCCGCATTGTCGTCCCCCCCCCCCCTCTGCCCCAAAAATATATAATAATTAACAAACCGAAACAATCTACTTTTGGTTTGAAAAGGTCTACCTTCTCTACAATTTGGACTGCCCCAGATTTGACTTTTCTGTCCTATTTTACGATACCTTTTTTCAAAAGAAATATGTTAAAGTCTATTACTAATATAGCAAAAGAAATTTATAACAATTCACACTGGAGATATTTCGTGGACCTTGTTTCGTTTTAAAACTTCTATGTTTGATAACAAGATTTTACCTGGACAATAGTGCTCCAAACAACTTATATAAGAATAAATATTTACTTATTAGATCAAGCTTTTCTCTCCTTGTGAAAACAGCTGATCGCGTGTTTCTAAATATAACAGTATTTTGCTGCTATGCGTAAAAATGTGTATATTTTTTAATCTGCTTTAGTTTTCATATCTGTATATCGAGTTGTAAGTATTCACTGAAATTGTGTGACAAGCAAATTAGCGGGATAGAACTCAGGTATTTTACTTTCGAAACCACCGGTGATTTTACTATAGATTGAATGACTTTTTTCTTACTTTAAAGTGTGGAAAAAAAAGTAAAATCCCACAAAATGCACTACATGGAGCATAAGATTTATGAAATAATTTAAAAGCTCCAAATGATGACTTATTTCGGTATTTCAGAAATATTTGGTGTGGTATAGTGTTTTGAGGACACTAACAGGATATTATTACACTTTTATTCAGATATAGTGCAAAAAGTTATTTCCTTTATGTGCAAGAACTATATAAAAGCAATGTTTTGAAGGACTTTCTATGCCGCGAATTGTTTACTACTCAATTTTACCACAAACTAATACCGACTTTCGTAAGCTTATCGCATTGAAAAAGACCTTTAAAAATATGCACAGGTGTTATTGTTAAATATTACCTATAAAACCAATAAATATGATTTGATTAATCAGTAACATTCGTCTTATAAAGACAGCGAATGCATTTTGACTTAATTTTAAAATCGTCTGAGGACATGCAACAAAAGGCAACGTGCATAAAGACAGCAAATGCATTTTGACTTAATTTTGAAATCGTCTGAGGACATGCAACAAAAGGCAACGTACAAATGGTAGAAAATAAAAATATAGCTCCTCAATACTGTGCTTCTGTACAGCCTTAAAAGAATTTATCTAATACTGTTAATGCTTTGATAATATTGCCGATATTAGGCATGCACAAAACTTGCTTACATGACAACAACAACAAAAATATTGCAAGCCTAATGTATACGCATTGTCTGTTTTACTGTGGAAATATCTCCAACACATCTCCGATATTGGGTAAATATTAGTTTTCCGATGGAAATACTTTCAATGTATTAGTAAAAATTAGTAAATATTGGAACCCTGCCTAGTGTTGACGCAATATTGGTTCGACTTTACCCAGAATTAAAGTATCTTTGTTTCCTGCAAATCTACTAGCAATACCGTTCTCCTGTATGTTTCCGTCATCCAATTCTAAAGTTTCCCAGGTAGCTCACATAGGTTCTCTGAACGTCCATCAACATTTAGAAAACGTCATAGACGGTCTGAAAAGGTGTGCTCTGCCGGGGTATGTTCATTTTGGGGATTTTACTTCTGATCTCACATTTTAAAGTAATTTCATTTTGAATGTAAGTTGCGTTGCATTTATGGTTGTGGTAAAGCAGCATTGGTCAGAATGAGCTGAATGTTTTCACGGTGACTCATATACTATGTAAAAAGTATGTCAAAACAATGTGTCGCGTATTTTTTTTTTTTTTATGGTGTTTGTGAAATTATTTACAAGTGTTCGATTGTACTTAAGAAATAGTTTAATAAAATAGCATATGCTTATATTATATTCGATCTTAACGTAAACAGGGCAGGAAACTTCTAATTCTAGACCAACGTATCAGAAGTCTTGTTGGGTATTTTAAGTGTAATTTTTTGTAACCTTAAAGAATATTTTGTTTGCCATTACAGATGCTTAGAAAACGGCCAGTCTTTCTTATGTAATTTGAAACTATACATGATTATTAGTAAATTTAGGATTAAAGTTCATTAAAAAAATGATTTTCATTCGTAAAAATAATTTTTGACGCAAATAATTTGTACAGCAGAAATATTATTTTTATAAATGCATATTTCAGACATAAATATTAAATAAAGCTTTATAGTTTAAATTATTTAAGAGATCAAGGCTTATGCACTTACTTTTTCTTGTCTAAATATATTAAATTTTATTTTAGTCAAAAATTCTGCCATTTGAGGAATAACCCTAAATATTTTGGTTGTTGTACTGTTTTACTGTTAATAAATGTTCACTTTTGTTAACTTAGAAAAAGCACTAATTAACAAACTATGCTGTATTGCTTTTTACCATACCTCCATATATATTATTTCGTGTGTTAAAACGCTGAATTTGTATCAACCAAAATAAATTAGGAATTTCATCACTATGTCAATTTTTAAGAATCGCATCTATGAGTTAGAAATTTATATTACATAAGCTAAAACAGATTTAGGTGTTTTCTTCTTAGTAAAATTTTACCACTTGAAGATTTATTTTGTTTTATTAAATTACTGTTGTGATCACTAGTGGAAATTTCCTGCCCTCATGAAAATTACCCCCTTGTTTCTTCTGTATTTTTCAGTGAAGTAGTGGAACTAATTTGTTTTTATATACTTGAAATATTTGTGTTGTTCATTTTTATTTGTTTTCAATTACGTTCTTGTTATCATATTGTTCATATCTCTTTGTCTATTTAAATTACATTGTGATTGTTTATTTTCTCTTTCAAGTGTATAAAATGCAAATCACCATTAGTGTACTTTATCCGAAAAAAATATTTTTATAATTTTTTCTTATCGTTTGCTATTTGAAACTCAGATTTAATTACATGAAGGCAGAAGACCACTTTTCCTAATGTAGTAACGTCAGTGGAAATAATATGTATATTTTTTTCATTGTAGATTTTTATTATCTAGTCATTACTGTGTTGAAGTTTTATTCAGAGGTGAAATATTGTTTTGAAGGGTGCTTGTTTGTTAGCCAGAGAAAAAAATAACAGTCCCTTAATATACATCTGTTACAGCCTAGCCCTTTTATATCGTGCACACAAGCTAAGAATAGTTCGTCTAAATATTTTTTTAACCTATATATTTACATTATTTGATATTATAGGAAAATTAGTTATATGTTTGTATATTTTATATGATATTTTAGCTCTAAATGTTTAATTGAACATGCTACATTTCACTTTTTTATTATTACTTTGAACGCTGCATATTCCTTATAAGCGAAAATATCGTACAAAAGTCAGTTATAAACGACTAAAAATGTTCCCCGATTAACAAATTGCTCGATGACAAAACATTTTCAATGGCAGAAAAAGATTAAAATATCTTGCTTTTTGTTCGATGTTTAGCCTTTATGTAATAGATGAAAATACCCCATAATTAAGAAAATTTAAAATACTATCGTCTCATAATTATTTTAATTGTATGATGTATCATCAAATTTCTTTTAAAAATAGTAGTTAAACTACGTAATTTTTCGATACTTTGATTTTAAAACGTATGAATTTGCTGTATTTAGATATTAAGTTCTGCGACATAGCTGCATTTAAATATTAAACTATCTAACTTAGCCATATTTAAATGTTAAAGCATATTCATATTACTTCGAAAGATTGAAATCGTGCTGATATTTATGGCAATTGTCATAACAATGTGTCGTTATATTTGGCTAGGCTGTATCCCAGGTAGATGTTTTGTAGAAATCATTTTTAATATTTGCTGCTAAATTCTTTGCCGTGATGCATATTTTTAAAAACAGAGTATACCAGTCACTGTCATGTATTCGGAAAAAATCGTGAAATGTGAAACGAGATTTTTGTAATATAAATTAAATTGTTGTTCCTTCTGTGCCCACGAAGCTAAAATGAATGTTTAAAACCGTCGATGTGTTATTTTTATTAGAGAAACGCCAATGCATCGGTGTTACTGTCAAGTCATCGTAGTGTGTTTTTTTAAAAATGTTCGTGTCGTGTTCACCGTTTTCCTGAAGAAGAAGAAAGGAGGAGAGAGAAAGGAAACACTTATGTTTATATTCATCTGGATCATCTTCACCTCATCATGCCAAAATCAATTTTGTTTTGTTTCGTTTTGTTTGCCTGCGAATCTCTTGTGTATTGTTGTATATGTAATGTACGCTGTAGATAGCTTTTGAATAAAAAAAAATGCTTTTATGAGATTAAATTTATTTATTTGTTTTTATGTAGGATTACGCGCTTCCTTTAAGGTTTTTTTTTTTTTTTTTTTACGTGATATAATGCTACGTTAGAACAGATATGGGCAACCTTTGAAAAGTTGCGGGCCAAACATTCGGATGTTAGCGAAGGGATATAAGTGGGATTGTAAATGGCATTTATTCGGAGTTTTCATATGTTCCGCGGGCCGGATCAAAAGCCGTGACGGGCCACATCCGGTCCGCTTGCCGGAGGTTGCCCATATGTGCTTTAAAACATGCCGTCACGCGGTTTATTCAGGAACCGACACTGAAGAATTAAAGAGGAAGGGGTGACCTCCTCCACCCCAAGAAAAAAAGGAAATTACATAAAAAATGTAAAAGATCCTATTTTACTTCTATAAATGGACATAAATTTCAACTAGCTGTAGAGATGTGGGGGAGAAAAATTTTCATGGAGACAATTTTTCATGGAACATCTTTGAGCTTTTTATATTTTCTTTTATTAGTGAATTTCTGTACTATTTAAACAAAAAGTAGAAGTCATAATTCTAACATTGTAATCTACATGAATAAAATTTAAATTTGATTCTGTTTTATACCTTCAAATTCTGCTTCTACTTCTGACCATGACCTATCAAAGGAATGCACAGACACAATAGTAATATACGTATAGTAATTCTGATTTAGATTACCCCATGCTCTCCAGTTCAGAGAGTGACCCAGTATTTTAATCAAAAGTTTATAGAAAAAATTGTGATTAAAATATTCAAAATAATATTTTATTTTTTTCCTGAAAATTCGTTTTGCCTAAATTTTTTCTTCCCCCCCCCCCAGCCTGTTTATCAGCAGGGCACTTGCCCTGGGCCCACTAACTTCAAGGGCCCAAAAATTTTGTACTTTTCAACAGATTTTTATCAATATTAATTTATAAAAAAAACTTTGTACAAAAATTGAATTGTCATTTTCTTGAGTCGAAAGCTGATTCTCAGACATTTTACTCTACTAAGGGTTCTCCAAAGCCCATCAGCATTAGGTCAAAATCCTTGAGCCAACGTCTCAGCCTCTTTTTGTAAATTTTATTATAAGAAAATCTCATTAGTTTTAAGATACGTACAGTAAGTTTTGCAATTATTTTCATTTATATTTTAAAGAAGTTTAGTATAGAAGTACATGTAGCACGTGTCTAGATATTCATCATTTGTAAAAATAAATGTTATTCATGCATGCAAAAATCCTTTAATATTCTTTACTGCAATGTATTTATATATTTAGTACTTAAACTTGATAAATATTTCTGCACATATATATGTGTCGAAAAACATTTAAATACGTAATATGCAATTTCTCGTAAGTGCAAAGGCCCAAAAGTTTGTATTTGCCCAGGGCCCAATTTTGTTATGATCGGGCCCTGCCCCCCCCCCTCCGAAAAAAGGAAAGAAATCAAAGCTACCATATTTTTATAGTAATTTGTTTTTTCGTGAAATGTGTTAGAATAACTAATTTTTTATTTTTTGTAAAGAAATATGCAGTTAATTTGGAACTTATTTTATTTCCATTTCAGCTATTCATGGATCAATTTAATAAATAAAATATTTTGTCCAATATGGTTATTTTTTTAATGAATTTCTGAGACATTATATGGGTAGAATAATTATTAAAGAATTATATTTTAAATTATCAGCTTTATACATGATTAAATTTGCGAGTGTTGGGAACAAAATTCAACTTTTAAACTTGACAAAATTAGATTCCTGGTAGAGAAATTAGATTCAGTAAAACGTTTTAACGAACACTATAATTTACTTTTTATTTCTGGTTCACCTGGCAAATTTACCCAGACCCAGTTGGCAAAAGTAAGAAGGTGGTGATACAGTTGATACAAAAAAAATAAATAAGTTGTTAAAAAACCGATATTTGACTTGGCAGTTCATCGACATTTCCCCCTCACTCCCTTGAAAAAAAGTCAGCAATAGCCCTGCCCCTGAATACGGCCCTGTATGCAACGAAAAGTAGTCCTGCGTTGATAAATCCCGCGGTCGTTTCAACAATAGAAGCTAGCTGAAAGTTTTTTTTTTTCTTTCTTTCCCCTCTCGCTCGGGCCCTGCTTATCGCACGGGCACGTGCCCAGGGCACACATACAACGTACAAAAATAGGCCAAAAAATTGAGTTTAAAGCTTATGTACAGGGGCATAAAATTTGAAAAGTGCCCTGGGCACAAAAATGCTATAGTCGGGCCTTGCTCTTACCCTCTTTTAGTGAAAGAGAGTTTTGAATTTTAATCGATAGTTCAGTTCTAAAGATATTCGGTAAATGTGCGTTTTTTCTATTATTCTATCTCCTAATTTTTGTCTTTAGGGGAAGGGGGGGGGGTGACTTATCTACATATTAAGCAGAACCCCAGTTTGGAAAGTTCAATGACGCCCTATTCTTTTAACATAGTCCAGCTTAACAAAGTAAAGAAAGTTATTAATTTTAAACAAATAATGTATGAATTGAACTCTAAAATGACCGAAATTTTAAACTTTGAGCCTAACTCTTAATGTAGTTATATTCGTAACTTAAATGTAGTTAGTTATCTTCGTTCGATTGTTTTAACTAAAACACTGACCGAAATTTGAAACTTTAAGCCTATCTCTTAAAACATTAAATATATTTATCTTCTTTCGATTGTTTTAGTTAAAACATTAACTCATGGTTGTTCAACAGAAAATTGTCTATTTAGAAATATTTTTTTATTTTGTGCACAGTCTGTAAATAACAGAGATTCGATTGCCTTTTCAAAATTTCAACTCTGGTTAAAATTTTGAAAAGACAATCGCAAATATAAACAGTGGAAAATATATATTTAAAAAAAAAATTGACTAGACAATTTGTCTGCTGAACAGCCTACAGAAGATTTTTAATTTAATTAAGTTAGGTGGAAAAATATATTCAGTAAGGTTTACATGGAGCTTGTGACTTGAAGATGGCGGCAGTGAAGTGGCTTTAATGATAGCTCTTCCAGCACAGCAATTGTAGATTTAGGCAGCTATCCCCAAGCTTTTCTGACCGCGTACCCGTATGCTAATAATAATAATATATATACATATTGTTCGCGCGACGGGACAAAAATTTTAAAGAGAATTTTCTGCGCATCCCTGAGGGGATGCTTACTAGAGATGAGTTCGGGCTCATTTTTTGAAGCCCGAGCGCGAGGACTTTTAATCCGAGCCCGAGCAATATTATTAAAGTTGGAGCCCGAGCCCAAAATTTCAGCTAAAGACAAATAAAATTAACTACTTCATTAATAGGATACGATAAATTTTGGAGCTTCACACACCTTCTAGTTCCCCGTGCCGCTATTTTTTTAAATAAGTACGTCTATTTATCCCATGAATCACTTTTTAAAATCTGTTTCAAGGAGTGTGTTCAACAAAGGAGAAATTTTTCCCGAGCCCGAGTCGGGCTCGGTCTTTCGGGCTGAGCCCGTCTCATCTCTAATGCTTACCCAACACCCTCTAAATATAGAAAGCCTTACAACTGAAGTTAGGACGTTATCACTAGATCTTCTTTTATGACGTCATCACAGTTTTGTTTTCACACAGCATATCTATCTTAAATTTGTGGTGAATTTTCTCACTCATAAAATTTTTTAAATGATTTAAGGTAGAAAAATTAATTTTACGACAAATGGCAATTTTTGACCATCACTTATTGTATAATATGATACAGAAGTAGATCACAATGAATTATTTTGTACCAGAAAGGTATTTTAATTTCTATCTTTAATTCATTTTCTAATATTTGTAGCATTTACCAGAAATTTTAAATAGTTTTACTATTTCAAGACACAACTGGGATGACGCCATTTAAGAGGATCTAGTGATGACGTCTAAGCTTTTTAGTTGTTAGTTTAGTTCTGTTTCCAGAAGGTAATGGCTTACCCCACTTTGGAGACCTCTGAGTGAGGAATTCGTATTTGAAGTTACCACTGTATTTAAACTGTTAATATATGAATTTGTGAATGTTGAATTGGTAAAATAAAATACAACAAATATTACAGTGAAATTTTAATAGGGAACCACTGTAATGTACAAACGAAAGTTTCATTTTCATTTTCTTTATTATACACTAAGTCAGATAAATATTTATAAAATACTTCCAAACAAAAAATAGTTCAGTCTTATTTTGTGGGAAAGACACTGTAGACGGGAGAAGAAAAACCAAGTTGAACTTCGGTCCACTGACAAGAGGAAAGATGATACATTTTTAAAAATATCCCGAACTGAAATAGTCCTAAGATACCAAGAAGCATGGATTAAAATTTAAGGATATACATCAGTTACGAGGCTAAATCTTTTTCTCTCAAATCCTCTTGGATTTGTCCGACAATACCAAACGTCGCTGCATCTGCGAAAGTGGAAAACGCGTAGTGCGCATGTGCAGATCTGATTAATTAGAAACACCTGTTGCCATACAAGTGGGAAGGAAAATAGAACGCAAAATAGCATTCAAAATCAGATACTTTTTTGTAAGCGTCAGTAAGTTAATGTTTTACTTGTTGCACTTTGTCATTTTCTGATTAAAAGAACTCGGGATTATTAGAGTTAACTCGAGATTATTAAGTTTTCGTTTGATTGTTGAATTTAAATACCTATAAAGCAACAATAAGTTCTGTGATTATGGTAGCCCTAATGTTAAAAATAGAAAAAGAAATCATTTATTTTAAGTGGTAAAAAGTAAAAATTTATTCTATTTTCATTAATAAAAGTAAGAATTATTTTATCGCCAGAAGATTTCCTTTTACTGTAGTAAAACTATAATAATAAAAATTTATAAAGATCTTGCCCACGTCGGAAAAAAAACTAGCAGAGGAAGCGTCCTCTGGTGTCGGATTAGTATAGAATATTTGCTATTACAAAGATTCATATCCTTGAATTTTAATTCATGCCGGGAAGTTATCGCAGATGTCAAGAGTCATGATATCACAAGCAACCTTTTTTCATAGGAAGTCAGTTATGGCCAGTTTCTTCTGACCGCAGTTGTCGTTGATGTCACCCACGGGTCTAGAGTTCTGGAGGAACAGCGGCCTCTTCTGTTCCTGGAACGTGTCGAAAGGGAACACTTCGCCGTTGCCGTTCAGTTTCCCGTACGTGATCAGCTGTTCCACTTTGGACTGCTCCCGCTCGGCGGAAGTCTCGCGGTTGATATTCTGGATGTGGCTGAAATTGTCCTCGCACTTGTCCCTGTACTTTATGAAGTCGTCGAAATGACTCTCACTTTTGATGTCGTTGTTGCTGCTTTTGGGAGGCCATCTTGGTAGCTCCCTCCTCGAGACCTTGCTGTTGTCGGTGCAGGAATCGTCCTGCTGTTGCTCTTGGCAGAACTTTTCCTTCCTGCCCCTGTTGGCGCTGATCTTCCTTTTGATTGGCTCGTCGCCCTTGCCCCTGCTGTCTTTGTGGGCGAGATGGGTCTTCCTGGGCGACCGGTTCAGGTCGTAGTAGGCTTCCTTCCTGCTCTCTCTTTTGGGCGTGTTTCCGTTGTTTTCCTCTTTGTTGTAATTTTGGACATTAAAGGGGATGGCGTTCACCCACAGGCCTTCGTTTTTGGCTTCGTTCTTCTTGTTCTGGCTCTCTCGTCTCTGCACCCCGTCCCTGCGACCGTAAGTGTTCGGGTTCTGCCTTCCGCTGTCGTTCCTCTCCAGGAAAGTGTTGTGGTTGAGCCTGCTTCCGCTTTCCCGGCGCTCAATCCGCGAGATTCGCCCGCTCTCGCGCCGCTCAATGTTGGCACATCTGTCACTGTTCCGGCGCACGACGTTGGCGCTCCTGCCACTCTCTTTCCGTTGGACGTTGGCTTGCCGACCGCTCTCCGAGCGTTCCACGCTGATACCCCTGCGTTCTGCGCTGACCCTTCTGCCGTTTTCGTTTCGTTCTGCGCTGACCCTCCTTCCGTTTTCGTTTCGTTCCGCGCTGATCCGTCTACCGCTTTCGTTTCGTTCCGCGCTCCCTCGGCGTCCGCTGTCCCTCCGCTCCACTCTCGTCTGCCAGAGGATGTCTTTTGGCTCGGCGTAGATCCTTTCGCAGTCTTCGACCGCCTTCTTCCTGTCTCTGCTACGCTCTTTGGACCGACTTTGGCTTTCGCGGCGGATGATCTTCACGCCCCTTTCGTCTAAGATCTCCGAGAACTGGTTGTCCGGTCTGGACGTCCTGTCTTCTCGACTGCCATCGCGCGTTTTTCTGTTCTGGCTCTCCCTGCGGACGAGGTTGATTCTGAAATCGTCTCCGACTTCTATTTTGTTGATTTTGCTGTTGTAATTCAAGTCGTTCCTCCCGTACACGTTCCTCATTTCTATTTCTATTTTGTTTTGGTTCTTATCGGACGGCGCAGCTTCCCTGTTGTCGAACTCCGTCAAGTTTGTCGTTTCCAACTGATTTCGGGGCTTTGGGATGTCGGGTCTCCTGTCGTTTCTTGTTTTGCTTTCCCGCCTTTTGATGCCGCACTTCTTCCCTCTGTTGTCACTTTCCTTTCGGGGTATGCCTCTGTTCAGCAATTCTGGCAGTTCCTCGCTCTTGCGCGTAAAGCTTTCCTTGCGTTCCACCTTCTTCAGCTGTCCGTACAGAGAATTGGCTTCCAAATGATAAAAGGCAGAATTTGGCTTCCTAAACCTGCCACTGTCTCTCCTGCTACTCGTTTTCCTCTCCAACTTCCAGTCTTTCGGGCTAGAATCAGTCTTGCTTTTATATTCGTCGCATTGAGCAAATATGTTCTCTTTTGTGCCGAATAAGTTTTCGTAATGGCCGCCGTTCAGTCTCAGTTCACATTTATACAAATTTTCGTTATTAGAATCGTCACTGGATGTTTTCTCAACAGAGGACGAACTCTTGCTATTGCTACTATTATTATTTACAATATTGTCGCTTATAAATAGCGCGTTAGAATCGTGCTTTTTTACATTGAGGGGCTCGTAATAGTTTTCGATTTTATTAGTGTCTATAGGGGGGTTCATTCTATAGTGTTCTCGGTTTGATTCATATACAGGTTTATCGGAATCAAAACTAGTATCAAATATATTATCTGTAGATTCTTTGTTACCGTACACAGCATCTTTAGCATCGTATTGCACATTTTCCCCGTAAAAATTCACCTTCACCCCACAGTCGTCTCTTTCTATCTTCCCGTAAGCGTTTTCCAACAGAACTCCGCTCTCCTTGGCGAATATGTTCAGGTTGTAGTCCCCGCTGAATATGGGCGTGCCGGCATCCGACAGTTCTTCCTCTATGGTGCTGACGTGATTGTCGAGGGGCTTGGACGAAGACATCTCAGTCGCTTTCACGGAATACGCGTCTTCCCACGGCATCTTGTTCTCGCAGTCGTCCGGAGGGCAGCACTTGTTGTTGTTGTACGACTCGCTGCTGCCTTCGTCCAGCTTCTTCCACGCCGTGATCCACGGTATCTTCCGCATCCGCGGATGCATGATGCCGGGGTAGTTCCTGGTGGGGTTCGCGACGACGCCGCACGGCGTCGCCGCATGCGCCGTCGGCTTCCTCATGTTCCAGAAGGGATCGGACGGCTTCCGGCACAGGAACCCGGACCAGACCGGATGGGTGGACTGGGCGCCGCTGCCGAATCCCGAATCGCCGTTGTTGTTGCTGCTGCTGTTGTTGACGTTGTTTTCCGACTTCGAAGGCGTCAGGACGGCCATCTGGTCCACCAGCAGGTCGTTCAGCCTGTAGAGCGACATGGTGGACTCGCTCTTCACGGGCAGCACGAAATCGGTCGTTTCCGCTCCGTGGCCCCCTCCGCTGCCTTTCTTCTGGTGGATGAGGTCCAGGTCGTTCATGGAGAAAGAGGTCGTCTTCTTCTGGTGGCGGGACATCGTTCCGGATGGGTTGCCGCCGGTCGTGTCCGACGGGGAGGAGGACGACTTTTCGCTGCTGCCGTACTTCCATTCGGTCGTGGCGGGGAGGATGAAGGCGCTGGGGTCCTTGCGGTCCTCGTCGTCTTCCGGGGAGGTTACCAGGTCGAACAGCTCGCTGTTCCCTCTGTCTTCGGATATGTTTGTGAGTGGGATTTCTTTCTTCTGCATGTTTTCTGAAACGAAATGGCGAAAAGTTTAAAGGATACCATGATTTCAAAAGCATCGCAGTAGTATGACATTGTAAATAATGGTCACTAGAAAAATGTAAATGAAGGTACATTCAACTAACCAGGGGCGTAGCTACGAGTTTTCTCACCCGGGGCAAAACATGTATTCTGCGCCCCCCCCCCCATGTTCAATTGAGCGATCATGATGACAAAGATATGAAAAATCGATCTTCATAATGAATTGATAAGCACAATGATCCTATTTTTATAAATCAGTATAAAAGTCTTCGTTTTCAGGATTTTCTTTAAGTTTTAAGTCAATTCACACGATTGGATGCTTGATTTTGTCTCACTGTTTACCTCACCGTCTGTAACGGCTTGATTTTGTTCTACTGTTTAGCCATGATAGCATTAGTGCAGAAGGTTACAAAACCAAGCAAATGTAAACTTAAAAAATCATCGCATTCACAGGTCTGATTTGCAATTTTCTTTTTGGTGCCTCTTTTCTTTCAGCGTCCGGGGCACTTGCTCCGCCTGCCACCCCCTAGCTACGTCCCTGCAACTTACTGAATGCACCATTTACAATTTAAAATGGATTTCATGGCGGAAGAATCATAAAAATTGACACCCTCTTAAAAAAGTATTCGAGTACAAGCGAAATTTCCTATTTTAGTTTTGCGAATAATTATTGAGTTTTTGAAAAACGTACAACTCAACAGAAATATGGAAAGTTATAACTATACGTAGCCTAATTCATATTCTACGATAAGTAATGTTTTATATTTGAAATCAAAGTAGGAAATTTAACTTTTACTTGAATACTTTTTTGAGAGGGTGTACATATTATTTAGGGAAAGCAGGATAAATGGACCAGCGCGAGAAATAGGTCATTCCCCTTAAATTTCATCAATTCTTCCATTATATATTAGCTGCTACATTGATTTTATATATCTTTTCCAAAATACCTAGAAAACATTGTGACATTGTTTTATGTTTCGTGAAAGTTATATGTAATTTTGTAAAAGTCCGACTGCTTGTAATTCGACTTAATTTCTATTTAATAAAGGTTGATTGTCTACCTAGACCAGTTTAAATATTTTTGACCTTGTTTAATATTTTCAGGTAGTAAAAATGTTTTTGTGTCTCTTACACCTGGAGCACTACAACTTTAAAGTCACACCACGCTAAAAAGTTGTCTTACTTCTGCCCCACTTTAAACTTATGCCTTCATTTCACTACCTTTAACCCTTTCCGGCGCAAGAACTTTTATTGTATTTTCTCGTTTATGCTGATGCCTGGAGTAATAGTTAAATTTCTGATGTTAATTTAATGAAGTATGGATAATTTTTCTGTAAAATGTCTATAACATTTTTATAAATATGCATGATATTTACCTCCTGATATCATTTTGTGCAAATTTCATTATTATCTGGTAAATAGGCATAGGAAAATTGCCTAATGCTTCTGAAATTTGTGATGTGCACCATAAGTAGGTGGCTAGAACGTCTAGCCACCGCCCGCGAAAGGGTTAAATTACTGTACATAACATTATGACAAGCAAAATTCCAAGCAGTGTCCCAAGCCAGTGTTCCAAAATCAGGCTATCTCACCCAGGAAACCAAACGAAAGGAGGTTTTCGTTGGTTTCTCTTCAGCGATTTCGTTTACTCTTCTGAAATGCATGAAATCCAGAATGCTAAGCCAACGTTTATGAAAACTGATATTCATTGGTCTTTGCTTGTAACCTAGATAGCCCAGATGATACGAAGCGAAGATTTATAGAGAGCCATCTAAAATGTAGCAACAAAATTTCGGGAGAGGTAGGGCACATAATAAAGATCGTTACATCAAAAGATGTGTTGCACGAACAGACGCCGCAAAAGTGTTACAGACCTCTGAAAGAAACATTCCTGGAAAATCCTCCGTTGAAGCTATTGGTCCGTTCGGGTGTTGACGTCATGGCAGGCTTCATCTTGACTTCTCCTCCGCAGGGCCTGGTGTCGTGAAATTCGAAATCGTCGTTGGCAATGGTGGTGAAGGACCCTCCATAGAGCTCCTCGCTGATTCGAATGTCCTCACTCAGGGCACTGTCGTCTGCAGACTTGCAGCTGAAAGTGCTGTAAGTACCAGACTAAAGGTCAGAATTGGAAAGTAACAAGAAAGATAACAGCTTTTGGGAGGCCATTTTATAGATGCTTTCAGAATAATTGAAGATGAAACTGTCATGAAAAGAGTAAATAGTATTGGAAAATAACAAAAAAGATAACAGATTTTGGGAGGTTATTATTTTTATGCTTTTCTGATTAGTTGAAGGTGGACATTTCATGCGAAATGTAAATTCTTCTGTAAATTATCTATAAAAATTGTTTGATTGAACGTATTCAATATCAGCAGACGATGTTCGTCTACAGAGCATTTCGATGAACACTGTATCCGCTTTTATGCTGATAAAAGCAGTTTTAGTGACAAGAAAAGTTCAATAAGTATATTCAGTTACAATGACTGATTGACGAAATGGCAATTTTCTTAGTCGATTTGTCTGATCAAAATTTAAAAGACACTCTAAAGAGCAAAAATTCTTGTTGTAACAAATGACCTAAAAAAATTTAGCTAATATGATTTGGCTGTGAAATAAAATGCTTCCATTTCGTCGCATTTTAACTCTATATGCGGGAAAATGAGTCTTACAGGCAAGTGCAAGAACACTTGAGGGAAATTCTAAGGATTGTGTGATACCCACCTGAAATCATCGGACAGGGTAGCGTAGAAGTTCTCCTCGTCCTCCTCCCGCCACATCTCGAGGGACGTGAGGTCAGCGCAGGACAGTTTACTGAGAGGCTCGTGTCCGGCGCCGAGGAAACAGGACTTGGCCAGGACAGAGTCTCCGTTGTGCAGCCCAGGCAGAGTGTACTTGTGTCCGGAGCCGGACTTCTTGCATCGGCGCTTCTTGCCCGGAGTTCGCCGGTAGTTGGTGATGATGCCTATGGGGGTGACCGAGCCAAAAGTGCCCCGCTTACGGAAGTGGTCCTTGTCGAAGTACATCTGGAAGGGACCGTCGTCGCCTAGAGGGGGTGAGAAAGTACGCAGCGTCAGCATATGATGACGGCCCGAGCAAATGCTGATGACGGCCGATGACAGCCGATGACGGCTCGAGCAAAATTGCTAGTAGGGATAGCCCTTTGAGGCGCAACCCTTTCCCAATGCTGAAAAAAGGGCATCCCTTGCCATCGCTCGACTTAACTACCGGCAAGATGGCGGACGATCGAAACGTTCATCGCGTGCCACAGATCTACCCCTTTCTTGACGACAGCCGGCTGTGCTCGCGCACAGCCAGCTGCGTGAAAAAAAGGGGTCTCTAGATCTGTGGCACGCGATGAACGTTTCCATCGTCCGCCATCTTGCCGGTAGTTAAGTCGAGCGATGGCAACGGATGCCCTTTTTTCCAGCATTGGGCAATCCATTCAGCTGTTCTCCGCATTCTTCCATTTTTCAACAGATGTCAGGGATGTTAAAAATAATCGTGACCATTTTTTTGACGGGAAATGAGGTGCTAAAAAGTAAAGGATTCTCGTGGAGCCAGGTCGCCCGCAACTCTTTTTATAGAAATCAAATCTATTCTTCGTGATTGGCAACAGTCAAAACGTCAGAGTTTGGCGTTCCCAGAGCGGGAACACTGCGCGTTAAAGGGTTAAATGGGGTCTCCACAAGTAGGGTGCTGGCGTTCCCGGAGCGGACACGCTGCGCGTTAAAGGGATAGCGATAGGGGAAAATGTAAAATTTATCTCTGCAAAACTGAAAAAGAAAGCACACATATGCAGTTAATCGGATCGGAAGAAATATTATTGACTGAGATTTTTTTAAATTGCTGTAAAGCTATAGTTCTGTATGGTAAGCATTGAAGAAATAAACAAAAAAGTTATTTATTACGTATAAAATAACTTTGAGTATTACTTTAAAAGTTGTAAAAGTTCATTTTATTACTTTTTACTCAACAGCAAATTTTAAGAAATGAAGGTGTGTCGATGAAAAAAGTCACAATACCCACTTTTTAAGGTACTGAGCTATTCATATCACCGCGTTCGTCTTTTTGAGGCTAATCGAACTACAATAGCGATTAGGACTACAACGTATAGCGCTGAATAAAATGCGGAAAATCCCGTTTTGATGCATAATTCACATTATCCAACAACTGTTTTGCAGCAAAACTGACATTCATGCTCACATTCTTCAAATTTAACCAATAAGGAAGGCTTGCAAAGAATCATGCGATTGTTTTCTTTACATCTGTCGATGTTTTAAATTAAAATAATAACCAAGAAACCTTTTAAATAAATGTATTTTACGTGTTGATTTTTGTTGCTCTCCAAAATAACAGGAGAACAAGTGTTCAGATATTTATTTATTTTATTTTTTTAGTTCCTTTTGTTTTTAATTCAAAATTATTTTGATTATTGCCATAAAAGCTTGCTGCAAAACTCTCATTTTCCATATTTAAATTTAAGTTCTAGTTTTATCAGAAATATTACAGGTTTGGGACTAGGTGCAAGTAGTTGCTATGGCAACAAATATATAAAAAATATTGTGCCAATGTATCATAATAATAATCATATGTTTTTGTTTTTTTTTTTTTCATTTTTCTGAGAACTTGAGAAGCAGAGAGTGTTAGAATTACGAGTCTACACTTTTCAAATATTTTTATTGGGTCAATACTTATTTTGTATTCTTACTCTCTTGAAGCAACTTAACGCAGTTATTGTATTGTTAATTCAGTATTATAAAATGTGTAACACACTCAGGCGCACCCACGGAGGGGGCTATGGGGGCTGAAGGTGGGAAATTAGAAGTGAAAAGTATTGAAAATTGTCACTAATGAGTTAAATGTTTTCTTTTTAAAAATTGTCTTCAAATTATTTCTAAAATAATTTTTACCAAAAAAAGATGTTAGTTTTTAAATAAAAACTTACAGTTAGAACATGAAACAGGGTTAAATATGGTTACAACATCACTGAAAAGATCATATAATTATTTGATTCTAAAATGAGTTACATTGCTCGTGGGGTTGTGTTCTACGGGCAAGTCGACTAGCACAGAATATTTTGACGTTATAAGAGAGTTATAACTATAATTGAGGTCACTATAACCGAGTTCAGCAGTATTCGTAGCCCAGCCCCCCCTAAACTGAAATCCTGGGTGCGCCACTGATCACACATAACATATTGAGAAATCCTCCATCGGTCGTTTTAGTGCTGCCATCTAGTATGCACATACTTCATCTGATAATTACTATTTCCATAACAAAATGTATTAAATGACAACTTGAAAAGTTTATTTCTATTTGAATTAATAAATATTTTATTTTCGAGAGTTTTTGAGTATAAAAACATGTATAAAATTCAATAAATAATAGTTTAAGTTTGAAATTTGCTGTATGTAGATTAGATCAGGTTTGCAACAGAAGCACACAGAATATGTGATCTTGATCTCAGAATTTCATTTTGTAAACTATTATGATCAGTTTGTTTTGAATTAATGTATTAGTAATAAAATAAAAATTCTAACAGAGAAAGTAGAGTAAAAATTTAATTGAATAAGAAATTTAATTCCATCATTTTAAGAAAAATAGTCAGTACTTAACTGAATTTTTTCCAAGTTTAAATTAAAAAAAACGGTTTTGAGCCTATTTCACCAATGAAGTAAAGCTATAAAAAATTAGCATCTAATCTCAAACTGAACTGTGGGTTATTTCGTATATTCTAGGACGTAATGTAAAATGTTTTAGTAGCACGTTACTCATAAATGTACAAAAAAGTCTAAAAATACTGTACCCTAGTAAATGTTATTGAATAGTCACTTTAGGAAGTTCCAGAAAATATAATGATAGCGTGTTTATTTCTTTAAAATCTTCTTTGAAAAATGAAATTGTGATACTTTTGTTACTGTTTATTTAACCGCCACTAGATGGCAGCACTACAAGTAACACAGATCCTTGATTACGCCGCTATCTCTGGAGTACAGGTTTACGAACACCTGACTACTTTATGAGCCAAGGAATTTTTTGTAAGAATAACTTGAAATTCCAGTACATTTCTTAGACTTTATTTGAAAAAAAGTGCTAGCCCAGATTTAATATTTTATTATTCTTACTATTGTTATTCAAGGATTGATGCCCAACAGAGGATATACTCGTATTAAAATAAACAATCACATCAATTAATTTCACTCTTTCCTTATCAACCATTTATTTATAATTAGGTCAGATGAATTGTTTTCTGCATTAATATTTCAGTTACTGTTTTTCAAAACAGTTTGCATTTATAAATTATATTTTCATTGAAAAGTCTAGTTTTGAAAAGTAAAATTATTATTTTTTTCTTTAACTGGAAACCGAGTTTTCAATACACACAAATTTATAAATCATGCCGCGCCCATTGACTATAAAATTTTTTTCAACGAAATCGTTATCTCCATTGCTGTTTCCCAGCATGATTCTTTAAATATTTTGCCGTGACGTAGTGTCAATATGCGCAGCATGACCAAAAGTTCCTTTGAGGGGGGCGGGGGGCATAGAATATTCAAGAGTAGAAACAGATATGTTTCTTTGGCAATAAAAAGTTTTTAAACGAATAGTTTCCTAAGCAAAGTTGGGGGGGGGATGCACCCTTGTAACACCCCCCCCTGACGTTACGCTTATGTCAATGTTTCCGAGCAAGTTACAACAAATCAATATTAAAAATGAATAACAACAACAAAAATAAATAGTTCGAGGGGAAAAAACCCATCCCTCTTTCAAGTAAAATTAAAAATTTTGGATCCTTAGAAAAACTGCCCAGGTGGTGTTGTGGCTATAGAACCATTCTATCACACTTTGGGTTTGTCACCACTCAAGGTTTGATTCCCGTCACAGGGGATAAATTTGGACACTTATTGGTCCCCACAAAAAAAAGGCCAATAATTCCAGCCTTAGTTGGGACGAATGCTTACTCTTTGAAGCAGTATTTTCACATTAATATAGAAGACCAACTGGATAGAACGCTCGACGCTGAAAAAGTGCAGCCGTTGCCATCGATCCGTTTAACTACCAAAAACATCCCGTTCGATCGAATCGCGTGTGACTTCAAACGCTAGCCAGCTGTGTCAGAAAAGTTTTTTAGCTCTGTGGCGGTAGATGGGCGATTCGATCGACTGCCATGCTGTTCGTAGTTAAATAGACTGATGGCAAAGGCTGCACCTTTTCAGCGTTGGTGCCATTTAAACATATTTTGGTACTTACGTATCATCCTTTCGGTCATTCTCGCCAAACTATTTTTTCGTCAAATGTGCTGGCAAACTGTCGCCAATCGTATTCCGAAGCATCAACAATTTCATGTGTCCGGTATTTATCTTGGCGAAAAATAGCTCGTCTTGGTGGGCCGTGCCGGGATAATACCTAAGTACCCATCTTTTTTTTTGACTGACGGCGGAAACGCTGAAACAAGGTGGTTTCACGGCGCAACCACCGCAAGTCAAAGGGTTAACCCTTTACCGCTCAGTCCCAGAGCAGTGTTCCCGCTCTGGAAACACCAAACTTTAACGTTTTGACTGTTGCCAGTCACGAAGAATAGATTGGATTTCTATAAAAATAGTTGCGGGTGACAGAGCTCCACGAGAATCCTTTACTTTTTAGCACGTCCTTTCCCGTAAAAAATGGTCACGATTATTTTTAAACAGCACTGACATCTGCTGAAAACATGGAAGAATGCAAGAACAGCTAGCTGGATAGATTGCACAATGCTGTAAAAAGGGCAGCCGTTGCCATCGCTCGACTTAACTAGTCGAGCGATGGCAACGGCTGCCCTTTTTACAGCAGGAAAGGGTTAATGAGCAAGTGTCCACACTTGATGAAATGCTTCAATCCCATTTGGAACTGTTTTGGGTGCGTAATATCCTGTTGAAATTCGTGGTGGGTACTCACTGACTAATGGGGATAAGGCACCGCTTCTCCTCTGGAAGCTCCTCCGCAGGGCGTTGTGCAGCGAGTGGTCTTTGCAGAACAGGAGCAGAGGAACGAACACCCCTTCGAGAAGTCCCAGCCACACCAGGATGGCCTCGTGCCACGAAGACCACAGGAGGGGAGACCAAGTGGCTATGCCCATCAACACCTGCAAAAAGAAAAAGAGGACAGGGCCGTCAGTCAAATACCTAATTTGACTCTTTTTTTTTTTTTTTAAAGAAAATCACACAACTTTTGAAGACATTTTTAAAGAATCTAATTGTGATGGAGGATCGGAAAATTTCAGTACGTCTTTTTGCAAGCCATACTATGAAATATTACAAACACTGAACTGAAACTGCTAGACTTCGAAGGCCGCCATCTTGTTTTCACTAGATCCATTTCAACCTACGGGAAAAGTTTTCTTCCTGCGCAATACTTTCAATTATTTTAATAAAGAAATTACTATAAGTTCTTCAACAGGCAATTGCCCATGCAGAAATCTTTTCAACGATTAAAAATAAATATTTTAGAAAGTCCGTAACACACTAAAATATATATTTTAAAAATCGTTGTCCTTAGAACCTAAATCTATAACAGTTTTTTCATTTGCAAAGTGAACTCTCTGGACAGAAAGCAATATAAATGATCACTCTAAAGTAATTTTGAGAATGACCATACAAACGAAGGGATCGGTGTTGTCCTTACTAAGTGAAAACACGCAATTTTGTCGTCTGACATGGGCGCCATTTTAAGTAGGTACGCCATGGTCTGGGACGAACGTTGTTCTTCTGCTAGGACATCGAATGTCGCCTGTTAAAATAGAGTTTAAAGGGGTGGCATACATACATTCTAAAAAAATTGTGCACCCTCTAACCGCACAATCAATGTGCGATCCGTGAGCGCACATACTATTTGTACGATCATTGCACAATAGATTGACGTCATGACTAATTTCTTGACGTCAGAGATACACCGAATTTTTGGATTTTAAAAAATAATTATGAATAGATGGATATAGCTTAAATTAAAAATAAGTTTCTTAATTATAAATAAATTTAATTTAGTTAAGTACTTCTTCTGGCCATTCGTTAAAAATTAAACTCAAGTAATATCTACTGGCAGCTTTGCTGCCGAGCTGCAACATGTGAAACGCCGCATCTCTTTACTTCATTATTGAGAAACGAGGCAATTCAAAACGTGTGTTATTGGGTTTTGTAGTTTAGCTATCAAATTAAAGGTAAATCTTTGATTTATCATCATCATTATTATTATTTTTGCAGTAAAAAATTAGAATGTTTTTTTGCAGCATTTGTAACAAGAACATCGAATTATTTAATTTGATTTCTATTAAAAAACACTTTTGCGATCATCATGCGGCTTAACATTCCCGATTAAATGTTACAGGATGGTTGCAAAAGTGCATGTTCAAATGTATTTAATGTGATGAAACATATTGAAAAATATCACTTATCAACGATCGGAAAAGTAACTTTAGTTCCTTGTCTGTTGTCTGAAGTAGTTGAAAATGCTGAGGATGATAATGAGTATGATGAGGTTCAGCAAATGGAGGTAGAGTGCACGTTCTCACAACAAAATGAGCAACATGTTGATTCAAAGCTCTTAGACATGAAATTTTATCCGTTGTTTCTTAATTAAGAAGCAATAGCAGTCTTCCACATAATATTGTATCTATTGTTGTGAATGATTGTAACTCTAGCACAGCTAGTCGCTTATTTTTGTCTTAAAAAATTCAAGCAGTACAACAAAAGCAGAGCTGCCAACTCTCCCGTTTTATTCCATCCCCCCCCCCCCCGAGATATTTCTCACCACAATTTTTAAACAGTTTGATTTGGTATTAAATTTTCGGCCTGATTTCAAGCTGCTTAATAAAAATTTGTGGTGGAAAAGCGCAAAAAAAAAGAAAAGAAAAAGAAACGGACAGTTGGCAGCTATGATAAAAGCGATGCAACAAAAGTGCACATTCGTTTGTGCATCCTGAATTCACAGCTGAGTATAGGGTTATGACCAGCATTACCACACATGCATTATGTAGATTAAGTGTACAATCAATTGTGCATCCTGGATGCACAAACTGAGTGCATAATTACGTGCAGCAGCTAAGAGTGCACATAGAGTGTGCTTCCCCAGTACACACATCTGTACACTGAATGTGCACAATATTTTTAGTGAGCACTTCATAGCGCCCTTTGTGAAAGCTACTGCCACGAACGCATCGTAGCGTCAAACAATCTATGCATCATTGTCTAACAATTACTTCGAAATTGTTAGACAATGATGCATAAACAACAATGATGACATGTTGATAAAGTACATGACTGGTCAGCATTATTTACACTACTACAAATAATAATAATAATAATTAATTAAGTAAATAAATAAACAACCGTATATGTTTAAGAGTTTTGTTAACCAAAACGACCAGCGAACAAAACAAAACAAGCCTAATCATGTAAACGATAAGAGAGTGTATTAAGACTTTTTCTAAGGCTGACAAATGTTTATTTAATTTAAGAAGATTATTTAAAAAAAAAAAAAAAACCTAACGTTTAGCGATTTCAAAATGTAGGTTCTATTTTTTTTCCTCCACTGGGTCGAACTGAAATAACGACAGATTACGTACGATATCCCTGCAGCAGTAAGTTTTGCATAAGCCATAAACACATCATAAACGAACCGTTGCCAACAACAAAATACAAAAAAAAGACAGAAAGGTAAACAAAAACGTCATAAAAACACTTTGTGATTGTGAATGACTAAACTGGCGGATGTTTCGTACTTAAGTACGAGCACGATGACATATGCTTCCGTTTTCAGTTCAAATACCTGGTGGAAGAAGAGAGAGAGATAAAGAAGAAAAAAAGAACGATACCGGCTTCCTATTTCTACAATACGCACAAATGGCCTTCAGCGCTGAAAAAAAAAGACAACAAAAACTACAATAAAGAAAAATAATATGTCGGGGAACAGGGCAAAGAAAAATAGTAAAAAAAACAGTTAGAATGTGGAACCGTGTCGCTCGCTCGAATCGAAGTCCTTGAATTCGCAAACGAGTGGAAAATTGTAGTATATCCACACGTTTCCTGTCAAAGTGAAGTGAAGAAAGTGTTATACCATGCCGCACACAATGACAGTAAAATGAATACATAATGACACTCGTGATGAGGTAAAAAAGAGAGAAAAGGGATTTAAGTAAATACTTTAAGCGTAAATTGAAGCCCATCATGTTTTGAGTGGCGTTTCTATGTCATATTCATGTGCATTCGAAGGAGCAGGAAAAAATTAGAACGGCGGGGAAACTTAGTTCATTGCTTATGAAGCTCTTTCCTATTTTAGTGCGTGCTACTTTCCCCCCTTCTCTTTTAGAACAGAAAAATACCTAGTTTGAAATTCATTTTATTTGGGGTGTAATTTGCAAGATCTGTTTCCAGACATGCGAAGGATGTAAAAAATGCAGAATAGCTACAATGATATTAAAACTCAGTTCTTATACAGTTCCCGGTAACAAAGCGTTCTGTCTGTTTCATATTTATGTATTTTTATTCTAAGATTGCTTATTATAAAGTTTTTTATTTAACGCCCTATATTTATTCAAAGAACTTCAGAAATTACTTTAGTTTCGTTTGAGTGATGAAGGGCAAATTACACGACATGCAGACTGACACATCCGACGTCGGATAAAATCAGGATATATCTCTAGAAAGGAACAGAATCCTTAGTTTTTAACTCATGAGTTCGGAACATTAAAATAATACCGAATTAACGCAATAGTGTAGAAAAAATTTTGAATCCTCTAAACCATGAGGGGAAGCCTCTTAACTCCGGTATACGGCAGGAGGAAGTCATATTTTGTCATCTCATAGACATTAACAGTTCTAGAAAATAGCAAACACGGTGATGTGGTTAGCGGCAGAGGATTACTTATCCATTGAATTTTTAATTATTCAGTACAGTTAAAAAAAATTACAAAAAGTGGTGTGTTCTGAAAAAAATATTAATAAGAAACACGAGGAAAAATCTTAAATTTACGTCATTTTGAAAAAAGAATCTTTAACTTGTGATCCATTTCAGTTCCTGCAACTCATTATTACTATCAATTCTTCACATTCGAATTGAGTGATGAAATCGAGCACTCAATGCGTCAGACATGTGACGAGTGCATCCTGGTGAGGAAAACAATAAGGATATTATCTTGTTAAAAGTAACAGGATTAAATTTCAAATTTCCCAAGGAGAAAAAGAACCATTTAACGCGGACTCATACACATCGTAGGTAAGTGAAGATGTGTCCGTCAATCATGTTTCCTGTATCGTAGCGTAATCTCTTAATTCCCAACCCTGTTGCTCAGCAGAACATGTCGACTGTTGCTTTCCTCCCTAGCATTCGTTGCCAACAGAGAAAGAAAAGAACAACTAAATGGCATATTATTCATCAACACGTCAGACTTACTTACGCCATCACATCTTATTAAACTCCATTCTCCAAAAATCACCAGATCGAAAAACAAAAACAAAACTCGCGTGGTAATGCAGCCAGAGCGAGTCTATAAGCGATCAATCAGCGCGATCGTTACTTCTGGAAAAAAGTGTCCACGGGGATGACTCGTGTCAATCAATCGCGCCGCCTACCGGTTCGGTTACGCACCAGTAGGACCCAAAACGGGACAAGCCGAATGAAACAATATGCAATTCCAGAGTTTTATTATTCTTAAAAAGAAATAAATAAACGGCAGCAGTGCTGTGGCCTCACGTCCAAGCAAATAGTAGGCCATGCTCTATTCAAAGCGATTTCACCTGACAGCTAACTCTAAGTTCTCTGCTTTTGTTGCGGCAGTTTTTCGTGTGTACGGTTTTGAAATAGTAATAGAGGTCAAAAATAGCTTCTTTTTTTTTTTCTTTGCAATTTTTGTTATGGCAAAAAAAATCTTTGTTTATTCTATGATTGATTTATAACCTTATTTGATTGAAAACTTCTTTTGTGACGCTTTATTGAGGGAATAATAAGTTAGTAAAATGGCCATAAAGCTTACATGAATGGGCTTTTTATGGTAGATTTCGCGATAAAATTGTAAAGCGAAAATTAATAGGTTTTTTAAAATTTTTTTTCCAAAACTGCTCAAATAACTCGCATTTACACTCTTTTTGCAACGCAGCCATCTTGATTTTTTAAATTTTAATATTAAATAAAAGATTTTTGTCATTCGAGTAGGTCATGACTGAATACCATTTTCTCGCAGAAAATAATAAAAATCCAAAAAATTTTATTTTGAGTATAATTCCACTAATGGGTCTAATCAGTTCGTATTTTTTGCTCAATCCTCGAGTCTTCCAGTCAGCTACACTTTTGGATAATTCTCGTGTAGCAAGACGCACATCAGAAATAGGGGAACCGCCAGCTTGGAGGTTAACCCTTTAATGCTATGTCCTCACTGTGAGGACACAACTCTGACATTTGGGCTGTTTTGCTCCACGACAGGCGCGCACACAGGATTTTTGGTTGGGGGAGTCCAACTTTTACGGTTTGGGGGGGTCAAACTTTTACGGTTTGGGGGGGTCCAACTTTTATGGTTTGGGGGGGGGAGGTGCAAATTTTAGGGATGTTCCAGATTGACAAAAATCAGTGATGAAACAGCTCGTTTTCATTAGATGGAATTCATCAAAACTCGTCCAATCCAGTTCCCTAAGAATACACTGCACAGTACAATAGGAAGCAAAGTAATAGTTGTTCAGTTTTGAGGTGTTTCATGTTCGCTTTCAGTTCGTTTTTGAAAAGTAGTGGAAAACGAGAAAAAAATTTCTTTTTATATTTATTAGAACTGAAACTATTGCTACCTTTTTTTTGGAATTATTTTATTTACTACAGATATAAGATAATAATCAATCAAAAAAATATATCAAAGCCGATGGGGGGGGGGTCCGGACCCCTGGACCCCCCCCCCTTGTGTGCGCCACTGCTTCACGAAGAATAAATTCGATTTCAATTAAATACGTCAAGCAGGGCATCTAGGTAGACTGCCGAATGTCGATAAAGTGCGGCCGTGGCCATCGCACGATTTAACTACCAGCACGCTGTACAGCCAGCTGTGTCAAAAATGTTCTTGAGCTCTGTAGCACGCATTGGGCAATTCGATCGACTGCCATCTGGCTGGTAGTTAAATCGTGCGATGGCCGCGACCGCACTTCATCGACATTGGGAAATACTTGCGCTTCAACGGGCTAAGGGCCCGTTCTACTCCACACTAATTGCTTAAACGTACGGTGTGGGTCTGCTCAACACCTTCTAGATGTAGAAAGCCTAACAAACGAAGCTTTGACGTCATTACGAGACCTTCTTTACTGACGTCATCACAGTTCTATCTTCAAAAAGTAAAACTACTTAAAATTTCTGGTGGATGCTACAAATATTAGAAAATATCTCAAATGAAAGATAAAAATTAAAATACCTTTCTGATACGAAATAATTCATTGTGATCTACTTTATCGTATTATACAATGCATCAGGGGCGTAGCCAGAAATTTTTCATGGGGGGGGGGTTACGACTACTGCAACTCACATATATGCATACATGTGTGTGATAAGGGAGTGAAGAATATACATTTTGTATGGCAAAAAATTCCTCATGGGGGGGGTTATGACCCCCCCTAACCCCCCCCCCCTTGGTTACGCCCCTGCAATGCATATTATGCATATAATAGTGATGGTCAAAAATTATCATTTGTCGTAAAAGTAATTTTTTTTTAAATCTTAAATCATTAAAATGTTTTATGAGTGAGAAAATTCACCACATATTTAAAATAGATATACTTTGTGAAAGTAAAACTGTGATGACGTCATATAACAAGATCTTGTGATGACGTCAAAGGTTCAGTTGTAAGGCTTTCTCTATCCAGAGGGTAGTGATCTGATTCCCACTGACTACCTTGGTTGTTCTGACCGTCTCAGTTCTGGTAAAAACTTTCATTTTGTTGTAGACTTTATTCGACGAGGATTTCTTGGAACCAAGCGCACAAATCCGAAAATACATGTTTCAGATACAACTACATCAGAAAGATCTTTTAGTAAGAATAATACGCAAAATGATTGTATTTAGTTATGATAAACAGACCTATTTAGTCCAAAAAGGATTTAATTTTGGTGTATGAGCATAATTATTTCAGTTGAGAATGGGCTATCCAGTTATGTTTTCAAAAGGAGTAAATCTCATTTCTGAAGTAAAAAAGAATTCTTTTCAATGGCCCGTCCGCTGCCGGCAACAGGACAGGACATAGACTTCACAACCGATACGAGGGCTAGAGACGCTGAGGGCAGCTAGTTGGCAGGCTAATCACCTATGCATGGTCTCCTAATTTTGAACCAATTCCGGGTGATACCACTTGGATCAGCACCCCCAGACACTGACGGATTAAAGGGATGGACGAGGGGAGCGAAGCCCCCTCCGAGAGAGAGAAAATACATAAAATATATAATAGATCCTATTTTACTGCCACAGAATGTATATAAATTTCAACTAGCTTCCCACCACCCACAAAATTGCATTAATCTGTCACTGCCTCCAGAGCTGTTGTTTAAACATGGGGGAAACTGGAACCACGACAGGTTTTACGTGTACTAGCTCTCTTTGGCGTACACAGCAGTCCAGTCGAGAGAGGTTAAAAATCTATTTTACATTAAACCTCAGATGATCTTTAAAGTAGCCAACTTTTAAAACTATAGAGTATGACATTCCGAACACGAATTTTAAAGATAAATTTACTCATCAGATCAAAATAAAGCAGTTTCATTCCACTGCTTAGAACACCGATCATTATTTGATCCTGCGCCATTTTCATTTTATTTTATTATTCTCTGACAGCTGGCAGAAGTTCCAGAGAACAATTCGAAGTAAGCGATTATAAAGCATTGATTTCCCTCTGAACTGTACACGACTGCGCGGATGATAATGTCGCGAAGAACACTAAAAGTATTTAAAAAAAAAGTAAAAAAAAAAATCTCGAAGGGAGATGATAAAAAAATAAATAAAAACTCTGCCACTTCATTAGTGAGGGAGAGAATTTGTTTAAACAAGGGTCTGTTTGTCTCGTGTCGCCGAACTTCGCCAGCTGACAAATTCAAATAAGGAAGTAATAATGATGAAGAGGAAACGAAGAACTTATAATAAAAAAAAATGAGATAGTATTTATTGAAATCTTTCGTTCGGTGTATTTAATAGCTCCATGGCGCAAATGAAATTTTCTGAGATCCTCCAAAGAAATGAGGGGTGATATTAAATGAAGTAAGATTAGTTAGATGTTTTTACCGCATATTAACCTTTACCATACGCACAAGCATTTTCACATCAATATAGAAGACTAACTGGATAGACTGCTCAACGCAGGAAAAGTGTAGCCTTTGCTATCTCTCGAGTTAACTACCAGCAACATGGCGGTGGATAGAATCGCCCATCGCGTGCTACAGAGCTAAAGTCCTTTTTTGATGCGTTAAACGGTAAAAAAAAATATTTTACTTTTTGAATTCTATAGGTTATGTTCTCTATTTTAAGGAGGATACATAATAAATAATTTTAATCCAACAATTTTTTTGATTTCTTGAATTCTGATTGAGTAGAAGATAAGAATGAAAATAAATTAAAATTTAAGTCTTCTAAGAAAGCTTTACAACTAGAAAAAAAATTCATTGAATAAGTGAATTATTTATCGAATTCGGGGCACCAAAATTAAGGTTTGCCTCGGGTGACGTAAAATATATTTGCGGCACTGCAAAGGAAGAAACTATTTTAAGCAGTTTCCGTTCGTTCAGAATTATTAACTGATAACAACAAATGTTTGGTGACTTCTTTTAAAAAAGGGAGTTAATAGTTCGGTCACATTAGTCTCATAGATATAAACTGACATGGTATCTGACACTGATGGTTTCCGGCGAGGATTAATGACGTCAAAAGATGTTAGTTTCATTACCATGCACCACACCCATATTAATTAATATGAAACGATGCCTGCTCGCTTTTCAAGGTTGCGGACTCAGACGCCGAGATGTTTTGAATAAAGTTTAACCGGATATCTTTTTTTGGCAGTCTTACCGTTATTTTAAAGGTTAATCGTTTATTTCAAACTCTCTTTCTATTTAATTATTTGTTGGACACTTAAACACATTTATTGCTGTCTCAATCGCCGCGAATTTGAGAAGATTTGTTAAGATGCCTTGTTAAATATCTAAAGAACAGAAAATATATATATTCTTAATGATATTTTTAATGAATAAATTTGTTGAGGTAACAAAACTTCACGGTCCTAGTTACGTTTAATATAATTTAATTGATTGATTTCGACATTAAGGAAAGTAATTTTAAAATTACTAATAAATGGCATTAAAAATGTATTTAAATATTTAAAGCTGTATTTAAACAGAAAGTGAAATAAAAGTAAGGTTAAAAATTCAAATATTTATAAAGAAAAACGGATTTAATATTTCACCCACTTAAAAAAAAATAGCTTTTAAGTAACAAATATGATTTATATGGGAAAGAAGATTTTTTTTCGAAATCTAAGGAGATCATTTTAACAGCTTTGATAACAACATACCAGCTTAGTACGTTATGCACAGTAATTATTGAAAAAATAATAGTTCGGTTTGTGTCTTATGAACATTTCTTATGTAACTGAGAAAACGACCATAGCAGATTTAAACAGGTTATTAAGATAATTCCATATCATTTTGATATTAATTAAATTTATATTTAAACTTAGTAGTTCGACTAAAATGTTAAATATGAAGTAATTTTTCCGTTAAATTCCGACATCATGTTGCAAACAATTCCACACTAATAATTTTAGGATCGCAGATCATTTAGAAGCATGATTTAGTACATTTATCGTAAATGAACTCTCAAAATTTGACCTAAAAGTTTTCCTAATGTGAATTATAAGAAATTTTTGCTTTCAGACTGTTGTGAAAATTCCTCAATCTTCTTTTTCAGAGAAGCTATACGGTAATTAATTCTGAAAACAAAGACAGGTGAATTCTCGACATTTGAGAAAAGAAACGCATGCAATCTCTAAAATAACTAAATCGCAAGATGGATATTTGAGAAAGCTGAAACATTTTTCTGGAATTTTTAAATTTCCTGTCATGCGGTGAAAATAAATTACAGGTTAAAATTACAAGATTGAAAATAATAAATTATAAATCCAATCTTGACGACCAGCCTGGTGCTATTAACAATTGAAAGAACAACATTTAAAGAAATGTGAAAGTATTCCGTAATAATAAATGAATTCAAAGCAATTTTTATAGATTTAATTATGATTTCAGAGGCATTTGCTGCAAGATTTTTATTTAAAAATTGATCAGTTCTTCACGCACGTGGATTACTGAGTGCTAGCTTCTACAGCATCTTAACAGCAATTTATCATAGTATGGAAGTGTGCTTGATATTGTATTAAAATATTTTTTAGCGACAAAAGTTTTGATCGCGTGATAAATATCATCGACTATCTTTAATTAACTTTCACTTTAATTAAATTAAAATGCGCGATAACCCGCAAATAAATGAACGACAATGCACTTGAAAAATTCGATGCAGTGTTCAGGACTGCATTTTATCGAAAACAATAGCTCAGGTAATTTAAGTTGGAATAAAAATAATAATTTCGTTTTTGACGACCTGTCGCATTACATAAAGCGAACGGGTTTACGTAATAATAAATCAGTAGAAGATAATTTTTATTCAAAATTTAAGGTTTAGTCAGGACTTCAGCTGCATTTTTAGCTTGAAAACTTTGCTTCAAATTAAATCGAAACTTTGATTAATGACAAGATTCCGACTGTGAATATGTCTTCAGGTATAAATAAGTTCGTGATTAATAATTGAAATTACTATTAGTTTTACATTGTAGTTTAATCTGGCAGTCAGCAGAACAAATTATTTTACGTTAAATGAAAAATTTCAAGGTAATAAATCATTTGTCTGTGCAAAATTTGGCTGAAATATTCATTGCTTTTTACGGTATTTTAACGCTTTCAAGTAGAAATGGAGGACCGTAATTAATTTCAACATTTGGGACAGCTTGAAATGATTCGTTTAGCTCTGAAACTATATGCAAGCCGTGATAATGAGCCGAAACTTTAGATATTTGCAGGAGAGTACATCTAAAATAAAAACAGAACTCATTTTTATAAATTTTAAAGAAACATTTTTGGCTATCGTGAGCTTATTGAAGACCACCACTACATATTAATGATTAAGACAGAAATAAGTCAGTTAATGTATTTGTAATCTCCACAAGACATCTACTCCAAAATTAGGTCTTATCATGCATGTTAAGTATTAGACTATAAAACTTATGTACATGATAAACTCAATCTATAAGTGCAAATTTTTAAAAATCTGATATACAAATCCACATAGTTGGACAAACCAGCTTGAAATTTCCCACAGACATGTGAAAAGATAAAGAAAAGTACATTACAGACTTTCAAAATCCTTAAATCTATACCAGTTCCTGATTTTGAGCAATTTTGCCTGCCTGTCTTTTATTCAGATCCACATTGTTGAATCGATCGCCTTTAAATTTTGGAAAGATTTGTATAAAGATACATAAAAAAATATTAACAGCTTCAAAATGCTGCGAAATCCAAAACAATCTCCATTTTCAGGGATTCTGTCTAATAATTTTCAGGGGGGGGGGGTGTATGTGAAACCGTTTGATCAATTACCTATAACTTTTGACGTTTATGCAGAAAGAACGCAAGAAGAAATCAACTATTTTAGAAAGATTCAAATCTCCTCGTTTTCTAATTTCCTTTAACTATACACAGCTTTTAATTAAGAAGAGAAAAAGATTGCGTACGACAGATAGACCAATCGGCTCGAAACTCAGATCCGTAAATGCAACACACAGACAAATGCAATACGACACTAAAAGTATTATATCAATTCTGCAACAGTTCCAAATTTTAAGCTTTACATTCATTGATAATTTCATGGATTTTCATGCTCTTTTTGAATACAATAAATTGAAATTCAAAATTTTAAAAATGTAACTAGTTTCCTAAGTTAATTTTGAGTTTTATAGTATTAAAAATACTCCATGCATAAAATTTATACAATCGATGAAAATAAAGAATTAAAAAAATTATCATATGAAAGCTGAAGCAGATGAGACAGACGTTTTATTCTGATATTAATTTTAATAGTAATTTTTATTTTATGCACATTTAAAAATTAATCACCAAAAATAGACATTAACTAATGATACTGAATAAAGTTCTGTAATGAAATTTCGGCTATACGTTGCGACGTATAACATAAATTATTCTTAACCAGACAAAAACTTTCTACGTAATATATCATTTTAATTAAGGGTGTAAAGGGAAGAAAAAGTATAATTTATCTAACTCGTACAGCTGAAAAATTATCCGAGTTTAACAACATTTAAATTCACCAGCGTAAAAAGTGCCGTAATTAATTCTAACACCAGGGACAGTTTGAAATGAACAATTGAGCCTTAAAAATCCACGTACGCCCTGAAAAATCGATGGCAATGATGAAACACATTTTCAGACTGCCATCTACAGATACAGATGCAAACTTTTACGATTTTTTCGGAAAGTTATTCTCTACTATTTTTTGTTTAGTAATTCGTAGTTGATAAAGATCCAAATTTTTTAATCAAAAATAAAACTGTTTGCTGATTGTGGTGAGTAATCTTTGAAAATGAGCATAGAAGTTGGCAGGTATGCATGATTATCAACAAAAATGAGGTCTAACTAGTTTATGAGATACTACTTAGTCATAATTACAAATATAATTTAACTTTAGATGGTTATTAATTAGTATTGGTTAATGGGGAAAAGAAAGCTTTTTAAAGTAATTTTTCTTTTTCGCAGTCGTCAACATTATATGAATGATTAGGGTGAGGAAAGACCAATTAATGCTTTTATATCATTAAGACAATAATTAGAGCCAAATTATTTTGTTTTAATTTCAAATTTTTAAGGGTTGAAGAGACAGTTCCTTAGAATAATTAACAACTAATGTAATAACCTTATTTACATTTACTGTTAAAAAAAAACTTCAAAGTATATAATATAGGTTGGTAATATCTTTCGTATATTATTACTTACTTTTATTTATTTATTTATTTATTTATTTTCATATTAGACTTGTGACTTAAAAAAATTAATTTTGTTTTATAAGTTTATTTTACCGCTTTTTAAATTTTTCAAAACAGGGGTTTACGACATCTTAGAACACTTAGAACCTAATGTTTTTTTTTTCTTAGGTGGGGGGGGGGTCGGCACAGACAGCTGTCGTCAAAAAAAGGGGTCTCTAGATCTGTGTCACGCGATGAACGTTTCGATCGTCCGCCAACTTGCTGGTAGTTAAGTGGAACGATGGCAACGGCTGCCCTTTTCTCAGCATTGGGAAAGGGTTGCGCCTCAAACGGTTAAAGGTAATTTAAAGGTAATCTGTGACAAATATATTCAAACCAATAAAAAAAGTTGAAAGAATGACTGTCAACAAAATTCACCCAGCCTAAAATTAAACCCTCCATTCTTTATCGCATTTACGTTTTTTAGCTATGAAAAGGAAAAAAGAAAGAGAAAAAAAAAGAGAGGTGTATCCTTAATTAATTTAAACACTTGGGACAGTTTGAAGCGAAGAAATTAGCTTTAGAAACACATGTAAGCCACACGAATTATAATTTAAAAAAAAAAAAATGTGAACTTGGCTTTTGAGAATGCCACAAGAATTTTCAGAATTTCAAATTCCGCATGACATGCATTGAAAGTGGATTATAATTCATTTACGTAATTAAAGCGCAGTTTAAAAAAAATATAAAAAGAAAAGTTAAGTCGTGCGATGACAGGGGAGGCTGTATTAATAATTAAGAGAACACCAACGCACCCTGTTAATGAGCTTCGAACACAACAGAGGGCGGCCGCGACTGCAAATCGATTCCGAGTTGCGTGGGATTTTGACTGGGGTAACGAGAATTTCCGTCCGGGATAATGCAGATGGGGTGAAACTTCGCGCATTTTCTTTGATGAGTTTTCACGGGAGAGAGAGTGCGGGGTGAATGTTTGTAATCTATGGTAATTTACTTTCCACAGGCCTGATTAAACACAAATAGTTTAGGTTTTAGGAGCTTTTTTTTTTTTGTGAGTTTCGTTTCGTTTCGTTTTATAGGTGAACGAACCTTGATACCCATAGACAGTATTAACATTTGTTTTAACCCTTTCCCAATGCTGAAAAAAGGGCAGCCGTTGCCATCGCTCGACTTAACTACCAGCAAGATGGCGGACGATCGAAACGGTCATCGCGTGCCACAGATCTAGAGACCCTTTTTTGACGACAGCTGGCTGTGCGCGGGCACAGACAGCTGCGTCAAAAAAAGGGTCTCTAGATCTGTGGTACGCGATGAACGTTTCGATCGTCCGCCATCTTGCTGGTAGTTAAGTCGAGCGATGGCAACGCCTGCCCTTTTTTCAGCATTAAGCGATCTATCCAGCTGTTCTCGCATTTTTCCATTTTAAAGCAGATGTCAGTGCTGTTAAAAATAATCCTGACCATTTTTTTACGGGAAAGGACGTGCTAGAGAGTAAAGGATTCTCGTGGAGCTATGTCACCCGCAACTCTTTTTACAGAAATCAAATCTATTGTTAGTGACTGGCAACAGTCAAAACGTCAGAGTTTGATGTTCCCAGAGCGGGAACACTGCGCGTTAAAGGGTTATCACTTTGAAGCGCAACCATTTCCCAATGTCGGAAAAGTGCAGCCGTTGCCATTGCACAATTAAATTGCCAGGAAGTTGGCAGTCGATCGAATCGCTCAGTGTGTGCCACTGAGCCAAAGAGCATTTTTGACACAGCCGGCTGTGTCAACTGATAGAATCGAGAACTAGGAGGCTTGCTGCAAAGGTTTTAATCAGATACACGCTTAAATCCAAAGAGCAAAAAAAACGATACATCGCGGAGCGATCCGTTTCCATGGAAACCTACCGGTATTTCCTCAAAAGTGCTCTTTAAGTAGTCTTTTTTCTGAGAATTCCCCTCCTCGCCTCTTCTTTTTTCTTAGAATTCCCCTACTCGCTTATTGCTATATTTCGCTCCATTCTTGTGATCGAAAAGCCGCGCGGCTGTCGATCTAACGGTCTGGGAGTTTTTAATGGTTTTCTCCAGATGTAGCGTGAATGCACGTTAGAATCCCTTAAACAGTCTTCCGTCCAACAGCTCCCCCTCGTAGGCTTGCCATAACACAAACTTTATTTCAGAACTTCAATATTACTTTTCTTTGAATGGTACACCCGTCTTCCCTTTCCTTAAGAAAAAAAATATATATGTATACATTCTTTCAAAAAAGTTTCGATAATTGTTCATTTAAAAAGCCCGCCTATAGAGATTGTCAAAATTCATTTTGTCGCCAACTTGGCACAACTGTCCTCTATCCTGACGCGGAGTTTGAGCGTTATCTGTCATTTAGTTTGTTTACAGTTTTCGATTTTGTCATTTCATTTCAAGTGTGTTTTGCGATTTTTGCATTCATAAAACGCATTGTAACTGGTGATGAGACAAGTGTTTATGAGTTTGACAAGCAAACCCAGTCAACAAGCTTCGGAATGGCGCCTTCCAACTGAGTCGAAACCGAAAAAAACCTCGTCAAAGTCCATCAAAAGTCAAGGTAATGTTGACTGTTTTCTTTTATTATCGCGGCTGTTGTGCACTCGGAATTCTCGCCAGAAGGTCAGACGGTCAATAAAAAAATATTATCTGAGCGTTATGCGGCGATTGAGAGAGAAAATTCGCTCAAAAAGAACGGATTTGTGGAAAGAAAACTTTTGGATTTTGCACCACGACAACACACCATCTCACAAGGCTATCCTTGTGAATGAATATCTGACCTAAAACTTAACAAATACCATCGAACAACCATCGTATTCACCCGATATCGCTCCAGCCGACTTTTTTCTCTTTCCACAACTTAAATTTCCACTTCGAGGCACACGTTTTCAGTCGATAGAAGGCATAGAAGAGAGTTCGCTGCGAGAATTGAAGGCGATTCCGAAAAAATGCGTTTAAAAAATGTTTTGATGATTGGATTGTTCGTTGGCATCTGTGTATAATTTGAAAGGGGCCTATTTTGAAGGCGATAAAATAAATTTGGATGAATAATAAACATTTTGTGTTTTATTAACCAATTCCCGGAACATTTTTGACAGATTGTATTATAGCGATAGCTAGATTTTATTTCTAGTTCAATTAAGCATTGGTTTTTTGTCAATTTACATTTGGCAGGTGGATAAGTTACGTGCCTTATAAGTTCGACCCACAATTTTCTAAAATTGAGAGTTTTAATTCCTTATGTGACGACAAAATCATCTCAGCATAAATAGTGGATTTAATCCCAGATATGAACTTTCTAGGCTATTAATTCGTTTAATAAAAGACACCCAAAAAATACTGGTGTTTAAAAAATAAAATAATTAAAACCTTGTTCAATAACACACGTAAAGGGTACTTATCTAGCTATACACACGTTTCAATTGAAAAACTTTCGATGTTCCCCAGTACAGCAAATTTGCATCAAACTTGCAGTAAGCTTGATTTATCAAGTCAATAAACTTGAATTAAGCTTGAAAATTTCAAGCGTGTAAGCTTAATGCAACCTTGAATCAAGTGTTCAAGTTTACACTTGCCCAACTTGCAGTAAGCTTGACATAGCGAGCTTAATTTCAAGCTTAAAAAATTTTCCTGTAAAAAATTCCTAAATACACGGGGCGCCCGTCGGCGAACTCGCCCCACACATCTTATTTTTCCACGCATTTTCCCCCTCTACGCTGAAATTTCACGTTATTTTAATCTGTTTCCATCAAGCGTCTGCGATCGATCTCGGGACCTAAGGTTTGGAGAGCCAGCGTCCTAACCATTCAGGCGATCTGACTCGCGCTGATATGACTAAAGTTTGAATAGACTGCTATGGTTGTCACGCCGTTTTCTGGCGAGATTGATCAGTGGCCGATGCCCTGTTTCTTTTATTTTTCCATGGGTTTAATCAAAATTAAAATAATGTTATGTGTGATTTAGAGACTCTACTAATATAAAAAGCAGCACACGTTTTAAAACTTTCAATATCGCGACAATCATGTTGGGCAATACTGGCCAAAATCGAGACAAACGACTGATTTTGAAATCAATTTCGTAGTATAATTGTATTTTATTTTGAAGAATTACCATATTTGGAAATATAGAATCTTTTTTTTTTTTAATTCTGTGGTCAAGTACATTTATGACTGATGATAAATTATTTGTTATGTGGATGCGGGTTTCCAAATCAAGCAGTCATCAAGTTGTATTCAAGTTTGACAGTTCAAATGACTTCTCCAAGCTTGCTGCAAGCTTAAAATGAATTGAACTGTCAAGGTTGTATTAATACGTCAAATTCAAAGAAAATCAAGCTTGATTTAAGCTTATGTGCTATCTGGATCATCAGCAACAGTGGAAGTCCATACATAGACTGGGACTTCAGACAGAAAAATGAAACAATGTGTATTGTAAATTGCAAACTATTTACTTTTTCTGTCCCCGTTCAAATTATGTGCATGGACTTCTACTGGTGCTGATGAAGATCGAATTTTTTCAATGAAACACTTATACACTTGGATAAGTACCTTTTATGTGTACTGTTTTACAGTTTTAATTATTTTTATACTGACTTACTTCATTATGCAGTGAAAAGCCGACCATTCTTGACGAGAACAAAAAGTTAGAGAAAAAGTTCTGTTTAGTGTATTTGTTAAAAGTTTTAAGGCGATAAATTATACAACAAAATTTATTAACATCAAAGCACGAAATTCTCCACCCTTTTAAGCATTTAAGTTCTCAAACAGAAAAAAAACGAAGCTGTAATCAATTTCAACACTTAAGACAGTTTGAGGCGAAGAAATCAGCATCATACACATATACTTATCCACGTTAGGTGTTTAATTTATAAAAAGAAAACGGCTTTTGTGGATGGTAAGAGATTCAGAATTTCAAATTCCATGTGACATGCGTTGAAAGTGGATTATAATTCATTTACGTAATTAAAACACGATTAAAAAAACTTAAGAAATGTTTCTTCAAAGTTAAGTCATGGGATGACAAGGGGAGGCTGTTTTAATAATTAAGACTGCACCAGCATGCTGTGTTAATGAGATTTGAATACATAGGTGGGCTTGTCTTCAAATCGATTTAAGTTGCTTGGGATTTCGGCTAGACTAACGAGAAACGGAATTTTCTTGATGAATTTTAACAGATGAAGAGGGGAATTGCTATATCATAGCTGCCAACTCTCCCGATTTTTTACTTCTCCCTGCATTCACTTCTCATGCATCCTGAGTACAACAATAACTTGCATTGCAGATAAAAGAGATTAAAATATCGACATCGTGCATTATTTTTAAAAAGGTGAAATAAGCAGGTATAAGTATTTACTTAAATATTAGAGGCAAAAGTTCTTATTTAATATTATTAAGAATATTGAAGCACACTGATTATAAATACTTAACTTGTATTACAGATAAAGCGTTTAAAGTAGTGGCATTGTGAGTTATTAATTAAAAAAAGGCAATAATTGAAAAAACACTCAAAATACTGGTGTTAAACGATAAAGTAATTAAAAAACTTTGTAAAAAACACACATAAGAAGTAAAAGGAAAGAGGATACGCGTTTCGTTCAAAAAATTCGTTCAAAACAATTTCGTTCAAAACAATTTTTGAACGAAACGCGTATCCTCTTTCCTTTTACTTCTTATGTGTGTTTTTTACAAAGTTTTTTAATTACTTTAAAGGCAATAATGCTCAGTGAAAAAATATATGGGTATTTTCTCTATTATGAGATAAATTAATAAAATGCAAGCAAAAGTAATATCCACTTTACGGGCGAACAATTTTTGTTGCAATGCTTTAAATTCTGCACTTGCATGATAACGACTGCCTTTTTTTTCTCAGCTAAAATGTTCCTAAAACTACTAACTAATTAATATAATAACTGTAACCGTTTTTTCTTTGCGTAGGAAAAAATATCTAATATATAAAATTCTCCTGTCACAGTGTTAGTCACCTAACTCCTCCGAAACCACTCGACCAATTTTAATGAAATTTTCTATGTATATTCGTTAGGTCTGAGAATAGGTTTTTAACTATGTCTCATACCCCTAAGTCATAAGGGCGGTCCACCCCAAAATGTTTAGCACCAGAGTGCTATTCATTTCAATCAGGATTTCTATGTAGACATTAGCGTGTCGAGTCACTTTTCAAATGTGTTTGCCAGATAATGTGGAGAGGGGGGGGGGCGTTAATAAAATGTTGAAAGTCGCACAAGGTTTGCAATTTTTGATAATTTATCGCTAAATGTGGTGTCAAAACAATTTATTATAAATATATCGCGCGTATAGTTAGAAAACGCCTGGCGTATATTGTAAAAGAGTTTTATTAGGCGATTTTAATAAATATTTCTATTCCGAAGAAGTGCTCTGTGGTACAAGAAAGGAAAACACGGTGCACTCATGGATTATGATGCCCATTCCAAACAGCATTTAAAATGTCTTTGCGGTATAGTTGGAATATGCCTACAGGAAGAATATGCCTGGCGAAGATTGTAAAACAGTTCCAGTAGGCGATTTTAAGATAGATTTCGATTCCAAAGATGTGCTTTATGGTACAAGAAAGAGTTGATTCCTATTTTAACGCCCCCACTCTCGCCAACCTAAAAAATCCCCATACTTTGGCGAGCTTTGCAGTCATGGGTCTCTGGGAGTTATGCACAAGTTTCAACGGTACTTACGTATTATCCCGGCGGTCCGCCATGGCAAGCAATTTTTCACCAAGATAAATGCCGGGCACATGAAATTGTTGATGGTTTGGAATACGATTGGCAACGTATTTAAAATCTACGAAAAAGTAGTTTGGCGGAAGTGACCGCCGGGATAATACGTAAGTACCGTTTCAACGCACCCAAAAGAACTAGGTGGTAACTAAAGTAAACAAACTAGCGATAAACGCGCCAGTTAAGGAATTTGAAGACATTTAATTATTAAAACTACATTAATTGGTAATCCAAAATAAATAAAAATGTAACGGCAAGCTGTACTTACATGTTGTTCCAAATCGCCATTTTAATTCTAAATTACGATTTCTACATAAATGCAAAAAATCGTCATGGTAACTGCATATGTTCAATCATCGCCTCCTTAGCGAGAGTCGAGGCGTTAAAGTAGGAAACAATATATAAAACGGTGAAGTATAGTTGTGATATACTTGGCGAAGATTGTAAAATAGTTTTAGTAGGCGATTTTAAGATAGATTTCGATTCCAAAGATGGGTTTTATGAAATAAGAAAGAAAAATACAGCACAGTCATGAATAATGATAACACTTTCCAACTTAATGGAATAAGGGCGAAAAATAGGGACGACGCATAAATTATGATACGATTTTAATATATAGCACTATAGTGCGTATTTAAAATCTGAAAGTGTTTCAGATTTTCATCCTTTTTTTTTGGGGGGGGGGCAAAATTTTTTATGGAATGACTATCAATAAGTCTCAAGGCCAAACTATGTCTTTTTGTGGATTAGATTTGAGCACACTATGTTTTTCACACGGACAGTTATACGTGGCATGCTCTCGAGTGGGCAAACCATACAGTGGGCATCCAGTTTGTTTGTGTTATCTAAAGATGGGAATAACAAAAAATATTGTATTCTCTATTGCGTTAAGGGATTGATATTATTTTTCAGTAAAATTATTGTAATTAGCGATATATATAAATTTAAAGAATAAATTACAATGAATTAAAAATATAAATGTTTGGTATTGTGTTATTTTTATATTCCAGCATCGTTCACAGCGCTCCATGCCTCTTCCACTCATATACCACATGCTCACAAACTTACAATAAGTTAGTCATTTCTTTCTACTAAAATAATCCTAGGAATAATTTATATGGCAAAACAACGTTTGCCGGGTCAGCTAGTATATAAATAAATTTCTGTATTTGATGCATTAATGACCTATTGCTATAGTTTGATGCTCATATAATCACTAAGTATTACCAAGAATTACTCTAATTTGGTTTCACTCGACGATCTTATTGGTAATTATATAGTAATGAGAACCTTTATTTGTAAAATAGCCACCATTTTACTTCATTTGTAATTGTTTTTTAATTGAAAGGATCACCACGCAGCCCATAACTATTGATTATCCTGCAAATGCCACTGTAATCTTTGCGTTTCAACTGAAGCTATTCGCTCATCGTAATAAAAGAAAGAACATTTTTTTTTCTTTAATAATGGAACACAAATCGTATGCTGAAAAAAAAATGGCGAAAAAAATTTGAAATGTGATTTTAAACGCCAGATGGCGTAAGTTAAAGAACGAAAAGCTATTTCGCAAAATGAATGTCCTTTGGAATGCGGATTGAATAAGTTATTTTTTAGAAGCAGGAGTAAGAAAATGTTTAATTATTTGGAAAAATTAAGTATCTCAGACATTAAAACTACCCTTCTGGAAATTCGCTTCTAATATAGGCCCATCATGGTCCAAAGAATGTTTCCAGCGTGACGAAATTGTTAGAATTTGTTATTAGCATGGGATTCCGATTAAAAACGAGGAGGAAGAAAGAATTAAATTTTCAGGCTAATTGCGATTTCTCGGAAACAAGGCGAATTGGAAGGAATTATTGAAAACTGCAAAAAAGAAAGCTAATAATAAATCCTCGAATATTCAGATAAAATTAATTCCATTTCTGAATGTGAAAATTTACATGTAATCTTTTCCTGATGGTTTAAATGATTTATGCCCGAAATGTTTTTTAACATTAAAAGCTTACCTTAATGGCTTAGCTCAAGTTTTCGTATAATGAAGCCAATTTGCCTATTAATGAGAACTAATTATAGATTTTGAAGAGCTTTCATCAAAAGAAGTAGTAAAATGACCGAGACAGCCCAATTTATTAGACAATCTCGGTACAATATTTGTACCGAGACAGATATATCTCAGACAATATTTGTACAATCTCAGCTTGATTCTAAACTAGCTAAGAACTACGACACAAACAAGCATTATGCAGTTAGTAAGGCATCCCCACGTTTCGATTGGAAGATGAAAGTTGGACTCTAAACGGACTAAAGATAAGGATTAGAACAAAGTTGCGGCATACGTGCTCGTAAATCCTAGCGTAAGAAAAAATCCCATTATTGTTGCCATAAAAACTACATTAAAAATATAGGGTACACTGATTTTATGTTTTCCAATGGTAATCAATTTAAAACTAAGCACGAGTCATAAACTTATATTTCAAATATAAACCTTTCATTCCACTGTAAAAATTTGACACCCCAAGTTGCGGTAAATGTACCGTTAATTTGTGATCGAACATTAGAAAAATAAAATGAAGAAAACAACCCCAAAACTCTTCGTTCAAATGCTTTATTTAAGACATAAAGTTAGTCTTCCTAAAGTTGCCAGCCTAATGCATGGCAACGGTACCATAAACCAAACATTAAAATATCACTCTATCGTATACAGATACGCCATTTTGATTTTATGAACGAGCTACAAACTCGAGAAGACTTAAAGTTATAAAAATCCTTTAAAACACTAAAACATTTTAATCTAGCATCCTAAATCACCTGATCCCGTTTAAATATCCCCACCCCCCATCCCCGCTTCAAAATTTAACGGATTATAAAGTGAATTCGCCCGACACGCCATTTTGTTAAAACTAGCGATATTCTCGAAAACTTTTATCGTCTTTGGGAGTAAATTAATTGCTCCTTTTGGATCACAGCCGTAAAACGAATGCACGTTTAGAACAACACTTCAGCTTCTTACAGAAGAGCTCCGTCAGAATGTATACAGGGATTTTGTTGCCACTGAGAATTAAAGCCCCTGATAGGTTTTTAAAGAAATTCTGGGCGGCGTGCGTTGCCCCGAACTTAACAACGCCACTTAAGTTAAATCACCATAATACGACTGTTTCAGCGAAAATGTGGATTTGTGTTTTTGGTAAGGATTTGCTTGTAGCTGCAGCTAAGGAGATAGTGGTGCACGTTGTGTACTTGGGGGGGGGTAAGCTAAAGTCAGTATAAATGAAAGAGTTAGCACTGTGGTTATTTCTTTCCGAACATGCATACTATGTAAGGAAAGTATTCTAATCCTGGAAAGATTTTGATGTATTTACACGTTTTGAGGTCTTCTGAATCCATTTATGCTATTTTTACGATGATGCATGTGTCTGTGAGTAAACGCGATAGCAACCAAACAGTGCATTCGATTGAGCTGAAACTCGGTATCTATATTATAAACCACCTTCGCACGACCGGTATTTATTTTAGTACGTATAGGAAGCATAGATTTTTTTCTTTTTTTTTTGATTTATTGTAAAATAATGGGGTGAGTATTTCTTCTGGCGGAAACATTCCGCCTACATCTACCTAGTGTTCGTAGACTTATCAATTTGGGCCACTAGTTTTCGTGCAAAAGTTGAAACAGGTATGATTAGCGGTACTAGTTCCTTTTGAGTTTAAGAGCGATTTCAATTTATTCAGTTTCGTTGCCGAGGTAATGCGTTTGATTATCAGAAAGTCCTCGAAGGAACTGTAAGCAAACTATCGGAAACCGAATCAACTGGCTCCTGTCTCAGTTTCCATTGCTTTAGTTCATCAACTAACGTGCACTCAATTGACTTCCGATTCGCACAGTTATTATAAAATTGCATGGTTTAATTAATCTGAAATATAAATTTCATGAAGTCCGCAAGGGATATCTGCAGGTTCTCATATCGTCATTTTGCGGTAGTTTCAGGTTCTCATATCGTCATTTTGTGATAGTTTAAGAAATGATGCATAACTTACTAAAACTACTTAGCTTACTAAAACATCAAGTTTCACAACGTACAGGATATTTGCGTTGCGGAAATTTTTGACTTCGGTTTTCATTATTAAAATGTTAGAGTTTATCATGATAACATGATAATATGTGATAAAATAACAACGTATAGAATGTTTTCTGGTTTGATACAATACATATAACCTATAGGATTTTTTCTAGATTAGTTTTTTATATCCATGGTGTTTATAAAGAAACATGTGTCCATTTATGTTCATACAAAATTAAATAGAACAATATGAATTTACTGATTGAGGTTTAAAGTGAATTTAATCTAAATTTTATCTGAATTTAATCTGAAGTCTAAATAACTAATCTTTTTAGTTTTCGAATGCTATAATGGACATAAAATGTAAGGAATTCTTAATCTGAAATTTAAATAAAACCAAGTTACGTCATTTTCCGTCTTATAAGTATTTCACAAACATTAGACACACATTTATATGGACCTCACTCAAACCTCTATGCACCAACATTAAAATGCGCGGTTGCCATGGCAACACCGACAGGTGCGCGACTTTTCACGTAAGTATATACCTTCGGTTCGCGCCTCCAAGATATTATTAGCTGAAATGATTTATAGCAAAGACGCTTGAATAGGCATATTTAGTGGGGGCGGGTGTGTAACAAATTACCCAGAATTCCCTCCGCGAGTCATGTTGCCCTATTCCGACCATAACTTTTCACTTCAGACGATGTAATACCTGGCCTTTTTTAGGGGAAAAAAGCATTTTTCTTAGGTAGAAACGCTTAGAATACATTATACACGGCATTGCCTCGGGGGGCTAATACATCAAATTTCTGCTTAAACGTATGCTAAGCGTATGGGAATGAAGAACGTAAGTTTTTATTTTCAAAGTTTTGAATGCTATAACGTCGAGGCGATTTTAAAAATATTAATGATTTCATATTAAATACTCAGTTGATCAAAATTCGAATGGTTACATTAATTAGATTCATTTGCAAATGTACGTGAAACTGAAAGAATGACCGGTAATGTAAACCTCCAAGCTAACTGCAGTTTAAATCATGCTATTATCAGTTCATTTTATGAGAAATTAAATCTGTGAGATGCAATTTGTACTCATGTAAATCGAGACTGTGGTGCAAAGTTCCTGTTTAAAAAGTTTTAATGAATGAATTCTCAGTACATATTATGAAGAAAAGTTTAGAAAGGAAAAAACTAATCTTTTTGATGTTTAAAAGGAAAAAAAACCCTGCATATTTAAAGTACCCATTAAAAGGATATATATTAAAAGCTCATCACAATCCATGCGTCGTCACCATTTTCCTTCCTTATTCCATTAAGTTGGAAAGTGTATCTTTATTCATGAGTGTGCAGCAGTATTTTTCTTCAGTGTTCCATAAAACACCTTTTTTTTTGGAATCGAAATATAAATTAAAATCGTTCACTTAGACTGTTTTACAATATTCATCAGGCATATTCTAACTATACTTCTCTAGTGCTAATAAGCTGTAGCGTTTGACAGTTTCTCATCAAATATGGAAGATATCGCCAAGCAAGGCTTAGTTTTGGGGACTTTTTAATGCCAAACTGGGTGATAAATCATAAAAAATTGCTAAACTTGGCGACTTGAATTACATTTTATTCTGCCACGACCATTCTGCCACTTTATTCTGCCGCGACCGTATGGTACGTTCAAGTGATTGGCGTAGATGTGGACAGCCCCGTAGCTTCTAAGCCACCGGCTCCTTAGTTATTGAAAACATTTTATAAAATCAAACTTTTCCTTGTTTATAAAAGCATACTTTCTATAGTAAAATTTTAATGCACTGAAAGATATATAGTTCATAAAGTTCTGCAAATTATATGAATTCCCTTTTTATGTTTACTTACACCGTTCTTTACATATCGTTCTTTCCTCTACCTTTTGAAGTATAGTTACCTCTTGAATTTATTCGTTTGTAGATATGTAAATATATACTAAACTACAGTATAAAAGACGTGTAAGTAGCAAAGATTTTGTTTAAACTAGTAAACTTACACATCATTTGTTCGAAAACAGCCACTGTTTACATTTCACTGCCTTTTAGCTTTTTACGCAGAAAAAGTAGTTTTACAGGAAAGTAAGTAAGCACTTGAGACAGGAAGAACGTTCCGATTAAGTTCTGAGAAGATATATTTTGATATAAGAAAAAATCTACATTAGAGGAAACAATTTTTACTATAAGTTCCAATAGATAATATTATACTGACTATAGTTACAAAATTTATCATGTTCGTAGCAATCGATGCTTATTTGCGACAGTCAGTGCAGAGACGGACATACAACCTAAATCATAAAACTCTACTTAATTTTGTTTTAACCTTTTGAGGCGCAACCCTTTCCCAATGCTGAAAAAAGAGCAGCCGTTGTCATCGCTCGACTTAACTACCAGCAAGCAAGATGGCGGACGATCGAAACGTTCATCGCGTGCCACAGATCTAGAGACCGTTTTTTTGACGCAGCTGGCTGTGTGCGAGCACAGCCAGCTGCGTCAAAAAAAGGGTTCGATCTACAACGTTTCGATTGTCCGCCATCTTGCTGGTAGTTAAGTCGAGCGATGGCAACGGCTGCCCTTTTTTCGGCATTGGGCAATCTCTCCGGCTATTCTCGCGTTCTTCCGTTTTTTTCAGCAGATGTCAGTGCTGTTAAAAATAATCGTAACGATTATTTACGGAAATGACGTGCTAAAAAGTAAAGGATTCCCATGGAGCTAAGTCACCCGCAACTATTTTTATAGAAATCAAATCTATTCTTCGTGACTGGCAACAGTTAAAATGTCAGAGTTTGGTGTCCTCACGGCGAGGACACCGCGCATTAACGGGTTAAAGTAAAAACAGCAGGTCTCCTTCTGATTAGTTCCCCAGTAATTGCAAACTAATAAAAAAAACGTTGCTTGCAATTTTCCCCTATCGATCTAAAATCAGGCTCGAATTAAATCCGGGAAAGCACGAAAAAAGTCACCCCCGGGAAAGAAAGAATTCTATACGTGAAAGAAAATGCTTTGAACTATCGACATGTAGGCTTCATCGATAACTTGTGTGCAGTTGAAGCAGCAAGTAGAAGTAGTAGTACCTTATCGAAAAAGAATTTCACCGCTGTAGTTTTTTTTTTTTTTTTTTCTCCACCTACAATGCCAACTAATTGAAACTTGCAAGAATGTATGAAAGTTTTCCGGCGCTTGTTTCGAAGTTGTCGAAAATTGCGTTAGAAGAACAAGATTTTCCTCTCTTCAGGTGTAATCAAATGTGATTTTTTTGTGTTTATATATATATATATATATATCTTAGAACTTGCTCGACAAAAGTTGTGGCGAGAGAAATAAGTATTCTCTCTTACAGAAGAAATATTTTGTGTACGTGTGTGTGTTCATAACATAATGATAGTCTTCAGAAGCAAATACATGTAGTGTTATCTTGTGTTAACCCTTTAACGCGCAGTGTTCCCGCTCTGGGAACACCAAACTCTGACGTTTTGACTGTTGCTAGTCACGAAAAATAGATTTGATGTCCATAAAAATAATTGCGGGTGACGTAGCTCCACGAGAATCCTTTACTTTTAGCACGTCATTTCCCGTAAAAAAATGGCCACGATTATTTTTAACAGCACTGACATCTGCTGAAAAATGGAAGAATGCGAAAACAGCTGGATTTATTGCCCAATGCTGAAAAAAGCGCAGCCGTTGCCATCGCTCGACTTAACTACCAGCAAGATGGCGGATGATCGAAACGTTCATCGCGTGCCACAGATCTAGAGACCCTTCTTTGACGCAGCTCGCTGTACCACCAGCAAAATGGCGGACGATCGAAACGTTCATCGCGTGCTGGCTGTGCGGCACAGCCAGCTACGCCAAAAAAGGGTCTCTAGATCTGTAACACGCGATGAACGTTTAGATCATCCGCCATCTTGCTGGTAGTTAAGTCGAGCGATGGCAACGGTTGCCCTTTTTTCAGCATTGAGAAAGGGTTGCGCCTGAAAGGGTTAAGGCAAAGCTACTCAAGGGCTAGCTGCTAATCATGGAGACAGGGACGTATTTTTTTTTAAATTTAAAAATAGAAAAATTTAAAAATAGAGACTATTAGTGCCTAACGTTATTTTCTGACATTAGCATACCATTGTTGCGCACTTTTATGGAATTAAATCAACCACTTTTTGCAAACACTAAATTTTAAAATAATTTTATGAAAACGTAACGTCTTGCATGTTAAACTGAGACACATTGCTATATTCTAAGTCGAAAATTAATGCTTAGAAGAAGTAGTCGCATTTGTTCGGCGAAATTTGGTAGTTATGATGTATGAATGTGTAAGATGTCCGTCTTAAGATTGATGCAGGGGAGCAACACGCTTAAACCCAAAGAGCGAAAAAACCGATACATTGCGGAGCGATCCGTTTCTATGGAAACCCACCGGTATTTCCGCAAAGGGCTCTTTAAGTAGCCTTTTTTTCTGAGAATTCCCCTCCTCGCTTCCTCTTTTTTCTGAGAATTCCCCCCCCCTCGCTTCGTCCTTTTTCTGAGAATTTCCATACTCGCTTATTGTTATATTTCGCTTCGCTATTGTGATCGAAAAACGCTCCTAAAGGTAGAAACGCACTTTTGAAAACTGGGCAAAAAATCGCTCCGACTGATCGAATTTCGCTCGTTTGGTTTAAGCGTGAATGCCGGGCACAGAAAGCGAATCTTAGCTTTTGCATTATAGTAAAGAAAATAACACGCTAGTATTCGTTATGCAGTTGCATACACATAAATATGTTGTAAAGAGTTCCATACTCGATGATTTCATCTTGGTTTGTCTTTCTTTTTTAAATGTGTTGTCAGCGGTATAGAAAAAGTCAATTATATTTAGTAAATGAAGAATGTCTTTAATTTTCAGGCAGTCCGCAACTTGATTACATGCGTGAACTAGATTGCCCGATAATGTAATGGTCAAGTATATCTCAATTTCATTGACACTGACTGGTCATTCTGGCGCGAATTTATGAGTGTGGGGGCTCTTAAGGATAATAACAGACTAGAAAATATCTAATTACATTATACATTTACGCCGCGGAGTGCCTGTAGTCTAGACATTGCTATATTTTTAATGACGCAAAAGTAGGGCACGCAGAGCTTACAAATGCGTTATTTCGCCCACTCTAGTTCAATTTGTCGAAATTGCGTTAGTCTCATTTTTAGTGCCAGGGAATTATTTTATTGTACTACATTATTGGAGCTGTTTTTATCATATATGATTATCATCACAGTACTTTACGCAATTCTTTTATGCAACTGCATGCATGATAAAAATTTAAACTTGTTGATTGCCATCATAACTGGCAACAAGTCCGCAATATAATTAACCATTTTTTGTAAACAGTAGTTTTTCTCTTGAAATATAGCAAAACTCTATAACCTTTGTTTGGTTTACAAAAAGTGATTAAACGTTCGTTATGATGAAAAGTAGCTGTAGCGAAAGTTCTGTAGAATAAAGTATTATAGAAACTATGTAAGCTGTCCTTGAATTCAGGTTAAACCTTCGTTATCATCGTTGTAAAAACGTAACGGTGAAGATTTCCTTCTATGTTCAGAGTTGCTTCCTAATTTAAGTCTTTAAATGTTCCACAAAGTCGCAGATTCGCATTGCATCTTTGCAAGAATAAAAACGAGCATGTTAAACCTGAGTTCAAATTTATAAAATGGAGGTAAAATGAAAGAAATCTGTTCAATTAGAAAATGTCTTTGTACGTTAGTCACTTCAGGTGATTTTTAACATTTAAAAACTAATAAATTTTGATAAAAGCAATAATGGAAAAATCGGTTTTAAATATTAATTTCAATTTATAAAGTTGACAAACAATAGGATATGCATTTAAAATAAAATTTAGGTGTGTTTATTGAACTTTCCTAATTCAAATAATAATCTTATCTACAAAATTTCACTTTAAAAATTTAAATAACTCTTAAAAATGAGCAAAAATATTACGCGGGAAAAACTGGTTTACAATTTGACCTCTTTACTCATGCATCCAAAAAATAAAATAATAATTTTTTTTTCCCACAACAATTTTCTACTGGTAATACGTAACAATAATTTACGTATTAAATGCGCTAATCCTAAGTTATTTAAAAGCACTTTCCCGAACGTTATTTCATACTTAAGCATAGCCTCTACTCTTTTGGAAATAAAGTTTCTGGCTTCATCGAATTCGTTAATTATTTAATACATTTTTTTCATGTTGTTTTTCTTTTTGAAAAATTGTTTTAATCAAAATATCTGCATTTAATTAAAGAATTTAATCTCACTTTTTTTTAACTTTGTGTTTTCAAGCTCTTATCATATTTTCGTAATTTAATTTTCTCAATTTTCTTTTTGGATTTCTGGAATATTTCAGGCGCTGTAGAAAAAAAAATAACCGCTGATTCAATTGGATAGAAAAATCATTACATCTCCTTCAACAAGACTAAGATTAAGGTATTTCTTTTTGTTCGCATTATACATTAATTGGAAACGTTAAAGTGTTCTGTTTTTCTGTGTTTTTGCGTACTTGAAGCAATACATTGTGAATAATATTTTAAGTTGCTCGCGGAAGATACATTTGAAAATGTGTCATTGGATAATCTATGGGATATTTTATGAGTTTATAGATAGTTTTTAAGTTTATTTTATAAATTTTGTGCGATACATGATATGGAAACGTTTGGAGAAGCACAATACTCTTACGCGATTGCTCTGGTAAAATCGTGCTGTAAACGATCCCTTTAGTAAGAAATAGTATTTACTTAGTACAGGATAAATAAAAATTCTATCTTTGAAACTTCAGTGCGGAATCGTTGCTGACATGCCATTTTTGTAATCCTATTTTTATTTTCTAAGCCTTATAAATTAATTAATGCATGTGGATAATGAACTCTAAAATATATTGTTCTCTTTATTGTTAATAAATGTATCCCGGATTTTGATGCCCTAAAAAATTCCTGAAATGTCTTTAAAAATGCAAAAACCGTTTAAACATCAAAAATGCCCTCTACATAAAAAAATGTCCTAATAATTAAAAAAAAAATCAATCTAAACAAATAATTCCTTACTAAAAATACAATTTGTCGCATTAAAACATATTTACTTAACCCAACTGAGATGTAATAATATTAACATATGAATATTTAAAATAAATATGCTAAAAAAGATTAAGAAGAAAGAAGAAGTATATTTACACCTGACTATATATTGACATCTTACTAAAATTTATTAAAAGAAACGGAGGTAAATATTCACTAAAATTTGAAAATGGAAAATGCTAAATGCTAAAATCCCAAAATACTAAAGAAGAAATGTAAAATATATTGACACCTGGACTTTTCTCTGCGTATAGTCATCAATTTTAATACGCTTAAAAACTTCAATTTTATGAAATTACACGAGGTCAGAATTACATTGCATTAAAGTGTTTTTAATCTTTTCAAATGTGAAAAAAAATGTTTAAATAATTAATAGTAATTCGCATGGTTTATTATTTTAACTAAAAATAGTTAAGATATTGAAAGTTAAAAAAAATCACATTAAAAAATAACCCCCCCAAAAAAAAACAATATAAAATTCAAAATAATGCCTCAAAACATCTAAAAATACCCTAAAAAACTAAAAAATGCTCTAAAAGAGTAAAAAAGATAAAAAATGCAAATTTCATAAAAATCCCGGGTATATTAATGAAAATCAATTGAATATTGTTTAACATTACTTATCTCTACTTATTATAAAAGAAGGTATCTGTGTGTCTGTGTGTGTGTGTGTCTGTCGGCAGCGTTACGGACAAACGGCTACACCTAGAAACACCAAATTTGGTACTCGGGAAGATGTAAATATGTAGTTGTGCACCTCGAAGCGATTTTTTCAAAATTCGACCTAGAATTTTTTTTATTTTATGTTTTATGCGATTTTTGGCATTTTTTCTCACCTAATTCGTAATAACGGCGGAAATTACGCTCGCAGCAAAACGGCATTTGTATCATCGGATAGAGGAGGAAATTTTCTTTTAAAAACAGTTTGTTTTGAATAAATAACATGATTTACCGATTTTTAGGAATTTTTTTACTAAGCATCTGCTTCGCGATTTTTTTTCGTAAAATAATTTTAAAACTGTCGCATCTTGAATTCTATCCGTCATAACTTTTAGATATTTTGACAAATCGGGAAACATTCTTTTCTCCCTCTTTTAAAATAAAAACGAAAAAATTATGTAAATTAGATGATTTTTTACGAATTTTAATGCAGCCTAATGTTTAGAATTTAATAGCATCAACGTCATCTTACGCCATTCATTACATTGCGATCACGGCACGAGAATTTATCTTCGGTTGTTGCCACAGAAAAGATTAGAAAAAAGGATTTTTTCAACCAATCGAGTTTTTAAATGGGATATCAGAATTTCAATTCGCAAGTGAGGATCTATGACGTCAAATGCTTTAAGATACGTAAAAATTACTCCATAATTTTAACTCATTTATTCCAGCTCTATTTTTAACACAGGGAGACGATATTTTGATTCAAATTTACTGTAGAAATAAACTAAGAAATTCACGATTATTATTATTAGAAGTGATATTTTAATCCGGTGCTTATTTAAAAATTGAAATGTTTTCACGGCGCTGAAAATGTTCATTTTAAAAGTTACAAAGTTCGTTTCAAAGCGCGATATATTAAATTTTTTCTATTTACTATTTTTATTTTTGGTATTTAATTTAGCGCAGGCGTTGCCTGACATACGCATGCCGGTTGCGAGTATAATTTTATTTTACCGTTGAATAACGTTCCTCCATAAAGGTTACATAACGCAAAGTTTTAATGATACCGTTTGAAAACAATTATGCGAAATATCGAAATTAACTCCCTCAACCTACCGGGGTATCCTTTACGGCAGTCAAACAGTGACGTCATAAATAAAAAAAATGCGTGAAATTTGTAAACTGTGCAACTCTAACGCCCTGTCAGAATTAAAGTGGGAATAAGTAGCTAATCGAGATTACACAGTTTGATGTTTTTCAGGAGACAGGACTATGGAGGATATAAAAGATATCGCTATATTAGATACATGGATATTTAAAATGGCACCCCTTAGATATTTTCTCCCCACAGTAAGATGAAATGGTTTGCGGCGCTAAATACGCCCATCTTATAAAACTATGTATAAATTAAATATATATAGAGAGTTTCCTTAATGGCAACCATTATGTGAAATGATTATTATTTATGCTAATGCGTAAATTGCAAAGAATCGCCACAGAATCAAAAGATCCCATTGAGGCCAAATAATCTAAGCTGTTTCTTTTAAGGGAGCCTTGAAGAGGGAGAAGCGAATATAGATAGTATTAATGTACGTAATAGGTATTATTATTAGATTTGTAAAGATAATATGAATAAATCGCAATGTACCACGTTAATAAATATTTCATGAAATTAAAAGTGTCCTGTTTCAACGGTTGTCTTACAACCAACTAAACGAAAAGTAATTCTAATTTGCGTTAATATATCCCGCAGTAATTTCAACAGAGGAGATTACTTGAACGTTTTTAAAAATGAAATTCTGTTTTGTCACATGCAGATATGATTTTAGTAGTAAAATGTTCCCTTCTTCCCGTATGAAGAGCGGGTGCGCAGCTATTTTAAAAACATCTCTTGAAAATAGCATAAATGAATTCAGAAGACCTCAAAACGTGTCAATACACGAAAATCTCGAAGTCGAATTTTTTCATGATTACAATACTTTGCTTATATGGTACATGTTCGGAAAGAGATAAATGGTGCTCCATTTCATGTAGTGTCTTAGGTATTTAATGCTACAACTTGAGCCTAAAAAACAGTATGATGTAGAAATAAGACATTTTGAAAGCCTGCAAACCATTAAGCTTTCCACTTTTTTGATAGTGAATGACACTGACGTAGTTTTTTGAGTCATTATACTGCAATGATCAGGTTAGTACTCATGACACAAACTTTACATTAAGAGTCAAATAATTTTGCTCTTTTTTTTAATTCCACATCACGAATAATTTCGAATTACACATGTAAGGAAAATTTTCGTTTCCTACCGTGCGAAGAACGGGCACGCAGCTAGTCATTTATCTAAACTTTCATTAAATTATAAATAAACGTAGGTTCTAATATTTTGACATTCTCTCTCTCTCAAATATACGAATACACAATGACGTTTGCTTAAGATTTTTTTTTTTTTTTAAGTATTAAACTGTTTATAAATTCACCTTTGCAGGAATGTATAGTGCAGCTTTTAAAGTGTTTTGCCATTTCTAGATACTTGTAGAATTTTTTGTCTAGATATAAATTACATGAAATAAATAATAGGATTAATTATGGTGATGACAATTCCACTTTAAAAACGACACTTTCACAATACTTAAACAAATTTGAAAATCTTTTTAAAACAATATATTAATCACCAACATCTTACTACACTAAAAACATGAATTTGAAATTTATCTTTTACCATTGATATCTTTTTTCTATTCTACTTCATTAGTAGCACGTTATAGGATTGAAAAAAAAAAAAACTTTTAGTTCCACTGCGAGTGGGAGAAAAGAAAAGAAAAACACCCCACTTTCTCGGATAATTAAATGTACAGAGAATGCCGTGAAATGATTTATTGAATCTTGATTCAGTTCGTTTCTCCCTAGACTTAGAAGGGAACTTTCATTTGCGAGTTGACTCGTGAATACAACCACTTTTTTCTTGTACTTTTTTGTTGAAGGAATAAGTGTAACACATGGAAGTGGTCGAAAGTAGGGCTTGTTCTTTTCTCTTCAAGCGATCGTTGACAATGTTATTTTGCTTTGTAAAGGCAACACATTCAGACTAAATGACATAACATTCTGACTAAATGACAATGCTAAACCAATTATATGCAAAGTTTTAAAATGAGTTGCAAACGAATTATTACCATTAGTGTAAAGACGTTTTTTTTTATGGCTGAATATAAAGAGTAAGACCTGTGACTTTAAGAAAATCGCCACTTCCTCGAGAAACTGATACCGTCAGCAATTTCTAAGGTTAGGAGTGTCCTGTCAGTTTCGGCGATGTCTCGTCACAATCACCCTCCTTTCACTACTAGTTTAACAAAAGAAGACATTGTTATTAAATTTTAAACCAACTAAAGACCAAGAGTTGGGGCAGTATCACCTGGAGCGGAGAATCGCCAAACTAACCATAGCAAATCCTAAAACTTTTTGAGTGGATCAATCTTTCTTCCATATCTAAAAAACCGTCATCTATTCTAGACGTTAATTTTTTTTATTCATATTTTGCAAATGTAGTACTATATATACTTTTTTAACTACTTAATATAATCTTGGAGGAACGCAGCCATCTCACTTTGCTAATATCTCGTACGCAGCATGTATATGTAACCATGATATACATATACATGTTGCGTTACAAATACATAGTATACATATACATATATATGTCATATACATTATTGCAATGACAATAAATTTCTTGAAAATTCAATTTGTTATTATAATCGCATCAAAAGTTTCTTGTAATGCCCTTCAAACTGAAATTACTACACAAAAAAAATTGCCTTTACCTTTTTCTTCTTTTCGTCTAAAAAGGTATGCAATAGATAATTAAAACAAAAAGTAAAATAAAATAAAAATCACAATCAGTTCGTGGGCATCGTAACGTGTGTGGTATACCCACTAACTGACACTCCCATGTTGACTCTCTGTAAAGGATGGGCCCTAAGAACGAAACAGGACTATCGCCCAGTTCGTTCGAGAGGCCATTCAAGAAAATTGGTCAGAGATTGATGGAATAATTGCATTAAATGGTGCTGTGCGGTGGTCTAAGGTCTAAACGATTCTCAATAAATTAACTGCGAAATAAATTTCAATTTTACCATAACATCCGATTTCATTATCGTTAACCCCGTTCATCGTAATCGAACAATTTCTTTAATTGCCTTTTCGGGCGTGTAATAAATAAAATACGAAGGCCTGTCGGAAAATTATTCGACCTTTGTCCGGGAAATATACATTAATTAAGGGAAGGAATCCGAACCCTAATCCCTAAGGCCGTGGTAGCCCAATAGCTTCTGTTGACTCATAACAGAAGATTGCAGTATCAATTAACACTTCCTAGACAGAACAGAAGCTTTAACAGGTCTAGATCCAATGCCTCCTAGATATAGAAAGCCTCACAACTCCTACGTTACCAACCTTTCATGTCATCATTAGGCCTACATCTAAAAGTTTTATTTTCATAAAATAAAACTATTAAACATTTCTGGTAAATACTACAGATATTAGAAAATACCTTATATTAAACATTAAAATTAAAATATCTTTTTCATATAAAATTATTCAGTATGATCTATTTCCTTATCACATTATCTAATTAGTTATGGTTAAAAACTGTCATTTGTCGTAAAATTATATTTTTTATCTCAAATTATTAAAATATTGCCAATCATGTGTAAATTCACCAGACATTTTTAATTTATTTTATCACAATCAAACTAATAAATGTAGGCCAAATGATGGCGTCAAAGCTTGGTGACGTAGTAGTTGTAAGGGTTCCTATATCTAGGAGGTGTTGCTGAAGGTCCCATAGCTCCATCCCTGGATCAGGCCATCACCTTCTACATATAGAAAGCCTGACAACTAAAACTTTTACGTCATCACTAGGCCTTCAAACAATGACGTCATCACAGTTTCACTTTCACAAAGTAAAACTATTTAAAATTTCTGGTGAATGCTACAAATATTAGAAAATATCTTAAATAAAAAATTAAAATTAAAATACCTTTTTCATACAAAATTATTCATTCCGATTTTTTTCCTTATCATATCATCATGGTACATAACCTAGTTATGGTTATAATGGTCAAAACCTAGTCATGGTCATAAACTAGTCATGGTTAAAAACTTTCATTTGTCATAAAATTATATTTTTTATCTCAAATTATTAAATTAAAATATTAATATTCATGAGTAAATTCACCAGAAACTTTTTATATTTTTATTTTGTGGGAAAAAAAAATTAAATGCATGCCTAATGATGACGTCAAAGTTTGGTGACGTAAGAGTTGCTAGGCTTTCTTTATCTAGGAGGTGTTGATCAGGGCATACCGGCATGGGTCTTTAAATGCGTCAGTTTGGCTACAACACCTTACAGCTTTACTATGATGGCAGTAGGGGGAAAAATGTTTTACAATTAATTCTTCTTTTCAACTTGTTTTACCTTTTTTGATTTTAGTTTATTTCAGTAGCCGACTCGTTTTGCAGTACCACGTTCCGTTCCTCACTCAGAAGGCTGTAGTTCGAAGGAAAAAAAAACCCGATTTTGGTCTTGGTACACAAATTGAAGTATAGTAATAGCACCAGGGTCTCTAAAAAATTCAAGATGGTTCTTCATAAGCTGCATTACACACTATAATAAGCGAAAAAGCTGTGCCTTTTGTGAAACTTCCAGAAAAAATTCTTAAGCGTGCAAATGCACTGCAAAAGTTTTTCTAAAAGTGGCACGTTTTACAAAATTTTTGTATAAAATTTTTGTAACTGGCACAGGTTTATCGTTTATTTCAGTATGTAGTACAGCTTGTAAAGGGACAGTCTCTAAATTTTGAAGCGTCTGACATAATTAGTTTAGTAAAGATTCGTTGGCATAAATTTACGAACGAACCACGAAACCATGGTCTAACATGAGCTGTGAAAAATTACGTTTAACTAATGAGCGAGCTGAAGAATAAACGTGTACTGGCGGAAATGAGATCTCTCACGTATAAGCTGAAAAGGTCGTGCAAGGATTCTACATATAAAAAATAGTTTTTATATGCATTATGGGACTGAACTGTTGTTCTGCAGCCTGCTAAGGCCGGCATTGGAATTATATTTTTGTGCGGTAACATTACTTCTGTGTGTAATAATAAAATTTTCAAGCCCCATAAATTGAAGAGCTGTAGAGAAGTTTTATTTTTATTATTTCTCTTTTGCAAAGAAGAAGCATAACCGTATTATTTTATTTGTACTTATGTACCAAAATCGTATGCTTTTTTTTCGAACTACGTCGTTAAACTATTCATCTTCCTCTTACACCTTCCTTTCCCCAGCAAAGATGGGACCTCCCCTCTGTTTGATAAATTGGCCTTTACGCCGGACCAATTTCCTGGGAAGAAATATTGGCCCGGTAAAGCTATATGACCAGACGTTTAAAAGAAAAACGAAAAAATGACGCGCAGGTCGTTAGGACATTTTTTATTTTTCATTTCACACATTTATACACGCGAGGATTTTTTCATTCATGGATTGAGGAAAAAAACGTAAAGAATACATCAAGGAGATGTATTTTTAGAGAGGTTTTTTTTTTTTTTTTTTTTTTTTTTTTTTTTTTTTTTCGGGTACATCTTCAATCTGGAAGCTTAATAATCTGTTTGATTTACGTGAATGAGAGCCGGCAGCAGGGTGAATTTGCGGGATTTTGTGCGGATCTCGATTTTTATGCAAATTTCTTAAAGCGCGGACATTTGGCGAAGAGCTTGGGGGGGGGGTGTCGTTTTTCAATATTATTTTCTCCCTCCTGCAAAGGGAGAATGGCTCCCGAGAATTTGAATGGGTTAAAGATATTTTCTGTTTATAGGTCTGGCATTACCTACCTGATATGGAGAAGAAGGCGAAATGATATGTACAATATTTATGCATATGGGTGAGCTAGCTGTAAGGGCCATTTTCAGCGTAGAGGGGACAGTGTTTCTGAAGGGAAAACCTTAAAGTGAATCCCCCGTGAATGTTTGTTATAAGCGGTTTGCATATATTTATGGTGGCAGAGTGATATTTATTCAGATTATGGTCTGAAAACTGCACCATATACTGGTGAATAAATTCACAACCGGCTTATTACTCAGACATGCAAAGTTTTCAATTCAAAAGGGATGATATTTCTTATGCATGTTTTTTCAATGCAAAATGCAGGCATGAACAAATGTAGACGTAAAATGGCTATGAAATTTTGTTTTAAGAAAATTTGTCGGAGTTTTGTTTGAATTAACCTGAGAAAAGAACTATATAAATTATTGAATATTTGTTAATTTAGAAATGCACTGCTATGTGTAATGTATCAAGTCTTAAATATTACTTGAGATTAATTTTACGGCCAAAAACTTTTTCAAAGAATAATTTGTCTTCTTTTTTTTGAGGGAAATAGTGTTTAAAAATATTTTTTCCCCGTTAAATCTAACGTCTAGTTTTTTAACAAAAAGTACTTTTATTGAGCTCATACAACTTTAAAATTTATAGCATATATCTACATAAAGATTGAGCAAAACATAATGAATATTCATTTATGCAATTAAAGTTCTTTTAGATCAACATTCTTTCAGGCTGTTGAACCAGATCAAAACGAAAGGAAGAAAAGGCCTTACAAGGCCGATGAAGAACATCGGGGGGAAATTGTAATTTCTGAATAAACTTTCAAAAAGCTTGACAAAGTGAAAGAAAATCCTGAAGCCCAAAATCCATCAAAAAAGTCTGTGATTCAGGGACAAGTCTCTATTATCGTTATTTTTATTTAGGCATTGCTTCCAACTGTTATACTTTTTTTTTTTAAGATTATTCACCAAAATTTTCTAACAGTTTCATTTTAAATTAAAAATTTAAACCTCTAACATCCGTCAATCTACCACCTCAAAATAAAAAACCACATGATTTCTACTTCTCATCACTGGAGATAAAGCTTTTATGCTACGGCGCCCCATGAAAACCAAAACTTCAGCCAGTCAGTCAGTCGTCCGTCAATGTAAAATTATGGAAAATTTTTCCAGTGACAGCGTGAAAGTTCACAGCTTTGCAAGGGTTTGAATGAATTAGGAAGTAAATATTGTACGTTCTAACAACAGCCCATAAACCAAAACATTCAATTCCGCCAAGATTAAATTTAGAATTCCTAAATTTGGAATAGAGGTGCATGCAAGACAGAGATCTGCAGTTGCTCCTTCTTGTCCTTAGACATTTTATCGTACGATCGTTTTTCACGCGCCTAATGGAGAGTTAATTAAAATCAATTAGTTGTTAATATTATCAACTGTTGATTGTTGAAGCATTTCAGTCAACAGAGGGTAAGTGAACTTAATCTTCCGGTCAACAAGAGTGACCACATGGTTTCTGATCACTCTTTTAATAACGTTCAATACCGTCAAAAAACCATCTGTTCTGCTATTTCGCTGTATGAGATATTCTTTTTTACCGTACTCACGGAAGGGGACAATCTTATCCTTCCCACGTGGCACAATCGAAATGAAGTTACCACAACAAAGAAATCGTCTCCCAGCCTTCATATAATGTGACGGAATCCGTCAGTTGGAGCCCTAAAAATCAACATACCAACACACGTAGGGAGAAAAAGTTTCTTCCCAAACTTCCCCAAACAATACTCTCCACTTAATCATGATCCGCTAAGCGGAAGCCCGTAGCGTTGTCATGGCAACTGGGACGCAAACGGCACACAAAAGAGCTTTAACCTTCTCGGAAGAATGACAAGCTTTGCTTTCTCTCCGATACTGTTATTCCCTATCTTTTGTTTGTTTTTGTTTGGAATTATTCACTTTTATCAAATCAGATCTAAAGGCTAGTTTTTTTGTGGTATTGATTGTGCTGATTTAGTTTCGAGACAGATGCCGGATGCTGAGCGTTTGTTCTATATCTTTTGGTGAAATTTATGTGTGTGTTTTACGAAAAAAATGGCGAAAAAAACTGTGTTCCATTTTTTTTTACCTTTTTCCCCTTGCATTTCTTTATGTCATAAAGATGGTCGATATAAATCCATGTTATGACGTCATACATAATTTTAATGTAATGCCAACTGTTTGCAAGATTGTGTGAGTTGATAACGTTCACTTTACATCATTTGAATATTTTAGCGAACCTAGCAACAGAAACTGTAAGCATGCATGGTCCAAGCCTTAAACATGCCCCATACCCTAAACATGTTTGTAAGCTGCGGATAAGTGAAGGAAGAATCTTCGCACTGACTCCTGTTACAATACTCCAAAGTAGTAAAAGTATTTTAAAGTCGTGACTTCAAACTTTTACCGCATAAGCAGACATAAGCCAGCCAGCTTGTGATAGCAAAAGTGGAATAGTGATTAACGAAATATCCACGATAAACAGGTCGTTATGATTGTAGTTTAGATCGTGATTGGCAAAACTAGTATTTTTGAGGCCTCCTCATTACTAATTAACACTAGTGTCACCACAGAGAATCTGTTTAATAAAAGTGGGATAACATTTATGGAATTTTTTGTAGTCACTTTATTTCCAGTTTACCCATTGAACTACGTGTTCGGTGAAGAGGTCCATGGCTGAAATAAAATACTTCTAGCCAATAGAGATTGTGGACCACTCGATCCTAGGCGTTAATCTACATTTGTAAACTGTAACACGAAAATTGCGTCACGTGGGATTCTTCAATTATTGTACTTCAGACAGAATGGTTGGGGAAAACGTCCTCCCAAATTAAGAGTTCACGAAAGAAATTTGTTTCTAAACTTTAAATCTGAAAAAAAAAGAAAGGAAGAAAGAAATTGATGCCATAGCGCAACCCCTTCTAGATATAGAAAGCCTATAATAACTGAAGCTCTGATGTCATCACAGTTTTATTTTCACAAAGAAAACTATTTTAAATTTGTAGTGATTTTTCTCGCGCATAAAACATTTTATGATTTAACATACAAAAAATTAATTTTACGACAAATGGCAATTTTTAACCATCACTAATTAAATAATATAATTTAGAAATCGATCATAATGAATTATGTTGTACCGGAAAAATATTAAAATTTTTATCTTTAATTTCAGAAGTTTTCTAATATTTGTAGCATCTACCAGAAATTTTAAATAGTTTTATTTTTTTTAAATTGAACTGTATAACGCGCCTGTTTTTTGTCAAACTTAGTGTAAGTGTCAGACCATCAGTTAGGCTTTCTGTGTGTAGAAGGTGTTGCCTGAAATCTAATATCTTGACAACTTTCATGAAATAAATAAATAATTTAGTCACACATACACAAATATCAACTGCATATATTTTTTATGGAACACTGTACTTTCGAGATTAAATTTCAGGAGTTTTTTGACCTCTCGCTTTCTTTCATTCGGAATTACTCAGCATTTTTTCGGTCGCAGCGTTTTATGACCATCACAGTGGAAAGCAATTACAACCTTTTTATGTGGGAAGAGCGTTTCACCGTTATTTAGTTCAACAAAGCAGTTAAACAACTGAGACGCTTTTCCCCTATTATCTATACCTTTTTATCTGCTTTCCCACAAAAGAAAGAAAAGACACGCCGGACGGACATTTTCCCTACAGAAATCTCTCATGTCGTTTCCATTCTTCTGATCAATTCTCCTTAAAACAGAAAATAAATAAATAAAGTCGCTGGCGAATCCCGTGGCCCGAAACATAACCGTGAAACTTTAACCATGACTGCCCCGAAGCAGACGATTTTCGGTGGAAATTGTTCCTATCGTCGCGATTAAGGAGATGAGAATATTTTATTCTTTTACTTGTCTGTTTTATTTTTTTTTTTCGCCACTTTACGCAGGTCCGATCTTCCGTGTTGTTGTCAGTTCCAGATGTACCGCTAATCTTTTCCGTTTCTAAAAGAAACGCTTCAGAAAATCTGTTTTCTTTTAATCCGAGAATAAAAACAATAGGCTGCAATGTAAACATTGCTTCACTGTTTTCTTTTTTCTTTTATTATTCCTACGCGGCTTAGTCTCGTATGAATTATTTCGGGCATTCACGATATGGAATTCATTTTTTGTCTTTTTTGTTAATTCTGTGGAACAATATAACTGTTGGCTAAGAATTACGTAACAGTGCTTCATCCTTCTGATTACGCAATAAGGTGGCTGGCTACTTTCTAACACGGATTTACGGGAATAGGTTTACTACATTCAGTGTGCAGTTTAAGTAATGTTCATGGCAAACAACAAACATTTGACCATTTATATTCATAGCAACCAACTTTTACTGGAAGAGTATTTACTGGTATTTTCCTTAACCTAGCTTCACCCACATTTAAGTCTAAAATTTTAATTTAAAAATCGTTTTTAAGTTGTAGTGAGTAATCTTCCAAACAAAGCATAAAAGCTAGCAGCGATGTACAGTGGAACCCCGATTTATCGTTCCCACATTCATCGTTTTCCCGTATTGATCGTCTTATTTCTATGCTCCCTGAGCAAATTGTATTTGAATAACGTTAAAGAAACCCGCATGTATCGTTCGTCAAAAAGCGACTTTCCTGCATTCATCGTTGTAAAATTTTTCTCTGGACCAAAATGAAAATGAAGGTTAAGTGGATCCTTATGGCATACAAACTGTAATTGTTTCTTGGTATGATTTCTTGGTTTGGTGATGATCAGATGAACAGTGGTTGCGTGTTGAAGAGGATGTGTGTAGCGTGAAATTTAATGATTCATTGATCAAGACTGTGAGGTATGCGATATCCTAAACATAGAAAAAAGTTTGATGATGCAAAAAACGAAAATAATGGCGGAGCAGAGGATAATGTTCATCCTGGTGAGGCTGAGACTGCACTAGTACGAAGTTTGTCTGGTACTTGAAACTGTATGAATTTTTTTTATACAAACATAAAATCCCAGAAAAGGTCCAGAAAAATATTGTAATAATAAATTTACGGTTTAATGTAAAACACGATGGAGAACCGAACATAAAATAACTGATTTTTTTAATAAATATCACTTAGTATTCATCTTCAATTTATTTGTTTCATGATTTTATTACAAATTAGTATTTGTTGATATACAGTCATTGCGTGTATGCATAAACATTGCTTTCTTAGTATTTTGACTTTAACCCGCATTTATCGTTTTCCCGCATTCATCGCTTTTTCCTACGCACTCCTTGAAAAACGATGAATCGAGGTTCTACTGTATATTGGCTCCAGCCATGAGGATTTGTGATGCAAATGGGAAATTCTCAGTAGGAATAGTGATTAAAAATAAATAGAATTTGGTGATACAGAATTTAGTGTCTTCTCTTCGCTCCCATAGTTGCAAGGACGCGACGACAGCGATTTTCCCTTCTGTTACCCTCTGTTGCTTCACGGCATGGGTCTTCGAATACCCCTCCTGCAGCCCAGTGAATAACTTGGGAGGAGATGGTGACCGAGAAAGAGCACCCATGCCGAGAAGCAACAATGGATACAGAAAGGAGAATCTCTGTCGTTGCGTCCGTCAATGTCGCAATGGAAATCTGCGTCCCAAGAGTCACTCACATGGGCGCCGGCAGCATAGGGCAAGGGGGGGGGCTTGCCCTATGCATACAAAACTCCGCACTGCTGCATACAAAACTCCGCACTGCATACAAAACACTGCATACAAAAATCCGCCCCCTGGATTTTTGTATGCAGTGTTTTCCCTTTCTTTTTTGCTCTTTCCAACATGGTAACCATACATTGAAGTAGCCTTCGACCCCCTCTTGAGTAGTCTTTGCCTCCCGCCCCTGGAGTAGTCTTTGCCCCCTCCCCCCCTGGGAAATATTCTGCCGGCGCCCATGGTCACTCATAGTACATGCCCTGCTCGCCTTACAATAGATACGCAAGTAGTTGCAGTATAAACATTGTTGAGTGTTTTCTTAGTTTTTTTTTTCTTTTATTATTCCTACGCGGTTTAGTATAGTATGATATTTCATGTGCTCACGAATGAAACGGAATTCATTTTTTTTTATTTTTGTCGTTCATTCTGTCCACATATAACTGTAGGCTCAGAATTACGTGTTAGGGCTTTATCTAGTTACGCAATATTGTGTCAGACAATTTCCTACCACGCATTTACGTGACTGGCTTTACTAAGATCAATCTTTGCTTGTGTATTACACATGTGGTGTTATAACCATTTGTGTAACTCGGTTAGCTCTTTTGAATATATCTAAGAAGAGTTGTTGTTGCTCATAGAATATCTCTCTTATAAAATAGCTCTCAGACAACCGAAACCGGTACCAGATCCCCAGATAGGGAGGCGATGGGCAGAGGGGGGGCGCCTTCCATATTTGGGCTCCAGTGGAAGGGAGTCCGACTTTAGCCCGGGGTCCTCTAATTTTGAATAAATTCCAGGAGAGGGACCAGTCCTATGAAATCGGCACCCCCAGAGGTAACGTTAAACTTGGAGGACATTGGAGCTACGACGGATTTTACTTGCACCAGCTCCTTTTAGCGTATACGGTCCCACAGCAGTCGAGCCGAGAGGGAGTTGACCCTCCCAAGCACTGGCCCATAGCCGGATTCTGCTGCACTTGCCGTGTTCTTATGGGAACGGAGTTTAGCGGACAGACCACGGCGGGACTCTAGGAAGAGTTTTAACCACAACCTCTCTCCCTCATAGAGTATCACACCCTCTATGTAATATTCTTGCAAAAAAAAAAAAAAAAAAAAAAAAAATCTAATGTTTCTAGAGAAAGCTAAAATTTTTATAGGCAGGGCTTAATCCGCTCCACCGAACCCCTATCCAATTACACTAGTAGTTATAATGCTTATTGACACAAGTACTTGCTGAGCTGAAATACTATCAGAATTAAGTTGTATTCGTCTCATTGCGGATAGTTCTTAGATCTGTAGTTAGAAAAGATATCGAACAGTTTCTCTTATAAAATAGCAGTTTTGCATTACATGTACATTATTTCAATGTTTAGAAAATAGACGAATGAATGATGTTTTTATGGTATTTTGCGTCGATAATTTAGATAGGTAGACTTCTTTCCAATGTCAAATAATAGTAATAATAATTAAATTAAAAAAAATTGATTTGCAACGAACATAGGCATGATACGCTGGTTTTATTAGAGTGTCAATTAATAGTTTGCGTAGAGATGAAGTCGAAGTTATTAAGGAGAGTGTTATTAACATTTGAAATGTTGAGCTGTGGGTATGACGCATGTTAAATCTCTCAGGTATGTCAAAAACTACCAACTTCTAAAGCTTCTTTTCATAAGATCACTCACCACTATTTTATTTCGGTTGATTCGGTTTAAGATATATCCAATATTACTGAATTCCAGAGCTGCTCTTTTCGGGAGATTTTTCACCACTAACTTTTACTTACTAATTTATTGTTAAAATAAGTCCAAATATTTAAGGCATTATTAAACTGTCTAAAAATTGTGGTGGGAAATCTACCGGAGACTTGGCAGCTCTGATATTTATTTATTTTTTTAATCTATAATACAACTTTTTGTAAATTGTGGGGGTTAATACTAAAAAGAAAAAAAAAGTGTAAAAGTTGTCAGCTGTGATATGTATGGGCGCGGAATACGAGTCATCTGGCTCGAAACTTCAAAGTTAAATTCCAACTGATTTCTAGCGTCCACAAAAATTCTGCATTAGACAAATAAATTGGGCAGTTGAATAAGAATATTTTCCATTCATTATTTAATGCCTGCTATAATTTTTGGAGTATACAGTGATGTACATGGGCACTTCTCTGGAGGAGAACGGATTTTGCTCATTCCGTATATCAAACCTCCATACTTTGGACTCTTTTTATGCGAAACACAAGTGTCCATCTTACGTATGTTTCCCTGTATTCCACTGAAGGTTTTACTTTTATTTTTCATTTTTAAATAAGAGTAAAATTGCTCTCTGCTTTAAAAGTTGAATATAATCTGACCTTTATACACTGCGTTTTTCAAATAAATGAAATACTAGCTTTCAAACTTTGCTCATTTGTATTCTACCCGTAAAAAAACGTGTTCTTGGTACTGCCCCTGAAAAAAACCTTATGCTGGAAGAAAATCGGAGTTTAAGACTATGAAAATTGTCAGTATATATGATTTTCAAGTTTGAAATACGGCTAAAAGAACAGTTTTATAATGGAGGAAAAAAGCTGCTAGGTTGTGTTTAGTGTAACGGCCAGGTAAGCTTTTGTATTCGTAACATGTGAAGACCATAGCATTATGACGCTTGCGAAATGCAGAAAAAAGTCTCCTTTTTTAATATTTTCCATTTAAACACACGTTTCCTGCTTGCGTGTCCCAACTCAACACGCAAAAGTTCTCTGAACTTTTTTTTTTGTGTGTGTGTCTTTTTGAACGTAGAGAGGGGGAAAATGTGTAATACGTGTAAGAATTCTTAACTCTCAAGTTTTTTTTTTTTTTTTTTTTTTTTTTTTTTTTTTTTTTAACATTTGTTGAAGAACATTCTTAAAAAAATAGCCGAATGTGTAGAATAAAGAATTTTGGACTTGGTGAGAACTTAAATAACTTGGCACTTAGGAATTAGGAGTTCTAAACAAAGATCATAAACAATTTTCAGCTTTGTGTTAGGAGGTGCCATGCTTACATTCGGAGCGTTTTTTAAAAATAATATTTGAAAAATTGCCCGCTTATAAGCATTATGTTACTGAATATAACTACAAACTGTACTAACATGCGAAATGTACAGTGCCAATTTTTACGCTTTTGTAGGAAGATAATTCATCAAGATTCAGGAAACGCGAACTGAAGAGGGATGTGACATCGATATTTTTGTAAAAATACCGATGTTTATACATCGATGTATTGAAGCTGTTGTGTATGCGACATCGATGTTTAGCACCGATTTTTGAGTTCGATGTTTCTTCACATAGTCGACATTTACGTTATGACTTATTGTATAGCCCCTTGACAACTTTGTTTAAGACTTAAAAATTAGTTTCAATTGTCTCTTTCGACGTTTTTCTTAGCCGAACACAAGCAAAGAAAGATACTTTTGTTTTCGGTAAAATTTACCTATTTGTCTATATTAATGTATGTCTAACTGCCGGCTATGTACATAGTTAAAATGCAGTCGAATTTATTAAAGTTGAATATCGACCTCATTCTAATTACCGACCTTAGCAAATCTGTATGTCTAAATTTGGTATTTCCCCCCATAATAAATAATTTAACTGTTACATAAACTATACAAGAAAATCGATTCGAAACAAACATACTAGAGTATTTCTACAAGATATACATGATGTTTTTAATGAACTAAATGATAGAATAATACCGTAACTCTAGAAAGAAGAAAATTATGTTTAAAATACTGAGAATGATTTCACAAATTCGCTCAAAGTTTTTTTTTTAAAGTTAAAAAAAACTGTCCAAATGGTCGTGCTATGCACCGCGAATTCAGCTATGGAAATGACTGAAATTAGTTAGTAACTGCCCAGAAACTATTGAATACATTTTGCTAACCTTTGCGCATTTCAAATTAGTCATTTCCATAGTTAAAGCTCTAGAGCACATTTGCGGAATATTTAAACAGCTTTTGAAAATGGCAACTTTCGTACTAACCCAACTGTTAGGCACAATTTTAGTCAAAGTTAACATTTTAAAAAATTGTTTGAAAAAGTGGTTAGTTACATTCCGCACATGTTGGCAGCTATCTCATCTCAGTATCTTTATATGGTATTTTGGTTACAATTGGTTCATCCGTTTTAGCAGTAGAACCCTGTTTATAGAGGATCTTGAATCATCATTACCTACACATAATTTCCCTCCCCTTCCTCAAAAAATGCTTAATTGCCATGCTCACAAGTTTTAAAACTATTTTGCTAATTACAGCTAGATTAGTGCAGATTTTTCTGTACTAGCCGTCCTACACCCTGCTGTTCTTTATGATTAGTGCAGTGTTGGCGAAATCATTGGACTCATTTCAACAAAAATCAAGTTTCTTTTTTTCAAAGGTATCCCAGCAAACACACACAGGTTCTCTGAACGTCTATTAACGTTCAGAAGACGTTTTCTGAACGTTAATGGACGTTCAGAGAACCTGTGTGTGTTTGTTCGGATTTTTCATTAAATTTATTTAGGCTAGGGTTACTAGAAATTTTGGGTGTCATCATAAAAGTGGATGGTGGTCATGCCAAGTACTGACATTACATCACGCCAAGTACTGACAGTACAGTACACACATTGACCAAGTACTGACAGTACTGACATTGACATTGTACTGACACGCCAAGTACTGATGGTGGTCACGCCAAGTACTGACATTACATACTACTGACACGCCAAGTACGGACCAATGACTACACAACATGTTCCACAACGTATCACCCAATACAGTCTTTTTATAATCATTTTATGAATGGAAATGCCACCAAAAATGTACAAAAAGACATAATTGGTGGCATTTCCATTCATAAAATGATTATAAAAAGACTGTATTGGGTGATACGTTGTGGAACATGTTGTAAAAATCCCTACAGAACACTTCTTAATTTCAGCTACTGCATGCTTCCTCAAATTAGTATTTAGTGTGGTGCCTTCCATTCATGGGTTCCGCTAATACGTACTTTTTTCTTTGAAGTAACACCAGTGTTGAGCCTAAGTTAGCAACAAGATGCTTTTGTTTTTATAGTATGTATGAACATGAGCGCCGGCAGAATATTTCCCAGGGGGGGGGGCAAAGACTACTTAAACGTATGGTTACCATGTTGGAAAGAGCAAAAAAGCAAGGGAAAACATTGCATACAAAAATCCAGGGGGGCATTGCCCCTCCTTGCCCTATGATGCCGGCGCCCATGTGATTGAATTATTTTATACGTATCCCTAGTTCCAATAATATGAAAGAAACAGGAAATAACTAAAATGTGCTTTAGCCCACTGCATAGTGAAGTTTTTAGATGAGCGGTAAATGCGCCAAGTATTGTAAATTAGATATTTTAAAGCTGTGAGGAGATCCGAAAGATCTTACATTTTCACGAATCTATTATTGTTATTTTGTAATCCAGCTACTGCTTGGCATATGTAAATAAAAATAACGAATATGCTTGCTCTATTTGACGTCAGTGAACTGTTAATTTGGATTTCGGTACATGCATTATTGTTATTACGCTAATATTTACATCTATTGTTGCCGTTCGCAGCGTAGAAATATCGTCGATTTTGGTACCGCATACGTCAGCGTATTATATAAGTAGATTCCAGCGCCTACTCTTCGATTTGTTTTCACCATGCTTATTAGAGGCCCCTCTAGAAATTATTATTTTTCTTTTTACAAGTGTATATGTATTCTTGAATGATCTAGATGTAAAACAAATTGTAATGTCACTGAATTTACCGAATATATTTTTAGTATATATTATACTTGAAACAGTAAAACAGAAGATGAGATTAAGACTTCTGTTCGAGCGGCACACTTCAACTATAAAACGAACTACTTGATTTTTTTTTTATCAGAAGTGGATCTATATTAAATGCATCTGAATTTAAAATAATCTGAGATGGAAGATGTAGTTATTTATCATTACTTTTCCTGAGAAGAACCCGTTTTGAAAGCATTAAGACACGATAATAGGGGTGAGGGGAACTTCAATTTCAATAAAATCAAAACCACCAGAATTTCTTTTAAGAAATATTTTATAATAAAGAAATTATTCATTAATCTTGTTATCTCGAAAACCTGATCTATTAAAAGAATAGCTACACCTTGTAGCTGTTGCTTGAAGACAGTATTTTCGCTGGTGTAAGGACCAAAACGGTGTTTTAATATTTGAAGGGTCCACGGGAAGGACGATGAGAGTCCACTTTTTGTCAATGTTGAAGTTTCTACTACATTGTGTTCTTCATCAGTGGCACTATTAATATTCGAACCCATAAGAGGAAAGAACGATGAGAATACACTCAGAAAAATAGCCCAAAGATACAGTTTACTGTTGACGAACGTGGAAAGTCCCGTGCGCCTTTCGATTTTTTGGAAAATCAGCTGTATTGGACTCTCATCGTTCTTCCCGCGGACCCTTCTTTTGTCTCTATATATCGAATGAAAAAGAAGGTAGCCGTAAAAATCTTGCATTAAACTGTTTGCTTTAAAATCTTACATCAAAATATTCTTGTTCACGCAGGTCAGAAATTTCGCCGTGGTAGTTTCGTTTGACAGAGGAGTTCTCTATCGAAAAAGTTTATTTTTTTCTCCTCTGATTCGGCAAGTGCATCAATTTTCCAGAGTTGGCTTCATTCGGAGCGAAGGGAAAGAGCAAAATCTATCCGAGAAAACGATGTTAAACGAGAGGACTTAACTCTTTGTTTATTCATTTATTTTTATTTTTTTGCACACGCCTGGTATAAACTAGAATATTTTCCCATTAGTTATTTATCCGCAGAAAGAAACAATTAATTTCAATCAAGAAACAAATAATTTTTCATAGTCACGGTTGAAATTGAATGACCTGTATATATTATACTCAGCAATTGTTCATTGTGCTACTAAGGACAAAGCGAGTTTTGATTATTTTTGCATAAAATATTGTACTGAACTAAATATCGACCGAACAGGACGAAAGTCAAAAGATTAAGGTAAAAAATCGTTATTAAAAAAATACTATTTTTCAGAATGTTTTTTACATTGTTATGTTTCAATTAAGAAGCATAGTGATATGGAGACATTAACGCTACCTGCGTAGTTCAACTATCAAACGGTACGCATCCAAGTTTCTTACTATAAAATAAACCTACTATTTCAAAATTGTGGTGAGGATTCTTTCGAGAAGAAGATTAAAAGCGTAAAAGTTCGGAGATATGCACGTGTATAGTTTTCACTATTCTGATTTCCAGTCTCAAAACAGGGATAAATATTGCTGCAAAACGGCACTTTTGCAAAATATCAAAACACACAGTTAAATGAATATTATTTTTATAAAAAAAAATTTTGAGGCTTGAAATTTTCTTGAGGGAATGAACCACTCTCATATCTTTAAATGTCATCTTATCAAAAGATATGTATCTTTTTTGAAAAATGATAGAAGTTAAAGTTTTTGGCTCAAAGAGATCATGGAAAATATATGATAATTCCTAAATTTAGATAGTGAAAAATTTAAAAATAATTGAACTACATTTATTAATATTAGAAGATTTGAATTTATTAATTACATCCGTTTAGAGTATTTTTCCAAAGTTTTATCAGATTATTAGCATAATTTTTGTAGTTAGGATATCTGGCGATAAAAAAAATCTTTAAAAATCTAATTTTGAGAAAAACAGAGGCTATCTAACGATGGACTCAACTGACTAACGAAATTACTAATATTAGAATTACGGTAACTTCAGCTAAGCAAGAGCAAATTGATTCAGTCCAAAGTTAATAGCAAGTCTGAAATCGGATTCTTGACCAAAAATTGTTGCTTAAAGTTATCCTGGAATATTTCGCATATTCTTATCAAATGGCGGGACCCAACGGAAGAGTTGCCACCATTTACGCATAGATGCCAACCTTCCCGCTTTCTTCGGGAAAATTCCCACCACTAATTTTTATCTAGCAGATCATAATTAAAAGAACGCAATAAATTTAATGTAAAATAAAACTGTTTAGAAATTGTGGTAGAAAATATCCCGAAGAAATCGGGAAGGTTGGCAGCTATATTTACGTAACATCTTTAACGACTTTTCGTAAACATAACATATTTTGCATTCTGTTTTGAATTTCAAGACATGCACGTACTAAATTAAAAAAAAAAACTCTGCAATATAGTAATGCAAAAATTACTGTTTAAAAAAAATAGTTGATGATATTCCTCAAAGATTAGTAACTCTTTCCTCGCATATTTCCCTTGCTACTGAAATTTTGTACGTCCTACCTTGACTGCCTAGCTCCGCCTATTCAATAAATCATAAAACTTTTCATGGAAAAAAAATGTTTGATTAGAAAATAGTGCTTAAATCTGCAATTTCCCCCTTTTTATATATATATTTTTTATACAAATTAATTAATTTTCTTTAGATTGGCTATAGAGTCAGGAGGGGGAAAATGGGGTTATATCGAAAAATACCTTTTTTCACCATAAAAATTTAGAGGATTCAATACTTTTTTCACGGATATATATCGTGACAGCTTATTTTAAGATATTGCAGTTATTAATAACTTTTCCTTGAATTTTGTCGGAGTCATGCCACTGCCTCCTAGATAGAGAAAGCCTAACCACTACTACGTCATTAAGCCTTTGCGTCATTAGTAGGACTTTCAAAGGTGGCGTCATCACAGTTTAATTTCCATAAATTAAAACTATTCGAAATTTCTGGTAAATTTACTTTCTTATAACAACATTTTAATGAATTGAGATAGAAAATTTAATTTTACAAAAAGGGCAGTTTTTAACTGTAACTAATTACATAATGTAATAAGGGAGTAGATCACAATTAACTGTTTTGTATCACAAAGGTATTGAATTCTTATCATTAACTTAAGATACTTTTTAATATTTGTAGCATTCACCAGAAAACTGAAATAGTTTTACTTTCATCTTTTTTATCTATTTACTCTTCTTCTTCATCTTTTCTTATCAGAATGAAAGTTTGGTGACGTCATTACTTGAGGCCTAATGATGACATCAAAGCTCTAGCGCTCAGGCTTTCTGTACCTAGGAGGCAGTGGTCATGCACGCATGACATGATATAATTGTCTTTTTCATCTGTTTTTATTGCATTATTATTGTATTTTTTCTTCAACCAGAGCTCAAGCATCCCTGTACATTCTTTTATCCTTTTTCATTATTGTTGTACCATGCTCCCCTTCTCCTCCCCCTTTTCTCTTTATTGTATTTAATTGTACTGCTCAGTATAATGAATATATTACCCCAGCTATTATAGGTTTTTTTTTTTTTTTAAGAGCGATGTTGAGGGCGCAAGTGCCCAGGTACACTAGTAACGCGACTCGTAACTCGTAACTAACTGTATAACGAGTACTTCTAATGAAGTCTTAGGATATTACAGTAATATCAGTGTGTGCAAAACTTTTTATTTTTGCTCTGAAAATACTCTCGGTTAGTGATATTGAAAAACTTTCTTCTGGACTCTTTATAATTAGATAAAGTTTTTATATTTTGGTACATATTAATAGAGAGACTTCTCTCTCTCTCTCTCTCTCTCAAAAGAACTGGATTATATAAAAAAAAATAAGAATAAAATTGTAGTTTCTATTTTTAAAAATTTTCTTTTTGAGTTGGGGTAAAATAGGAGTATGGTTAGAATTAAGTTCAATATGATATGGACAGTTATATTTCTCCTTTAGTTGAATATTCTTGAAGCAACTGTTATAATCAATGAAATTGACATTTTAATTAACTATGTATTGTAGAAATTAATTTTGTGGAACCAGCAGCGGAGCCAATTTTTTTTTTCCAGGTAACTGAGAACTCAAAAAACTAGAATACAGTATAGCTTATAAAATCGATATAACATAACTTTTTTTTTTCTTTTGGTTACGGGAGGGGAATGGAACCCGTTTACTTTGTCTACAAGTGTTTGAATATAAAAATGAATTTAAAAAACGAAAGAAAAAGTAAATTCATAAATTGAATTTGAAATCTTTGCATTTGGAGAAACAGACATTAGAGGAAATATTTAATGTGGCTTAGGTGCGCAGCTGAACCTAAAATTTTTCAAAGGGAACTTTCAAATTTATCCAGAAATACGTAATCTTTTTCATATCTTATGTTTTTTTATATCGGGGGGGGGGGGCTACAGCCTCATAGTTATCCTTTGCTTACACCCCCTGTGTGTGACCAAATAACCTTTGCCATAAATTGAGTAAACCTAAATTTGATAACCGTGGACATTATTTCGTATCTAAATATTCTGGGGAAATAATTCTACGCTTCTTTTTCTTGAAGTATAATTAAGTATACATTGAATTGAGTGCCTTTTCTTTCATTCATACCATTAACATGGTTTTTATTAAAATATATACAGGTACTTTTGTACTGCGTCCATTCCCCCCACCCCCCCACCCAATGGGCGGAAGTCAATACTTGCCTAACTAAAAATGACTTCGTTGAAAAGTATTTTGATAACACTAAAAAGTAATGCTATATTTTCAGTCTATATAAGTCAATGTATGTAATATACATCAACAGTTTAATTAACATAAATTTAATAGCTTGATTTTATGACCGTTTAAAAAAAAATGCACGATTTTCCCCAACTGACCCTATTAAAAATAAAAGTGGCGGAAATGTAAAACTGTGATGCAAATGGGTTAAAAAATAGATTATTTTCAATATACAAAGGTATCACATCCCTGAAGTTCACGAAATCCATGAATATCGTATAAATACGATTTCATCAAGAAACAGTATCTAATACCGATACTTTCTCGTATATCCCTGGCAAGAATGGCTTCTGATAAATCACTACATGCGAGAAAGCAACTCAGCAGCAGATTAAATTGCATGATACTTTACAACTGGCGTATTGCAGGGAAGTGAGCCTCCATCTATCTGCACGCGATCTTGATCTATGAATGGGTTGATTGTATGAGCTGAACACTTTGTCCATGCACTCGTGAAGAAATTCGATCAACCAAGAGCAATACGTTTTACGCGCGGTATTAATTAGGCAGATACTAAATCCGTGATAGAATACTGCTGGCACGCACAGGCGTTTTAAGATACGGCAAGAACTGAGTGACTGTGATGTATAGAGGGGAACTGAGTATCGCGCACAGCTTAATTCTTAATTTAAGAAAAAGATTTAGCAGCCTTTAAAGGAACTTTATGGAATTTTCAGTTCTTGGTACCCATCTTAAGCCATCGAGACTTAGTTGCGAAGGTTACGGTAAAAGTTGGAACTATGCGTAGTTAGCGCAAACACACACCGTACTAGCACCTTGGCAGTAAAGAAGAGTCTAAACAGTTGCTTCAGATAATTTATTATATAATAAATTTATATTGGTTTAAATTCTGGTTGTTAAACTATGGGATTGTTTTAAAAAAATAAATTTTTCCAGTGGCGGGGAATACACACAAATAAGGCAATAAGAGAATAGTAACAAGGACGGCTCGAGGCTGAATTTTTGGAGAGGGCCATTTAACTTTTTAGATAACTAATAAATTGTTCAAAATGCGAATTGAACGTGTGGAATCGTGAAGTATACGAATCTAGAGATTCCAAAAAAGAATCTAACGAACCCTACGAATCTAAAAGTTATAAAACAAAAATTTTGGAGGGGGCTATAACTCGCATGGCTCCCTCGTTGGAGCCGCCCTTGAACAGTAAACATCAAAACACAAGAAGACAATAGACCGAAATGGTCTCTCGCATGCCAATATCTTACGGTTTTGGAGTCGAGTCCATGGAGTGTCCTGCAGCGAAAAGGGTGTTTACGATTCATATGTTCTTGAGAATCACATAGACTTAAGGATGGTCAAATATACGTATCGATAAAAATGCAGAGCTGCCAAGTCTCCTGCTTTTTCTGGGAGATTTCCCACCACAATTTTTAGACAGTTTTATTTTAGATTAAATATTTGGACTTATATTAACAGTAAGTTTGTAAGTAAAAATTAGTAGTGGGAAATCTCCCGAAAAAAGCCGGAGACTTGGCAGCTCTGCAAATGTTCTCCCAGGCAGCCATGGCATGTTAAAATTCGAGAAAGGGCCATTGCGTTTAGGCGAGACTTATCTGGTATAGTTTCCAGCTCCACCTCACTCTAATTTTTATTCCTTACACTTTCTCGTACCCGAGTAAAGGTCCACATTTTCGGTATGTACTTTACATAGAGTTTTAACGAATGGTAGGATAACCGAAAACAATTTAGTTGAAGCAATTGAGCAAGCACACTTTCGAGCAGGGAAATTTGTCTAGGTATCCACTGGATGACTATTCAGTCAGTTAAAATCTATGATCATTTAAATTTACTCTACATAATCAGCATATATACCGAATATCTGGGCGTATAGCATGCTCCTTCAACTTCCAAAAATTATTTCATTTTTTCGTGTGTGTGTTATACACCGAATCAGGGGCGTAGCCAAGGGGGGGGGTTTAGGGGGTCATAACCCCCCTATGAGGAATTTTTTGCCATACAAAATGTATATTCTTCACTAAATAATCACACATACGTATACATATATACGAGTTGTAGTAGTTGTGCCCCCCACCCCCCCCATGAAAAATTTGTGGCTACGCCCCTGCACAGAATATAAAATGCAGAATATAGTATATAAAATACATTGCTTGACATAGCCTAAATTTACTGATGCGTGCTATACGTCAGCGCGTGTTAAACGTCAGGACTTACCGCAAATTTCGGCAGTACTTAAGTTATGCAAAATCTCATCACCCCTCTTTATAACTGGATTTAGAAAGATAATAGGCAAAGTAATTTCAATAGTCAATCTCTATGTACATAAAGGAAGAAAAGCTAACGAACTAACTCATCAACGTCTAGCCAAATTTATTAGAGATACAGGCATGAAATTTCAGGAGCTTATTTCTTTTACGCCGAAGGTGTTATTTAAGAAACGTTTTTTAAAAATTCGTATCCAAAAGGTGTTGGCTGGCCAAAACGTTCTTTTCAAATTGCCCCTCGGATCTGAAAATAAAGGTAGACCTAAAGTTCTTTAAAATGCAATGAACACAAGTACCTAAATATAATCTAGAAAACTCTTACATAAAATAGTAATTGCAAGATATAGAGACCCTATGAACGGTGGTAGAACGCAGAAGAGAGGAGAAAAAATGTTTTACTGTAAACTTAAAAATTTTTTAGTTAAAAAAAATAATTTTAAACGAGTTTTAGTGTATTTTGCATTAGAGGCTGTAGTAGCTCTGATAACAGGGTGTCAAACTTTTGATAATAAAGTCGGGCTTTGAATTCAGACAGACCGAAGGTTACTGTGAACAGGAGTCGAATGTACATATGAAGCCTCTTGGTACTGCATATCTTCTCGAGCTGGTCGGTAGTCAAAATGTAAGGTTCCAATTTCTGGTAGAATTCCAATTGTGAGTAACAGTAATAGCCAACATAAGTACAGTTGGAAGCTACTCTTTAACATTTTTGGGAATATATTTTATTTCTCACTTGGTTGCGTTAAGACGTTAATTGCTCAAATTTTTAATTCAAAATAAAACTATTTAAAAATTGTGGTGGATAATCTTCCGAAAGAAGCGTGAGTGTTGGTAGCTTTGGCACACAAACATACAGGGTGTCCCTGAAAGGTAATAACACTTCATATATCTGACATTTTGAAAGATATAATTCTCGAATTTTGTATATCACCTCATTAGTCTATGAGACACATTTTACTAATTCAGAATTTTTTCTTACGGGATTGCATACAAAATTAAAAAGGGTAACTTTGTGAAAATTTACGAAGGAAATTTTTCTAAACATGGTCCTTTTTCCTACCGTATTTTGAACATTTTCCCAATTTTTTTCAATTTACACGGCCTACTTACCTCTAACAGATAAAGAATTAAAGCGTGTTACTATCCTTTTGGGACACTGTGTATAGTAAAAGTAAAATGAACTAACTAATAAAACATACCATCATACCTCCATGAAGCAGCAATCTCGCCAAATTTCCCCCCCTCATTTAAAAACACGACCCTTTTTCGACCTTCGTGCAGCGGTGTCTTTAAACACTGTGTACTCAACTAAAAATCCACAGTGGTGGTCATTTTTGTATTGAACTTTTCGTGAAAGTATACATTATTTTATCTCATTTGTAGGCACTGTGCACGCTTTAAAGTAAGCACACTGTTACGAATTTTCAGTTTATTCTGCCTTCCTAAGGTTAAAAAAAGTTTAAAATTCGTATTCTACAATTTTCGTATTCTACGCCTCGAATAATAAAATTTTGCATTTTGTTGCATCAAAATCAGTTAACTAGAACGGGAGACACGTAACCTTGCGTTACCCCATTGGTAAACCTATGGTTTTCTAGAAATCTCGAGAAATATTGGTGCTGGGACTTAGTTAGCTTCACTCTTGGGGACTTATTTTTGGCGCCAAATTTGGCGATGTTTCTCAACTCGACATTCACAAAAGAAAATCTAAAAGAACGAATGGGGAAGAAGAATTTGAAGTACAAAAACGAGTTTGAATGAAAAATTCGCTAAATAGCCTTCTATTACTGCTATTATAGTTCTAAATAAATATATGCTTTTGTAAGATCATATACATTCGCTTATTAAGAAAACATGCACATGTGTGTTATTTTAAATAAAATCTAAAAGTATAATTTATTAAAGTTCAACTAATCTGAACCCTAATCCTAGATCACTAAACCTTACAATTCAAATAAGTTTTTTTCCAATATGTGACACGGACCAAGAAACCTTAAAAATAACGACTGCAGTTCATTCGCTAGGGTCTTTAACGCACACTCTAATTCCAACCCCTCCCCTGTTGACTGAAGAAGGGATTTTCGGCCCGAGACATCTCAACTCAGCTCGACGTGTGGATTCTCTTCTCTGGCTTTGAGCCAAATTAAACAAGAAAGACGACCGAGGGAAGATTTGTTTGCCGGTTTTCAGTTTGAGAATAGGTTTTCAAGGAATACTTTTAAAAGTAAAGGATATAGCTTGCACTGGTTTTAAAACGTCGCTTTTTAACAGAAGAAAAGTTTACACAATTTTCTCTCCCTCAAGAAGTTATTTCTGTCAGGAGAAGACGTGCGCCGATCGACTAATGGGAGGCGTCAGACTCGGATGAATGAAAACGTATATTTTTGCATTTGACATATTAGGGTCAGGCGAGCGTATTGCATTTCCCGAATAGAGTGCATTTTCTTATTTAGGTAGACAGATTTGTCTTTTTTGAGCTCGCCGGCAGCATCCAACAAAGAAAATGCAATAAAGTAAATAAAAAACGTTGTAAAAAACACACATAAGATGTTATAGGTAAGAGGATACGCACGTTTCAACCAAAAATTGTTTTGGCCTTCGTCAGTCCAAGCCCTTCGTTCCACTCTGGCCTGTCATCATTAGTTTTCGTAAGCAAAGGCAAACGATAATACTCGAAGGAAAACTGTTTTAAGTGAGTGAGGGAAATTTTGTTATCATGCAGGTGGTCGTAACCATCGAGATTAGCTTTCAACAATGTAGAATACGTAGAGTAGCTCAAGCAAAGTGATGCGGATGCAAAGATTCGTTGAAAGAGGATCCATCAGATATGATTTCCATGCTTTTCGTAATACTGTTAAGATAAACGAGTGACATGAAAAATATTCGGAAGACGTCTATAATGGTTGTACTACTCAGGACCATCGGTAAAACTTTTTTAAGGGGAGGGGGGCGGAGACGTACTTAAACTGCTAAGTCAAATATAGGTTTTTACCAACTTATTGAAATATCTTGCCAAGTCTATGAGGAATATAAACGGTATCATAGTTTCTTTTGTTCTTCTTTTTTCCCCATTAAATTCCATAGGAAGATGTCTGGCTGGAGTAGCATTTTTACTAACAAGAAATTGCTCATGGCGACACATTAGTTAAATAGTATTCGTTTACGAAGTTTTCTAAATGTTTTATAATTCTCATGGGTTTACCCTTCATAAAAGGGCTTGTGCAGTTTGTAAAGCAACATTCCAACTTGTTTGTTTTAAAAATTGTTCAAAAGTTGCATGATTTTATTTTTTTAAAAACCTTGATACACTATATTATTAAAACTTCTAGTGTTAGTGTTTGTTTCAAAACCACCACTTTATGATAACAGTGAAACTGTTACTAATAGCATTTTTTAAGACCGTTACACAAAGCGTACATCGCACGCTTTGTCAATTTTCTTTAAAAAATTCAGGTGAATGCCTTTGGTAGTTCTTCGCGATGCCGTAGTACGTAACTGAAAACGATTGCGTTTTCATCGGAGCATTTTCTACCACTATTTCTGGACAGTTTTACTTTCAATTAAGGATATAGACTTATTTCAAGTTTAACTTGCTAAGGAAAAATTAGTGGTGAGAAATGTTCCAATAAAAACAGAATGGTTGGCAGTTACATGCTTAATCTAAAACATAATTTTGGAGTTATCGAAAAAAATCCCGAAATGTATGTCGGGTAATTTTATACATGTGCAGAGCTGTCAACTCTCCGGCTTTTTTCAGGATATTTCTCACCACTAATTTTTACTTACAAATTTAAGCTCAAAATAAGTCCAAATATTTAATGTAAAATAAAGCTGTCTAAAAATTGTGGTGGGAAATCACCCAGAAAAAGCCGGAGACTTGGAACTTTTGTATGTGATAATACTGCATAAGAAAATAATTCTCCTTAACAGCAATAAAATTTTGTAGCTATTGAATACTGAACACACATCTGAAATGCGTTACATCGTCTAATAATGAGAAAACATTTTCAGCCAATATATTTTGATTATTTAACTTTACTACATCTATTTTCGTTCTTTCAAATGTCAGAAAGAAACACTTGATATTGAGGCAGGAAGTGAAATCGATTAATACGCAACCATTGTATTTCCATGACACGATCAGTTTCCAATACTACATGTGAAATGTTAAAGGTTTACAAGGGGAGAATAACTTATCATCTTACATTTTATCTTTCAGTTTCAGATTTGAGAAAGAGTGTTGGAAAAATATTGAAGTGGTTTTGTAAGAATTTTTTTATTTGTTTGTCCTAAAGACATTGCATAGGGATCTTTGATATTATTTGCTTAGTTTACCTTTGGATGCTTGCTTCAATCAAAAAAATTGCAATCACATGGCCAAAAGACTTACCTGAAAAAAGAAAACAGAAATATTAGAAAACTGTTGTAAACAGTATTATTAACTGCATAACAACACGCACATTTAAAATACACATGTATTTAAAAATACTGGAAAACATCCTTTCCGTAACTTACCTTAAACAGCACCAGAAATAATAATAATACTACTAATTATAATAATCAATATAAACCACACTTGGGACGGTGATTGTAAAACGCGATATCGTTTAAGCATGTATCATGGTTAACATTATGTAACATGTTCGCTTCCACTGTTGGACAGGCATTGCGGCTGGAGTTACCCTCTTCAGCGTTAGTCGTTGTTTCTACTCTTGGGTCTTCAAATTTTCCACTATGTGTAAAGATTGAACCACATTCAAGACCCGTGCCATGAAGCAGGATAGGCGCGAAATGGGAATCGCAGCAACGATGTTCAAGAAGAGATTAAAGCAGACAAAAATATTTGTTCTGAATTATTATCCCTAGAGCCTAATTTATGCGAACTAGCGATAGTACATGTAGTATTCGCGACGGACAGCTTTCTTTTACGCATTTAAATTATGTATATTAATCTTGATTTGTCTCAAATAAATTGACACTTTAAAAATGGCTGCCCATATAATATAATCTCTTGGAATTATTTAAATGAATTATTGATGTATAACAGTTAATATCCGATCGTCTCACACAGATGGCGTTACGCACAAATGTAGCGAATAAAAACACATGCTTTGAACATGAAACCTGTTCCTTTTTTAAAGTCGGTTAATAATGGCTGCCCTCCCCCTCCCGTCTCATAGGTATGACATTCCTCTTCAAAAATAGTTGACAGTAACAGTTGACGTCTCAAACATTACATTGAATTGGTAATTCTTATTGCATTAAATCTGTGGAATTGTGTACCAAGAAAGACCCTTTTCGGGAAGATTTAACCCACTCGCTTCATATGACGAGCAGGATTCGCTGCAGTTTCTAAGTTACTGATTGGTACCGCCTACCATGATTGCGTAGTTCCGCCTTTTCAATATAACGGCAATGAAAATATTTTTTTACGTCAAAAAAAGTTTATACAGAATATATTGTTTAAATTTTCAGTTTTTCCCAAGGTATCTTTCTTTTCATGTACATTATCTTAATTTTTTAAAGATAGGATATGTTTAAAAGTTGATAGTATGTATATATATATATACATAAAAAATTTATTTTACGTATGCATCATCTTTTCATCACAAAGGCGTAATATTAGATTATTTTCATCTTGCCAGAAGTAAAGTAAAGTAAACTCGAAGCAAAGTAAAGTCCACTTTGGAAAAGGAAAGAAGTTGATGATGAAACATATATTTTTCCCATAAGGCACGTCTTGAAACCATTTCATCGAGTACAACTTGTAAAAAATGGTTTTATCCCTTCAAAACTGACGATTGTGGTGTAAGCAACGAGGAACTTCCAGGACAATCGAAAAAGCTTGAAAGTAACATTGTTGGATGAAGATTCGTGCTTAACAAAAATACAACTTCTTGCAGAACTGAAATGCCAAACTTTACCGAATATAACTAACCACTTTTCGGCAAAATTATTTTTTGAATTAAGATTTTCCACCACTAGGCTCTACCAGCTCTACTCAGTAAATTTCTCTGACTGAAAGTATGATTACGAGAGTTCCACAGCATAGAACCATTATCCTCCAGTAAAGCAAAATGAGTTATTTCACAAATCTTAGTAATTCGGATAGCAGGAAAAAAGTACGCATAAGATGTCCAAATTTTAATTATAAAATAGAATTGTTTGAAAATTGTGGTGGGAAATCTAATAAAATGTGAAGAAAAAGGGTTAGTAACTAATTAAAACGGTCGTCTGAAAATGTTTGCTATATTCAAAAACAAAAATGCTATTCCTTAAATGTGATTAATCATATTCCGTAAAGGACGGCACCTCTCTGTTACTAGCAAATGCATAGCAAGCTGTATGGGAAAGAATGGAAATGGGAAAGATTTTTAAAGAAAATTTTCTTTAAAAAAATTTCGGTAGACAACCAGTACGCGACTATATGCCGTTTTTATGAAGATAAATGCCACAGTACAGTACATAGAAATAATATTATTAATTTTATAGTGAATGATGTTTAGAACACAGACTAAAAAAATTAACACTTTTCAACTTTGTCGGCAAAAAAAGTGCCAGAAACTAAACTTGTACACGAGATAAACAAAAGGCAACTTCTTATTGTGACATCTGGGAATAGATAAAAGTATATATTTTTTAAAGTATTCTTTTTTATTCAAAACAATTCTTTTTACTGACAGCATAATGTAGAATTCAGGATACAAAATGTAAGTTGTTAGATAAACAATTAATCCTCTTGAAGAAAGCTTACCATTGTAATTTCCAGGTTTATTTCATTACCAGCAAACCGCTTTTTTCTACGTTCTATCTCTGTCTCTTTTTTTTCTTTAGTAAAAAAAATAATAAAATAAAACGAAAGTAATTCTGTCGAGAAAACACCTTAAACAAATCTTTAGAATTGATTAAAGTTGCAATTGAAAACTCCGAAAGAAAATTAGAAATGCACTGAGAAGAAAGATTGGGTGCTACTCTGCAATTATCAGAGACGGTGTTTTATTTCAACAAAGTTAAAAAAAAGAACAACAACAACAACAAGAAGAAGAACGGGAACATGTAGAATGATCTATTATTTGGAATTCCATCTGAAAGTACAAAAAACATTTGAAAGTGATTTAAATGAAATAGGAGAAATGTGCTTCAATATAATTCAAAGTTGCGAAATAAAAAAAAGAAAAGAAAAGCACTGCCTTTTCACAATCATTAACTGCTGTTTTCAAGCACTTTTTAATAAATAAAAATAACTGTGTAACAACATTATTAATATTAAAATTTACAATCAAAACTGTGTATGGAATTTCTTAAAATCCTTTGATGAAAGAACGCCAGGTAAAAAAAAAGGATTCAATGTATGTAATGGAAACAGTGGGCACTGCATCGTATGTATTAACGTTGACATGAAAATTTATGTCTGTGTATCCATTGTGACGGTGAAAGTAATAGCTAATGTTTCAACTTGTTTTCTTTGATGAGTTGCTTCAGTTTAAAAATTTCTAATCCATTAAGTGGGACAACTTACCCAGACTTTTGGGGTAAGTTTGACTTGTGTTGACTTGGTTGTGGAAATTGTTATCAAAATTGCTTTTTAGTACTTTTCAAATTTGAACCTCAATTATTATGCTTCAATATTCAGTTTATGAATAAGGTAGAAGGAAAAAAAAAATCATTTTTTAATCATGATGAAGAATACGGGCCAAAGTGCCAGGGTCTCTCAACCACATATTTCTATGTCAGCCAAGTTATTTTGAAATTTTTTTCTAAAGCTGCATATTAGGAGGTCGTTTTGTATAGAACATGTCGAGGTAATCTTTCACTTACATCACTTGAATGACAAACAACAGGACATTCTTTTACGCAGATTCTGCAATTGAAAATGTAATACTTCAGGGGTAGATGCAGAAATGTTTTTCAGGATGCCATTTTTGCAAAAACTGTTTATTTTCGTGAATATTATTTATTTTGGGGAATTTTCATGCTTTTTGTAAAAGTCTTTTTTTTGTTGTTAATATAGTTTTCAAAACAAATTAAAATGTAGGGTAAAATGCCAATGAAGAGCTTTAATCGACTGCAAGTTTGTGAAGGGGCCGCAAAACAGGCCCAAATTTCGTCTTCCTAGGACTTAAAAGTTTTTTAGTAAAAAGAAAAGGATAGTTTAGAATCGTAAACAAAACAGCCGCTAGAGGTGGGGGGGGGATCATCTGGTACAACTTTTAATTGGTTTTAAATTTAGACATCGCACATTAACTATTTGGATTCATTCTAATTGCAGAGTAATAAAAAAAAATGTAGTAATCTTCCGAAGAAAAAAACCAAAAGAGTTGGCAGTTATGCGTAAGGAAATTTTGATTTGTTCTATTACCCTTTTGGTAGTATATAGATTTATTTTACCGTGATTTTTGCGGGGCAAAAGAACAAAACAAAACAAACAAACAAAAAAAAACCCAAAAACAAACATGTGCATGTGCGTGATTACGAAACGTAGCATAAGACAAACTGTACTTAGGATGCTCGAAAGAAGTTCAAACGACAATAAATTTGATTTACAAGCTTAAAAGCTTTCTCTTTTCAATGAAAAATAACTTTAATACGATGATAAAGCCAGTATGATGTAAATTACTTTGGATATAAAGTGCCTTTTAAAATGTTCTGAAGACATGACATTAAATAAGATTACGGCGTTATATATAATTAAGATTTGAAATGTCTTATGAATTGACGCAATAGTTAAAAAGAAAATATCTTATTAATTAATAATCATAATTATACATGTTTATTCGATATATTTATATTTATTCATCATCAAATACTTATTTTAATACATTGACGACGAAAATGCAACGGTGATTATTGAGAAACTGAAATTCATTTCAAATTATCACTTTATCAACTGTAGTTGAAATTTGAATGAATATCATATTCTCAAAATCTTAAACTCATGAAAGATTAAAAGTACAGAAAATTGACAGCCTACTGTTCACGTAGCAGCACCATAAACTTGGCTTTAACGGAACCACTCTTAAACGGAAATTTACTATTATATAAATGTTCAAACTAAACAAACACTGCAGTAGCACAACAGCGTCGGCCAGATGGCAAACCTGACGCGGAGCCGCGAGTGTTTATTTCCCTAGCAAGCTTTGTTTTCAACTTTATCGACCCCACTTAGTCACTCAGGAGATGAAAAGCTGAGTCAACCTTGCCCTGCCCGGGAATCGAACCCCCAGAGCCGTGGCACGGTAGCACAATGTGCTAACCATTGCACCAGTGGGCTTCAATTGTTCATACTATTGTCCATAACTTTTCTTGGTACAATATTTATCTATACCAATACTGGAAATACTATTTCCTTGTCCTGAGACTCTGTGGTTCGTTGACCAAAAGCTTTTCATTTGATAAACACCTGACTTTAATAGAAAAAAAAAAATATCTTGGTCATTAAACCACTTTTTACAACTAACTACAAGATTTTTATTATGCTTAAAGGTTTACGAAGCAAACAGCAGTTTTCCTCCTCCAAAAACCTATGAATTGATTAAGAAAACTTAGGGAAAAGAATTTCAAATGATGGATTTTCCCCCACCCCCAAGTTTAAAACCTTTACCTTTTGGATGAAAGAGAGGTTTTTCTACCGTAAGAAAGCCAATGTGATGTAAATTAACTTAAAGATAAAATTTCCCTGAAAAGTTCAGAAAGAACTTTTTCTTATTTTTAAAGCCAGATCTGATACGAAACGGAAGTACGGTAAGATATTAAAACGAGGACAAGACAATAGAATAAATCTGCCAGTAAATGTGTCCATCAATCATTATTTTTGTGGGAAATTTTTATTTTCGGTTTAATCTAAGAAAAATTTGAAAAGTATTTGTGCTTTTTGTTTTTCTGTCTATCCGTCCATATTGATCGATTCCTTTGAAATTTATAATTCCTATGTTCTGTACCATGTACCTATTGAAAATGTGTATGTAACACACGTAGTTATTTTAAAAGTGCATCTAAAAGAATACAACACTCTCTATGGGCAGTTGTTGTTAAGTGTATTTTAGAGGTGTTCGTCTTTTTCAAACAAAATAAAATTGGCATAATTATTAAAGTTTACAAAATAATGCTCTGTATCGAAAATAGTGTCTGCAGCATTTATAGTTTTATTTTTGTACAGCAGCATTCAAAAGAATTCTAATGCATGACGATATGTGGCAGTTTAGAAACATTAACCATTAAATACCTCGCAGCACAAAACATTAGACCAGAGGTTCCCAAACTGGGTGCCGCGGCACCCTAGGGTGCCACGAGCGTATGTCAGGGGTGCCGTGGAGATAATCAAGAAAAGTGTTTTGGTGGAGTCAAATAATTTCCTCTGATAATTCAAATAATTTTGGTCAAATAATTTCCTCTGAACCAGTATCCCCAAGAAAGTGAGCCAAGCCGATCACTAAGTGGGCTCAAACAAAAATATTTCAGTCAAGTTCAAGACTGTCCTGTAGCCTCTCTTTTATAGGAACTCCCTGAAATGGGAGTATTGTCAAAATTCTATATCCCTTTCTCAAGTGAGTACTTTCTTGATAGTTAGCCCTATAAACAAACAAACAAAAAATAACGTAAAATGCATCCAAACTGTTTCATTCTAACATTCATATTCATATTGCTTTAAAGGAAATCTGACGCGAAATGTTTTTAGCCTGACAAGGGTGCCGCGGGGAAAAAGTTTGGGAACCCCTGCATTAGACTATACTAGAAATACTAGAATTGCATTAGTCCCAATACAACTTTTTTTGTGAATATACTCAAAATCTCATCAACTTCGTCCGAAATACAAAATTTTGACATTCTACGCCTAATCGTTTTGATTCGTGCGATATACATACATACGTACGTACAGACGTGACGATCAAGCGAAAACTCGCTAAAATGGATTCGTGTACGGGGTGGTAAAAATTAACTTTTCGGCTAAGTCTGAATTTTTTTCTGAAATTTGATCATTTTTTGCGATTAAAGTAGAAGGTAGTGAATATTAATATTTATTTTTATGATTTTTCATACTAATTTTTGTAAAAGTCTTTGTTTTGTGTTAATATAGTTTACAAAACAGATTAAAATGTAGGGTAAAATGCCAAAGCAGGGCTTTAATCGACTGCAAGTTTGTGAAGGGGCCGCAAAATAGAAAAAAAGTAAAAAGATTTAAATAAAAGAAAAAAAATAGCATTGCAGCCTGTTTGTGAATTTACCAAGCAAACAAAATTTCCGCTCTTCCACAGCAACTCTGTGTAAATTAGTTAAGAACAGCGCCAAAAACAATTACAAAAGTGAGAATAATTTTTAATTTACATTTTCCTTAAAGCGTTCCACTTTTTCTTTTCTCGACGAAAACCCGGTTTTTCCGCGATAAGACACCCAGTGTGATGTAAATTAACTTTGGATAAAATTTCCCTGAAAAAGTTGAGACAAAACAGCTAAATGAGTTCTTATCCAGATATCTGAACACGTTGAATATTAAGTCCAGGGAGCGGGACAATGGGGTTTTCTTAATTCGCTTTCGAGGTAGGTATAAGTTTCTTCATAACGTGACATAAAGCCTGACATAATTTCGCGTAATGGAGATATTAAGTCGTAAGATAACGAAAGACGACACTTGAAAAGAATGACCCAGATAACATTCTTTTAGCATGGCAGTCATTAAAATGTAAATTACGGCATGTTCGGAAGAAGATGCTGAGGTGATTTTCCTGCGTAATGTATTCAGAGTTGATCGTGCAAGGCTCAGTGCAAGTGAAGATTAAGACTTCAAAAGACAGAAATGACATCTACTGTTTTATAAAGGCTAATAGGCAGTTTGTGGAAAATTTCGTACGATAGTTTGTTTATTCGGTTCGTGAACCAAATGAAATAAATGATAGGAATTAGGCAAGGTGCAACTAAACCAAAATGAGAGTAAATAATAAAGATAAATCATGCAAATGCATCGATTATAAAACACTTAACAGTCTTTTATGCCCCAAATTTGACGATCAATCATCGTCAACCTTGGCGAGAACTTTGCTATCTTACAGAGCCAACTCTTATAATATCAAGTTTTAATGGAAAGTTGGGAAATTTAAAGCACTGTGTTAAACGCCGAAACTATCAAGACGATAAGCCTAGCTGTTTAATTTACGTTTCCGATCTATGGCCGAGTGGATAAGACACTGAATAGACACTAAATTAGTAAATGGCTGAAGTATGAAGGTCCAGGATTCAAACCTATCACGCGGCTGCCGATCAAAGTCTGATATTTTGGACGGTTTTATGCAGATGTAAAGTATATATACGCGTTAAAATTCCTTAAAACGTTCTTCTCTCAAGGAATTCCTCTCTTTGGCAGTTAGCTCCAGTTTGCTTTGCTCATAACAAAACAACAGCATAACTTATGCCAGGAGTGGATGATGTTTTGCATACGATGCGCCATTTTTTTTTTTTTTTTTTTTTTTTTTTTCCAGATATGAGTTCAAGTCCAAACAACTCAAGCACTTTTCTTGCTTCCTTATACGTTCAGAAGTAGAATTGGAAAATGTATGAATACAGGTGGGCTTCAGTTTAAGGGTGGAAAAGTAATAAACGTGTGAACATGAGATTGAAATTGTTGTTCTGATGAGGAAGAGGAATCAAGAATGAATTTTTTGGATAATTGGTCGGAAATCAGGGATGGTTCGATTTTTGATGTAGCAGCACAAGTAAGATACTCCCGGACACGAAATTATTTCAAAAAATTTTAATCTGCCGCAAAAAATTATATCAACACCTTCTAGATATAGGACTAACTGAAACTTTGACATCATAACTAGATCTTCTAATATGACGTCATTACAGTTTTATGTTCGTAAAGTAAAACTATTTAAAATTTCTGGTGAATGATACAAATATTTAAAAACATCTGAAGTTAAAGATAAATATTAAAATATCTGTCGATACAAAATAATTCATTATGATATATTTCTGTATTATATTATACAATTAATGATGGTCAAAAATTGTAGTTTGTCTTAAAATTATTTTTTTTATCTTAAATCATTAAAAAGTTTTATGATTTAGAAAATTCGCCACAAAAAAATATATTTTATGAAAATAAAACGTGATGACGTCAATAAAACGTGATGACGTCCAATGATGACGTCAAAGCTTCAGTTGTTAGGCTTTCTGTATGTAGAAGCGGGGGTCGATACAGGAATTTTTTCTAGGGCCCCATTTATGTAAAAATGGATTATTTTGAGAATTTCAATACTTCATTTTGTGAATTTCAACACTTATTTTTGTGAATTTTCATATAAATTTTAAATGAAAGTCACTTTTTTTTTGTTAAAGTAATCGATAAAACTGATTAAAATGTCAAGGTTTAAATGGTAAAATGCCAATGAAGGGCAGTATTAGGCGATTGTATTTTTTGTGAAGGGGCCGCAAAACGGACATAATTTTCATATGCATAGACCCCTGAGAAGGTGTTGGATATGCACAAGTATCCATAGCTACCAACTTTTGCACTTTCCTCGGAAGATTATTTACTACAATTTTTAAGCAGCTTTTACTCGCACGGTAACCTGAGATTCATACTAAATTTACAGTTACAGATAAAAAATAGTGGCGGATAATAACGAAAAACATTAAAAAAACTGGTTTTGAAAGGTGATATAAATAAAGACTTTGAATAATAGTACGCATAAAAATGTACTTATCAATTGGTACGATCATTTCGACAGGAAAAATCTTCAACCGTCAGCACACAGTCTGAGTCTGAGGATTTTTTTTTCCGCCGAAAAGAGCGTACCAATTAATAAGTACCTTTTTATGTGTGCTATTATACATTTATTTATATCAGTGGTGGATAATCTTTCGATAAAAGTGTAAAAGTTGGCAACTATGAAGATGCAATGCGCCTCTTGAAATTACCCAAGTGTCTCAATTTGGCCAACGCTTATACTGACAAAAGTTTTGTTTTTAAGAGAGACAAGAAACCTCCAGCCAATTTTACTCTTTTAGACGTCTTAATTTCAGACAAGGAGGGAAAAAAAGAACATCAAACCTATTAAAGCAAAAATTGACGCTAGCACTACACAAACACTCTCTTTTACAAAGCAAACACAAAAAGAGTGTCATTTGCATCACTTCTGGTCTTTCTTCTTTGTGACACACTTCTGGTCATTTTCGCGTTTATATGCAAAAGAAAGGTTGGGCAACAAAGAGACCTCTTTTAATTTTTCGTTCAAAAAGATTTGCTCTGTACGAAAGACTTCCGAACACGCCACTCGTGATCTTCCAAAACAATGAAAAGAATGTCTCTTGAAAATTAAATCTTTTTTTTTTTTTTAATTCTTCTCCCTTGTACTGGCAACATCACGAATAGCTTAGATAAAACAAAAAAAGACTGACAAATCTTTTGTCGTGGAGCTTTTGAAAACGTTTCAAGAGAAGTAACTTGTGGTGTACTTATAATGATTAACCAGTGAATTATAAAAATTAGTGGCATTTTTCGTTATTGATTGACTAGATGAAACAATGTTGCTTAATGGGAACAAATTAAAAAAATAACCATTTTTAAACTTAACATCAGCAATTTTGAAGGGTAGAAGAGGAATAAATTGACTACGCCCCCTTGAAATTTTCAAAAGAAAAACCAAAGATTTTCTCTTTTTTAATTAATTACTTTTGGGAAGCTAAAACATGTAAACATTCCGAAAAGTATTTGAATTACACTTTTTTTATGAAAGCTCTTGCATTTAAGGAAAACGGACTCATCCTTATTGATAGTTTTCCCATATACGTTTCATACTAGTATTTAGTGAAAATTAGTTTAAGCTCCTTTTTTAACCCTTTACAGCTAAACGAAAAGGTTTTAATAGTTTTCATTTATCCATGTCGGTTATGTTCTAACTGCTGTGAATATGCAGGGATTGGCACGAAATAATTCAGCGGTAAGCAGACGGTGTACCCTACATAAAATGATCTATGTAACATGTTTATCTATAGGTGAATTCCTGCATAACGCTACATACTTATAGATTGCTGCGGAATTTATAGATGTTAATATTATTATGTGCTAAAGCGTATACCCTACTGATAACGAATATTGCCAAAACTGTCGGTATAACTAACCACTCTTTCTACATAGTAATTTCGGATTTGAAATTTTTAAAATTTCCAGGGTTATTAGTTAATATTTAGAAAAGATGATTAAAAGAAAACACTGTTTCCAAAAAGTGGTTAGTTATATTCCGCACCTGTCGGTAGCTATGATATAGTATTTTTAGTTATTTTACAAGAGAAAGCGAAAGAATTCCGATACATTGAAACCTGTGGGAGGTCATGGTTTAAACCGCATTTTAGACTCTTCATATGCTTCAAACACAACTAAATTGATAAATGTTAATCAGGATTTCGAATTAATACTTCCTACCGAAAATAGTGTATACATAATTTATAATTCATATACAGGAACACTCAAAACACTACAGCCATTACGGTAAGCAGTTTGGAGACATCCCTTCATTTCAAGCAAGATTGAATTAAGAGAAAAATAATTTGAAAGATAACTGTAAACGTGTTAACTAATAAAATAACAAACAACTCGAAAAAGTTTAGCAATACTTAAATAATTTTGACAGAAACCCGAAACACAAAATTGACACAAAACTGTGCGACCTGCATCTCAATAAGTGCCAAGTACCTTCAAGTTTGAATCAATTGATATCATATAGTGTAGCAAAACTAGATCTATAAAACAAATTTACTTAGACTTGCAAATTCAGAACTGTACAGTACAGCGCATACATACCAAAGTGAAATGGCATCCAAGAGAGAAACTTACACCTTATACTACGACGTTATCAGAATTTTAAGACCAGACGAAACTGAAGCAAATAAAATAAACTGGAAGCATTTGGATGCAAGTCTGCTCGTGCATTCTGAAAGTTCACTTTCGAGAAATCCGTATTGTTATGATCAAGGAAATGCACTCTCTCAGTAGATTCCAAGGAGGTTTTTTTTTTTTACTTATTCCCTTTTTTGCATGAATATATTTGGAACTTTTCGTTTCTGATAGATACATTTTGCAGAAGTATCTTCTAACTTGTGCGAATTTTATGCTGATTCCTTCCCCAAAAAGCGATCTTAATCAAAATCAAGTGGATTCCCCCCCCCCCCCCAAATGTGCATTGGGAATAAAGTTTTTAATCCGTTAAGGGTGCCATGGTAATATAATACATCTCCGTTTACCTTAAATCTAGCATATCGTTTCACACACGGTATAAACTTTCCATTTTTGGAATCTATTTTTTGAATTGCTATTATAATACATCTCTCTTTTTCTTATATAAATAAACCATAATGAGAAATGATAGATTAACCGAATGCGTAAATCACCAAAGGATCACCAGAGAATGAAAAGTCTCCATAAATGCCAAATGTCCAATTAATTCTCTGCAAAATCAGCAGTTTTTAAGAATTCTGAAAATTTAGCCTTGCCAACAGGACACAGAGAAATTAACTGGACTGCTACAAAGCAATCGAACATAAAATCTAAATTATATAAAAACAGCTTGCAATTATTTAAAAGAACTATACATTTCTTATTTTCTTCACTTGGCAAATTTTATTGTTTAGATAATATAGTAATAAGATACATATGTATAAACTATAACAATAAAACTTCCTGAAGGAAAATAAATTCGTTTTTCATATATTACCTAAGAGTAATGACTCCTATTAAAATGACTTATTGGTTTGAGTTTATTTTCCCGATACTTTGTTCAATCGCAGTGACGTCACTATTAGTCACCGTGAGTGAGTGTGCAATCTGCATCTTTAACTGACTTCAAACGCAACAGGTTATAACAGTTTGACTCTGATATTATGTTCATTAATATGTCAAATAATGTTTTGAAGACCTGAATTACAGTTATTATCACACAGCATTAGAATGATCAGCAGTATGTTTCTCTTGATAAGAAATTCAAAATTATTCCAGCAGTTCTTTTAAATTTTAGTTTTTAAAAAGTTATGAAATCATTGCACACACTGTAGTGATTGCATGAATGGCAGTAACTACCTCATATTAAACAGACCAATCAAATGTTTCGCAATGGAAAATAAGTTGTTAAGTCTATTATAGAATAAACCTAATTATTCAGATATAAAGAAAAAAAAAACGATCGTTCCCAATACCACTGAAATTTCTACCGGTAGTTGAATTATAGTGTAATGATATAAAGTAAATAAAGTTTATTTGAAATAAAAACAAGTTTAAACCATTACTCAGCTAAATGGGGGAAAATATATTTAAAATATTGCAATAAGAATGTTAATACCTTGGGCTGTTTAAACTGGTTTAATTTTCGTATTTTTTTAATATTTCACAAAACAATGTACTCTAAAAGAATTGCAATAAATTGTTTTATAAATTAAACAACAAACGCATTTTAAAACACCATTTTTATATACTTAAGAAAGCACTTATATTTATACTCAGAAATACAAACTTGTTTTAATCTATCCAAGATTGCGTTTCCAACATTAAAACAGTAAATACTTTTTTTTTGTATATAACAATGAAGATTTGTTCTTAAACTCTTAAAGTTAAAACTGCAGTATTTATAACCAAATAAAAAAGTAAATGGGAAAGGTATTAAACTTGTTGCTCGTTATACATCTATTTGTAACACTATTGTTTAAAATGCCCTTTTTGGTCTAGTAAAAAAATAATAAGTATAATAATACAATCCGAAATTAACAAGCACTTGAAGAATTGTTACAAACAGTTTTTTTTACAGTAAATGTTTTATTTAACACTAAATTATAATTTGTTTTTCGCCCATAAAAGTTTGATAGGTATACATCCCTCACACACTGTCATTTACCAATTTTAAGTTCGTATAAGTACTGGTTCATTTTAAGGTTAAAAGTTCCATAAATTAACATCACTACTTAAATACACAATTTTAATATGATGAATTTACATGTGTTAATAAAGAACTTCGTAATAAACACACATTTAAAAAAGAAAGGAACGAAACATGCATTTCGGGTGGTTACAAGGCTCCACTAGACTTCAGTTATAAAACGTCCCAACTTCCACTCCAGGAAAGCGACAGAATAAAAAGTAAAACACAATGCAAAGAAGTTTCTATTCAGACGAAGGACGTGCAACGAAAATCACAAAGTTGAGAATAAAATTGAAAGAGTGGAAAAGGAGAAGAACATACATTGATATAACAGATAAATGTGTATACTAACAAGCATCTCCAAAACCATGCATTCATGTTAACACATTTCTGTGGAAATTATGAATAAACTGTGCATAAATAAATTAACTTATTAATAACTAATCAACTAATTAATTCCTCTGATAGAGGAATTAATTAGTTTTTTTTTTCCAGTTTAAAGGTATTATGCTGGAAAGAAGGTACTATTATTAACTTGTACAAGGGTCAATGTAAAGGGATAGTAGAAAAACGGTCTCCCAAAATCCGACACTAGAGGACTCTTTTTCTGATAGGGGGCTAATGCATATGTGAATGTGCGGCTATATTTTACGATCTGCAATTACAAAAGAATCTACTGGCAGGAATAAGAATTCGTATTTTGTATGAAAATGATACTCAATACATTTAATTTTTATCCACTTAATACAAATAATCAGTTATATTCTATTAGAAGCCTTAGTTGTCACTTCAGTTGTTAAATTCAACTAGCCTACGAAAACTGAAGTCATTTATAAAGTTCTGAGCCTCTGAAAATGAAAGTGAATAAATGTGAAACGAACGCTTACTAGCACTTTTCTAATACTCGAATTTTAAAAGCTATTCTAGCAATTTTGCATGAGTCACAACATTTCCACGAGACCCATCACTTGCAGTTAAATCTAACAGATCATTCCGAGCTACACCAACATCTCCTAGATAGAGAAGGCCTGAGAACAGAAGCTTTTACGCCATCACTAGGTCTTCTAACATGATTTCATCACAGCTTTATTTTCACAAAGTAAAACTATTTAAAATTTCTGGTGAATGATACAAATGTTAGAAATATCTTAAGTTGAAGATAAAAATTAAAATACCTTTCTGATAAAAAATAATTTATTATGATCTATTTCTATATCATATTATCTAATTATTGATAGTTAACATTTCCTATTGATAGTAAAATTAAAATTTTTACCTTAAATCATTAAAATGTTTTTTGCGGGAGTAAATTCACCACAAACTTTGAATACTTTGTGAAAATAAATTTGTGATGACTTTATTTTAATGAACCTAATATGACGTAAATTTTCTGTTCTCTGGCACTGTATATGTAGGAGGTGTTGGCTACACAGGCATTAGACCTTTAACAAAGAAAGCGCCCTCTGATGTCAGAAAAATCGGAACCGTTTCAGAGCTTTAGCTTCACAGTGCATACCTACCTCTGTTATTATCACAGATATTATGATCTAGGATGTTTTGAAAAATTACTTATTAGAAGTTTTAGGATGTTCATGACTTAAGGATTTTGATTTAAATTAATATTAAAATCCGCACAAGAAAATAGTGGTGAGTACTTTTTCGAAAAACGTTTAAAAGTTTGTAGCCATGATACAAATCCATGTTTATATCGTGTTCATTTGTTTTATATACACTAACTATAAACGTCAAACATACATTCTTCCCCATGTCTTATTTTAGAGCATTTCAAGAAGGTCATTAATGCATACAGACGTATGTCATTAAAAGTACAGTTAAAGAGTGCACTAAATAATAACGAGATTATGATTCCATGCAACGATAGGAGAACAGCGTAAAATCCACTAACGCCAGGCGCTTATTTTAAACACAATCACCGTCTCTAGCAGATATACGTAAATTACAACACCACTGAAGCGCAAAATAATTCTATTCTTATTTCATTAAGGAAACGATCTCTGCATCCATTAGTCGCGATTGTTTCAAACTACAAAAGAAAAAAAAAAGCAGAAGTACTCCATATTTTAACGCTGTTTAGCGTACAGTTAAAAACGGAGTTCACTTACACTGGGAGTTCAATAAACTCAATAAAACAGAGAGCGCGAAAAAAATTAAATCAAATCAGATCTATTTCATTGTATTCAAAAGTTTTTATCTGTCGATAACAGGAGAGGAGAAACTGGTGCGTTCACTTTCCGTATATATTTTTGCATATAAAAAGTGAATTCTTTTTCTTCCTGACAAAGACAGAAATGGTAAAAAAAAAGAAAAGAAAAAAGAAAGGAATAGAGGAAGAAAATAATAGAGCTATTCTGCTTGAAATACGATATTTTTGAAAAACGTTTTTAAAGATCGTCTGCTCGAAAAGAAATTCTATTTGATTTCTGAAGTGCAAACTGCGAAAAAGAATCGTTTGCGCAAATATGTCTGACCTATATTTTTAGAATTTAATGTACTCGGAAGGATTTGCAGAGGTCAAAATCCTAGGAGAAGAGTTTGTTTTGCTGCCATAAGGTGTAAGGCGTACAGGAAATAACTGTATCGTTTTATTTCACATAAAAGGGAAAAAATTACTAAAAGGTAATATTGTGTTTCAAAAAGACGTTTAGAAAAATTCGTGTGATTTTTGTTTCACCCAATTTGATTCTTTGGAAAAGAGTAAAAGGGTGAAATTGGTTTCATTCTACAATCATTTCAAGACACTTGGCTTTATCCAGGAAAATTTCAATTAAGAGATGATCTGTAAGTAAAACGAAGCATCAGAGATGGGTCACTCTTTTTTCTCCCCCCCCCCCAAAAAAAAAAACACACACACCTGTTAATTTTTAATCTTGAACCCATGTTTCACAGGTTCGCTCTCATTATTAGAAGTCTGCAGCAGCGAAGTTCCTACTTAGATCGATGTCGCTTTCGCCCCCACAAGTTTTTAGCTGTACGAGATGCTTACGTGCGTGCGCAAAAACAAGATGCCGAAAGAGTTTGGTGAAAATGAGTTGTAAATGCATGTACGTACGCACACACGTACGTATACACTCGTCACACAGAAAATTGTGAAAATAAATTCAGGAATGATCAAAACTGATAATTCTTTGAAAGTCGATTCTGTGGAATTTCGATGTTCTTAACATCGAAATTTTTCGCGATGGGAAAACTTCTTCCATTTTGTACAAGTAATTAATAATCTAACTAGAAAATAAATTTCTGATGTGTTCGATTAGGCTCTGATCATATCCTGACAGACACACGCTTTAGAGAGATTATTACTCTCACAGATAAGAAACTATGCAGACGTATAACAAAATGTACATTTTCCTATGAACATTTAGGCTTCTTTCGGAAAATTACCCACCGGAACTTTTAAGCATTATTTTACATAGAAAAAAGTTTACATTTATAATAAAAATACGCACACAAAAGAGAAATAGTGGTAAAAAATAATCTTTCCAAATAAAGTGCAAAACTCTGAAGTAACAGAATATGCAAAGGGAGTCAAAAGGCAAGAACAACATTTCTCTCAGGAACAGTATACAAGACTTCAAAGATGCTTCAAATTTTACCACGTACACAACAGTCTACTAAAATGTTGACTACAAAATTTATTGTACGAGAGAATTTTTCGCCAAGACCTGTAAAACATTCTTCACTGCATGCCGAGTGTACTTGCATAAAGCAAACATTCAGAATGTTTTATGTTTCAAAAGTAAAGTAAAATTAAATTTAAAAAAATATAAATCCCAGAAAAAGAATTGAGAGCTATAAGATCGAAAAGCAATTTATGATGTGCATTCCAGTAAACAAGACTCTAAATGCATTGCAGTCCATGAACGGAATTCTACATCTGAATCGCCAGGCTGTGACCGAGCCACCAGAACGTGGCTGTGTAACACACAGCCACGTTATTTCGTACACTGTTATAAATACTTACAGGGTAAACACATTTATTATCAAAAAAGAGATAAATACACGACTGGAGATTTGCAAAATTGACCATAAGTCATCAAAATACTCTCACAACAGTTCTCCAACAGATTTCGAATATTTACATAGTTGCCAACATGTGCGGAATACCAGGAACCACTTTTTGTATCTTTTATACTAAAAAAATCACGAAGTTTTTTTAACCGTTATATAGGTTGATTATATACTCTTAAAAAAACTACCCAAAAGAATTGTTGTTTGCATAGAATGGTTAATTATTTTCCGGACATGTTGGCAACTTTTAAATTCTTTCTAACAGCACAAGAATGCATAGCCCAGTTTTTCAAATTTCAGGTAATAATTAAGGCCATTCCACAGATATTCATCATAAGCTAGATTTCAAAACTCACCGATAATTTTTCTTCTTCTATGGAAACATCTTTGAGGGCAATTCCTTTCATCCAGCTAATGAACAGAGATTCAATGAAAGCCATACACCTGGCTGAATAGCTTGAAGCCGGAAGGATTATCGTGGATAATACACCCCGGATTCATTTAGAAAATACAATATGTCCCATTAATCTTAAGGATTTGTAACCTCAATAAGTTTGTAATTAGAGTGGTTTGTCGGGATTCGTAAACGTGGGTGGTTTCAAATACAGAAATTGTACACGAAAGTTGTCTCGTTCGCAACCGGCTTAGAAAAATGATACTGTCTCGCACGCAGATTTTATATTATGAACATAATAAAGTGTTATAAATTTACTATATTTATACGCTTAAATTTATATTTTTTTTATATTCTTGAGTTATACTTTACACTCGAAGTTATTTTTTAAAGGTTCCTCTACATAATTTATTAGAATGATGATTGAAGAAATAATCTTGAGCCTATAGTGAACGATACCAAAGCATGACCACCTAGACTAAAAGGCTTGAATACGCAATTGGTTCAAATGTCATATTATACGACTTAAGAAGTTGTTATAAAAACAATATTTTCAAAATAAAAATGTAGATAAGTAGTCTGGTTATTTCGGAAAAGCATTTTTGCATAATTAAGAAAAAAAATATAACTTTAATATTGTATTTTATAACGCAATAAATAAATTAGTTATTAAAGATTAAATTTGGGTCCTACCTCAGAGACTAATTTTGAATTTCCATACCGACCACCAGAAAATTAATGTAGGTATACCTTTAAATAATTTTTGAAACTAACTTTGACATTATTATTAAGCCTGTAAGAGTAGTTTTTATCAAAGTTTTACTTTGGTAAGGGAAAACTGCCTAAATTTCTGGTGAATGCAACAAATATTAGAAAATGTATTAAATTAAAATACACCTTTCTCATGCAAATTTATCATGATCTATTTCCTTATCACATTAATCTAATTAGTTATGTTAAAATCTCTCATATGGTTAAAATCTTTGTCGTAAAATTAAATTTTCTATCTCAAATTATTAAAATGTTGTTATACGTGAGTACATTCAACAGAAATTTTAAATAGACACGACTTACGACACGATCTAACGACAACGAGTTTTTCAGATCACTCGCTCTAAGCGTGAATTGGTTACCAGTCTTGCGAAAATAATGCATTCTGCAATGCATGCGAGTTTATAATCGGACTACTTTGGAAGGGACATTTTTCATGAAATTTCCCATTTTTGTTTTGCTGTCTCAAAATAGAAATCCATTCTTTAAGAGTCTAAAACTGTTTTGTTTTTATACTACGAGGAGTAGAACACAATTAATTCTCACGCGATCACTATAAAAACATACAAAATTGAAATTATTGCTTATTCATTTTAGGGGGGGGGGAGATATAAGGGGAATGAGTGCACGGAAGTAGCCCTCCGTGGGGGACTTTCTACGGGGTCCTAACCCCAGTGGCGGATTAATGCAAGTTTGTCCGGGGGGGGCGGTTAGTTTGTCGGTGGGGGCGAATAGTTAGAAGATTGGCATATACATCCATTTTATGGAAGTAAAATAGGATTTTTAACATTAATTTCTATTTTTTCGGGGGGGGGGGCGGTCGCCCCGTCCCTTTACTCCGCCCTTGCCTAACCCGTATTCACAACAAATAAATTACGTTGAAAATTTAGAAAATTCGCATGCAAAATTTTACACTAATGCAAATGCAAACTGTAATGTATCCACCACAATTTTCGGTAATCAAATTTTTGATATCAAATTCAATGAAAAAATTTTACTCCGCAACACATATTTGGGAGTGCTAATTCAGCTCATTGCGTCTTTTTTTGTCCTGACAAGACTATAGCTAGCCTAGCTCTGTGTGCGCATCGAACTTTTTTTTACAATCTCAACAGGTGTACGGGTGAAAGGCCGGCTGGCTCAAATATTGTCATCCTATGTAAGCAGAATATAGACGCAAAATTAAAACTTATATAGCAATATTATGATCGTGGTTGCTTATCATCAGTTTATAAAATTTATTATTTCTTACATTTATCTTGATTTATTATTGATTACGGATTAAATATGACACTAAAAATGCAGTTGGAAATTATGATTGCAGCTCCAATGTTTAATACTGATATATATATATATTTATAATTTTAACTTTTAACCAGACACCTTCCGTCTCTCAGTTCAAAGCGATAGCGCTATGCCACTGGTGGGGCTAAAAGGTGGCAGTTATGAAGGGATTATGAGTAAAAAAGCATTGTTAGTGCTTTTATTAACAGGCAAACAGCATAAAACTGCAGTGCTTTCTATAGGAATACTAGTTTCATTTTTGTCATTTCTTTGTCAAAAGCGCAGAGGGGCTGACTCTCTTTCGCACGTCCTGTAACTTCTGCTAGTGCAGTTTTATTGAAAAAATATTAGAAAATAAATTTTTATCCAGAAGCATATCCATTATAAAAAGAAAAAGGAAACGTAACGCATTCTTCACTGAATACCGATTTCACATTGTTATCAGAAAACAAGATTTTCCTATTAAAAGAAAAAGAAAAATATCGAAGACTCGTTTTCATCTCTTATCCTCAAAGGGGTATCGAAAATGCTGTTAAGTTACTCCTGATTGCGTATATTCTATACAGCCGATCGCCTGAATGAGATGGAATTCTCTTTCATTTCAAAAATCGCTACACCTAGATATTTCAATACGTTTTCTTTTTCCCCTTCTTCATATATATATTTTTTCCCTCCGAAAGGGATACTGGGCAATCACGATTGATATCTGAATCCACTGGGGCAGAATCCAGAACAGATGATGTATTTTAAAAACCGTCAATCATAGGCGCTACCCGTTCTATAAAAAAATGGCGCATGCCTAACACTCTTCTCTTCTTTTTCTTGCATATTCCAATCCCACGGGGAGCATTGTTTCAACTCTTCTATTCACACATGGGTACGTTTCAGAAAAGGGTGGGTGGGTGGGGGAAGTAAGGGTTCTTTTTCAAAGCGGATTTTAGGGGATAAGGTTCTTATTTTGGTGTTTTTTCTTTCTAGTCCTTTATCTGGACGGATATTTTCTTCCCCCGTTTCAGACTATTCAAAGCCGACTCTCGCGTTTGTTTTCAGAAAAAAAAATTCTGTTTGGGAAAACGATTTTCCTTGTTCAAGACACTTTACTCTTTATATGTGGAGCCCCTTATAGATATTTTTGTTCTGTGCGGATATATATTAAAGAGATCTGTTTGTCTATGTTACTGTCTAGGATATGACTTTTTTTCTTTCTGTACAGATTACTTTATCATCTGCATCAGGGGCGTAGCCAAGGGGGATAGGGGGTCACAACACCCTCCCCATAAGGAATTTTTTGCCATACAAAATGTATATTCTTTACTCCTTTATCACACACAAGCACACATATATGTGAGATGCAGTAGTCGTTACCCCCCCCCTCCGCCCCATAAAAAATTTCTGGCTACGCCACTGATCTACATAGAAATATTTTGTGCATAATTTTTGAGATTGTAATAGTATGTGCATGAATGTGTGTTCATAAATCCTTCTGTTCAGTGTGGTTTTATTCTATAAATTTATGTGCACCTAGAAATGAGAGCTTCTTGTATTTTGATAAGACCAGTGAAATGAAGGGGTTTATAATTTTATAGTTTTGCTTAATAAATTTTAAACCTTGGTACAGATCATGAACAGATATTTTAGTAGCGCCAATACAATTTCTAATCATTCGAGTACATGCTCGACATAGATAGTGTAGTAATTTTGAAATTAAGTATTTCAATATTTTGATGGTTACTTTCAGGGGTCAAATGAGTTTGATGCCATTGCAGCCAAATGACGTTTCTTTCCTCTACTTCAAATGTAATAGTAGTTATATATTCCGACAGTTTATACAGACATAATTTACTGTCTTATGTCTGAAGCCTGATTATAATATCTTAGTTATTATAAATAGCCTACTAATGCCGTAATTCTTAAAAAGAAAGCATATTTCATGCGCATTTAAAGTCAAATATTTGAACAGTTTAAAATTCCTTAAAGTATTACATTAGCTGACTCTAAAGAGTATATTTATGGTTTCAGGAAGTACCAACAATGTTTTCTTTTGTACCATAAAATTCTAAAATATACAATTCTGGATGAACATTACAAATGTGAAACAAAATTTCTAGAAATAAAACCGTTAATCTGCCTGAAGTCAAAAATTGCATGTATATCTACCATAACACGAAAACGATAGTTAGCACAGAACAGAGATCGAGACATATTGCTTTGCTACACGATGACTTATGTTTCTTTAGCTGCTGGTAGCGACATGAAAGTACCCTTATTACCGTAACCAAGCAAACCAATGTAGCACAATGGATATCCACTTTCATCTTACAACCAAACGAAGTGATTGCAAAAGCCTCTAATGTCAACAGCTTTGATTGCAGCGATTAAATTTGTATTTGTACCACTGCACCATCACCTTCAATTGGGGAAGAACACAGAATCCGCCGAATAGTGTCAAGAATGTTTTGAAGTTCCGACTGTTAAGACATCTCTCAGTTAATTCAATAAGTAGGCAAGGTAGAGAAAACTAAGTTACTAACCTTTACTCGTTTTTAAAGAAGATTTTCTTCCACAATTTTTAAGAGATTTTATTTTACCAATGAGAAGAAAAAATGTGGATTTATTTTAATATCACAATATTCAAAAGAAAATAGTGATGAAAAATCTTCCGAGAGAGAATACGGCGTAAAAGTTGGCAACTATGTTAATGCCATCTTGAGGTGAACGAGTGAAAGCTCACTCTACACACCTTGATGGTTGTAAACCGTATGATTTTAAAATAAGTGGAGAACTAAATAATTTCTGACCTACAAGTTTTTAATAGGAGTCGAGTAATGAATCTCTGCAAAAGACACTAATTGGTTTACATACGTATATGTATATGATGGACAATTTTACACAATCAACTAAATGAAGTGTAAATTTTATGCTATTAGTAAAAATGAAAAATTATTCAGCGAAATAAATTAATGCGAAGACAGATAGCAATTTTCACCAATTCCCTGAATCACTGTTAATTAATATTTAATGCATTGCATTCATATTTATTTGTTTCTATTTCGTGCAATGCTTTTTAAATAATATTCTAAAAAGTTACTTAGCTCTCTGTTGTTCTGAGTTGTCAGTCCTTCGAAGCATTATTACAAATTATGTTTTATCATATTTCGTACTCTCAAGCAAACTATGCTTAACGTTAGCATCCATATTCCCAAGTCAACTGTTCAAACACTACACACGCACACATACACAGAAATGTTTCTCGAATTAATGACACAATAACCTTCACTTAGGAAGGAAAGGCGACCAAATAAAAAGTTACAGGCACACTTCATTTCGCTCCAACAGCTATTGCCTCCATTCACCAAAGACGAAATCACGATACATTTTCTCCCTGACTTTTCGAGACACCAGTGATCGCAAAAACCTGTACCTCCTGTTGGCCCTGAAAATAAACTCAATTTAGTCAATCCTCCGCTGGATGTTATTGACATCTTTTACTTAGTTATTTTTTTCTTTTGTGTCGGGGTGCTGCTGGGAAAACTGTTACTTCGGCAGCGACAGAGGGTATATAATACTGCACACAATTTTTCGGCCCGCTGCTCTTGGACAAGCTTCAACGGCCACGTTTCGAGGCCTTCCTTCATTATGTTTAGTGAGACTGAAAGGAAGGGGGGGGGTGGCAGAGAATATCTAGTTTATGCAGCCCCGATATTTACGAGGAGCTCAAGGAGGTTTGGTATTTTTGAATCAATATGACCTTGCCCATCTTTTTAGCAAGCAAGTCTTTGGAAACTTCGGTTAGTCAAGTGAAGCGGATAATACGTTGTATGTGCCTAATTAGTAAGATAAAGATTCTAAAGTTCCGCAGTTGCAAAATTTTGGAAATGGCTTCGTACGTTTTCGCCACGGAGTATTTAGTTCGAAATGATTACCTAACGCACAAACTAGTTTTATCTAGAAGACATATTACACCATAAGCGTAAAGTTTTCAAAATTATTGGGGGGGCCGGGCCCCACAACCACATATATTCACGTCAGAGTGGTGTAGCCAAGGGGAGTCATACCCCCCATGAGGAATTTTTTGCCATACAAAATGTATATTCTTTACTCCTTATCATACACCCGTATACATATATGTGAATTGCAGAAGTCGTAACCCCCCCCCCCATGAAAAATTTCTGGCTACGCCACTGATTCACGTACATATAACTTATTCATAACTGCCAACTACTACGGAATATAATTAACCACTTTTTCTACATGATTTTTCGGATTAAAATATAGCAAAATTTTTGTGCTGCGCGCGCGAGCTGGTTACTCTTTTGAAAAAAAATAATTAAAAAATATACTGTTTACAAAAAGTGGTTAATTATATTCCGTAGCTACGACTTACTATATATAAGTTTAAATTATTGGAGGCGCTCGAGCTCTATGGGTCCATAGAATTCTACACCTATGTAAGGTAAGTATCCATGTTAGTATCTTTCTACCATGTTATAAGTTAAAAATAGAAGCAAAGTAAAAATTCCAAAGGAGGAAAAACAACATTTTCGATGAGATAGTGCATTTTAGACACATCTGAACTTTTCTTCATTTCATACTTTACATTGCATAATCTGATTTTAATGAACCAGAGCCTGGCGAGGGCAGCTTATAGTAACATTGTGTGTTACGAGGCGTCACAATGAATACTAAATCATGATTGAAATCAAAAGAAGAAAATTTTTAAAAGTACGAGTAAAGGTTTTTTTTAAACGTTTGTAAATGGCGTGAAAAACTTTTATTTTTGTGTTAGTATAAATTAGTTTTCTGTATTGAGTGGTAAATTATTGGGTGGGCTCAGCCCCTATTCAAAATTTATTGGGGGGGCTCGAGCCCCACGGGCCCATATAACTCTACGCCTATGTATTACACGCAGGCGCGTAGCCAGGAAAATTTTTCGGGGGGGGGGGGATATGCGCCTGGAAAATTTTTCAGGTGGGGAATATGAACTGATATGTGTATAAATAGACGGAATTTCATCACTAATCCAAAAATTTCGAGGGGGATATATCCCGATATCCCCCCCTGGCTACGCCCCTGTGTTACACCAATGTGAGTAACACATTGATAATAGGCAAAACGCAAAATGCGTTCACTATATTACGTACCAAATACCGTTATTTTCAGGGTTTAAAACCTTTGAGGCGCAACCCTTTCCCAATGCTGAAAAAAGGACAGCCGTTGCCATCGCTCGATTTAACTATCAGGAAGATGGTGGACGATCGAAACGTTCCTCGCGTGCCACAGAACTAGAGACCCTTCTTTGACGACAGGTCGCTGTGCCGGCATCTATGCAGCTGTTCTCGCATTCTTCCATTTTTCAGCAGATGTCAGAGCTGTTAAAAATAATTGTGAGAATTTTTTTACGTAAAATGACGTGCTAAAAAGTAAAGAATTCTCGTGGAGCTATGTCAAACGCAACTATTTTTATAGAAATGAAATCTATTCTTCGTGACTGGCAACAGTCAAAACGTCAGAGTTTGGTGTTCCCAGAGTGGGAACACTGCACGTTAAAGGGTTAAACATCTCACAGTGTATAAAGCCGGTTAATGAAAACAAGCGAAGAAGTCCGAAAATAAATGCTCCAGGTAGAACAACAACAGCAAACTTAAAGAAAATTTATAATCTATTACCAAGCACTCGTCCTAGATACAAAGAATCAAGATCAATGCTCTTTGACCTCATCATCGAGCTTGCAAATGAAAGTTTTACTTTCATAATATAAAACCAGTTAGCTTCTGTAAACACTATAAAAATGAGAAGTCTTTGTCACCTTTCTTCATTTTCGTTCTCAGAAAATGAAACACGCTTCTGATATGATCTGTTTCCTTATTCTACTATATAGTTAGTGATGGTTAAAAATTGTCATTTGTCATAAAATAAGTTTTCTATCTGAAATTGTTATAAAAATATAATTTTATGACAAACGACAATTTGAACCATCACTAACTGTATAATCTTCTATCTCAAATTATTATAAGTTTCTGGTTTATTCTGTTTTTTTTTTTTTTTTTTTTTTTTTTTTTTTTTTGTATTGTGCTTTTAGCCAAGGATATTGTCTTTTGAGCCCGCTGCATTGGGAGGGGGGCAGTAGCGGATCCACGGGAGAGGCAAGGGGGCTTCAGCCCCCCCAAAAGAGATTGCTACAGGGTAACATTCTGCTTTATTATACACTTTAAAGTGCTGAAATGATCATATTTTATAACTTAGCCCCTCCCAAAAGCATGCACTTTGGTTTAGACTAAAATTTTGATTTATAATACATTTTCTTTGGGTCAAATAAGCTTTTTTAAAAATTTAGCCCCTCCCCAAAAAAATTTCTGGATCCGCTACTGGAGGGGGGAAAAGAGAGGTATAAATTTTTTCTTATACTTTTCCTTGAATAAATTCACCAGAAGATTTAAGATGTTTTATAATATGATAACAAAGCTTCAACATCTGTTCAGAACAATGCGTTAACCAAGTAGTTTTCACACAACCTTTTAACATTGCTCCCAAAACAGTGGATAACCTAAAATGACTTTCACATACACCTCAGCGAACATAGTTTTTCATTCCATGACACTGAACATTTAGTTGCCTTTTCCACAAAATAGTGCAATCGATAAAGTTTGAATAAACATTTTAAGCAAAAATAGATGTATTTTGGAGTAAAAATAATAATAAATAAAAGGATTTGTTAAACATGCATTACCACTTGCTCTTTAGCTCGTTTTCTCACGCCGCTGCCTCATCCTGCAACCGCTCAGTGCCTCCCAAGGGAAACGCGCCACATTGGTTGGGAACCACTATTGCTATTACCCATATCCTTGGATGAGAAAGAATGGTAGGAGTGTAATGGAAAAGTACCAATATTTTAAATTTATATATCTAATATGAAATACGTCTGTTTCAATCGGTTTTCATTGATCGTTAGATCACCTTAAAATGCTAGAAAGTCGGTAATTTCATTATTAGCTACTTTTAATTTAATTTTGAGAAATTTTAAATAAAAGAGTTTACATTTTTACATAAAATTTATAATTATTATTTTTAAGAAATTCTTTTTATACGAATTTTCCCTACATATATATATAAAAAAAAGAAAAAAAAACTTGTCAGAATTTTTTATGGATTTCTCTTACATTTTCACAATCGTTCGCTTTTAATATATAAAAATTTTTTATATTCTTTATTTGCAAAAAGATTTACGATTAAATATAAATTCTACTCTGAAATCACGTACAGAAAGATGGAATCTTTTCAAGCAACTCCAGGAGAGAAAAAATAATAAAAATAAAAGAGTGGAAATTGCAAAGCATTGCCTTGCTTAAGAGGAGACTTTCCATTATACTAAGTTTTATTTATTTATTTCTTTTTCAGTGAACAAACATTTACATCTTTATTATCACCGCTGTTTTTCTTATGCGTTACGAAGGAAAGAAAATTTTATGCGTGCGCTCATCTATAGTGAAGGAACTTAAATGAAAGGATATTTTCTAAACATTTGATCATTTCCGAAACATTTTTAAGCGAAAAATATTTTTATCGATCTCTCGTTAGAAAAATTTTTACTCTATTTCATTTGATCAAACAATAACACTTTAAAAAGGAATACGCGCAAAATGTATTATATATATATATATAATATATATATATATATATATATATATATATATATATATATCATTCAGCCTATAGGCGGCAAATTTGTAGATGCGTCTGTTCTGGAAAGTATGCTTTAATCAGTGAGCTGGTGTTATCCGTCATAAATGTAAAAGCAGTCCCCATTACATAGCTACCCACTTTTAAGATTTTTCGGTGGATTTAACAGCACTGTTTTTCCTGAAGTAACTTAGTCTTGGAGCAAATTTGATTTTTTTGTTATAACATAAGCGCCAAGTATTACTGAGTATAAATAACCACATTTTTGTGAACGGTAATTTTGTATTTAAAATATAGCAACATTTCTCAGCTAAAAGTTTGGTTTGGCAACAATTTAAAAAAATTTATAAAAGAATTTTTCAGTTTACGAAAAGTGGTTGCTTATAATCCGTAATACTTGGCACTTCTGTTTTAATATAAGAATGTTTGAAAATTGTGGAAAAATCTAGAACGTGTAAGTGTTATTAATTTAACCTTCAGTGCAATCTTGATAATCCAGCGGTTGGTGGCTAATCCAGCACGACTTTTTTCAATCCAGCGGAATGGGGAATCACATGAAAAAATGCTAATTGTATTTGTAAATTTCCTATACTCCTGATAATCCTGAATTACTTGGTAATCCGGCGGTTGTCTTGTCCAACATGTCGGATTATCAAGATTGTACTGTATTAACATTCCATATTATGATTTAGTGTAATTGAAAAATATCACATCTTCATTACAGAAGAAAATAGAAAACAAAGAAGGGAGGTGGCAAGGGAAATTATAGAACTCAATAGTTTTTACCGATTATCTATCTTTCATTTATGTAATGAAATTAGAAAGCAAGATTTAACGCTTGAAGTTATTTTAAAATCGAAATTACTGTATGAAACGTAAGTCAAATGACCAGAAAAGCTAAAATTTATTTAGAAGATAAATGTCGCAAATTAAATGATCCTGCAAAAATCTGAGTTTTACGACCTAATTGTTGATTACATTCGGACAAATATTAGATTACAATTGATTTTAATAAGTATTTGAAACAAATGAATTAATAAAAGCACCGATTATTTGTTTTATTAACAGTACTTTAATAAATTAAATTAGTTAATACTATAATACTTTCTTTCACGTTTATCCTCCAATGAAAACTGTAGTATAAGATTATGCTAATTGAAAAATAATTCTACAAACAAATATTTCGACAGTTTTCCAAGGACGGCTCCAGTGAGGGGCACATGAGGGCCATGGTCTTATCCAAAATTTTGTTTTACAATTTTTGATTCCCATACCTCACGACTTCACACGTTGAATTTGCATTTTGAGCAATTTATAGACCTAAGTAAAAAGTTCAATGCCGCCTTTCGAGAATTCAGTCTGGAGCCGCCCTTGCAGTATTCGCAAATTTCATTGGGGGGGGGGGGCTGCAATGATAACAAATTGCTAATTCCTGTAATAGTAATGAGAGGAAAAAAGTAATCGAATAACAGTGCACACTATAACAGTAAAAGAGGATAGTTATAGAGTTTTTCGTCTCCGGAATATAATTAACCACTTTTTGCAGACAGCAATTCGTAAAATATCTTTTTCAAAAGTGCAGTTAATAATATATTTGTCTTCGAAGTTTTGCCATAATTTGATAAAAATTACTGTTTAGAGAAGTTGTTGATAACATTCCGGAGAAGATGGCAAACTGCATAGTTGCCAAACAGTTCTGGAGTACAAGATTAACCACTTTTTGTAAACAGTAAATTTTGTCTTACAGAGCAATTTTGAAATTCATTGATGTCTGTTGGTAATTTTAAAAAAGTATATTTAAAACGTAAACTACTAAGAGAAGAAAGAAGTGGTTGAAAAGGAATGTTCAAAGAAAATATCGCAAACAGCATTAAAAAAATTTTGATGGAAAATCAATAAGAATTTAGTAAGGAAATAACTGTTAAAATAAAGAACATACAATTTATCTTGGGCACAATAACATTTTTTACTGGAAAAGAAAAAGAAAGTACTTCAATTTTTTCTAGCATATTTACTCGCCATGGAAATGTTTCGATGGAAACTGTTCCATACACTCCGCAATTTCATTTTATGCGAAATAAACATGTAAAGCATTTCCAGAAAACATCAAGGCAGACGATAAAAATACACAGCAACTTTATTATCGTAATTCGTCAAAATAGATTTTTACGATTCAATACTTCGAAGTGATGTTTCCGTCATCAAATATGCAAAACAATAAACACAGTTTGATGGAGTTGGAAATAATGAAAGAGTTCATTGCACGTGGTGTTGACAGGCGAAATGAATAGAGGCGTTTATTCGAACGATCACGAAACTGTGATTCTGAGAGAAGCGAGTGAATAAACAGTGATGACCCAGCTGAGCAAATGATTTTCAAATAGGGTATCATCCCAGATATCGCGATTTTTCGGAAACGGATTTAGTAACAACATTCGCTATTGGGGGGGGGGGGGAGTTGCTGTTAGGATTCCCGAAAACGTCACTATTGGAACAGTGTCGAAAATAGCAGGCACTCGGTAGCAAAAATTTTTCTAGAATTCGAGATGGAGAGGACTAAATGTTATTTTCACATAATATCTCTCAAATTTAAATAAATAAATATATATATAAATTTTTGCTGGAAAATCCAACACTCACGTATACCTAAAAATTAATTTCTTCAGGACATTTTACGTTTCTAAGGAAAATAGCTCCCTCTTTCTATACATTTCCTTTTTGGAAAAAAAAAAAGTTATCTATGAATTTCGTGAAGAATCCATTGTTAAGGCACAAGTGCTTTGTCATTAAAACATTTTTTAAAATTTTATTTGGTTGAATTTCAACTAAAAATATCATTACTTTCACGAACACCTAATATTAAATGCTTAGATTCAAATTTATAACAGCCCCGGAACAGTAATTCTAACACAAAATGTTTTGTGTTAATGCGCAACAAAATTTTTGGGTATATTTAGGGTTATATTTCTAACTTGAAAATTAAAAAAAAAAAAAAAACTTACTATTTACAAAAAATGGTTAATTATTTTCCGGAATTGTTGGCAGCTATATACTGGTGGTAGCTGCATCGGAAGTTACTTATGATTTGACCTAATCCCAGCAAACACACACAGGTTCTCTGAACGTCTATTAATGTTCCGTAAACGCCTTCTGAACGTTAATACACGTTCAGAGAACCTGTGTGTGTTTGCTGGGATACTTTTAGAACAAGTGTCGAGTGAACACTGAAACTCAAGTGTGTACAAAATTAGGTTGGCGCATTTCTAACTAAAAATTTTGTTGTATCAATAAGTATTTCGTAGAACCAATAGAAGATTATGTTGATTCAGTCAAATAATAATAATTAGTTAAGCAAAAGACAGAACATATCTTTTTACGTTTTTAGATCGTAAAATACAGCCGCACAAGTGCACTTGCGTCTGGCTCTTGCGTGGATCAGAGTCCTCTGGTGTGCTAACAAATATTCTCCTACAGTATTAAGCCAAGAAAAATAAAATTCTATGCCGATGCTTGATCCATACATATTCCATTGCAACTATCTCATATATGTATTTGTATCAAAGATAATAAATCGGAAAATTATCGCAGTATTATCGTACTATTGAGCGTGAATGTATTTTTGCTACTGAATATATATGCAGGTGACTGCAATGACAAATGATCAAGATTTCACCGGCATACCATAATAAGTGGTAGATATACAGACGTTGCTCTCGCAATCCTTATCTAATGAAAGAGTACAACTATTGGAAATATCATTTAACGACATAATTCAGAGAAACGGATTTAACAAATTTCGCCACAGCAGATAGCAGCTACGCCAATTAATAATTTCCATCGCTTCGAATATATTCGTTGTATTTAGAAAACGAGTTGGAAATAAATCAAACGTTCTTGGCGCTAAGTGAGATGCGTTGTTGAACTAATAAGATGTAATTCCAAATTTTATGAACGGAAACTTAAACTTAAGATCTGACCTATTAAAGAAAGAATATTTATTCACAATTCAATCGACAGGTTCGGTAGATATAATTTAAAATCGCCCTAAATATCGACAGCTTAAATATAATTTGACAGTTGATGAGCATGATTCGGGTTAGTTGCAGTATTACATATTAACAGCAGTATATAGGGTGATTCAAAACTCTTGAAAAAACAAGTAAGGAGTGGTAGAGGAAACTAATGTGGTTCAGAACCACACAGCAATGTGGTGTCGGAAACATTGTTTTCATTTATCTATTAATAAGCACTTTGCTAATCAATTTAATAATAAATACTGCAATTAATACATATTTCCTAATTTAATATTCAATCTTGTTAATAATCAATTTTAGTCTAGTACTTTCTGTGAAAGCTGCACTAGTTTCTTACGAACCATGATAAGAAAGCTCACGATTATTCCAAAATGATAATTAAGAAGAATATGAAGACGATGTTTCTAACCCCACGTTGGAATGTGATTTTGAAGAAGATGTTATTTTTCCAATCTGCTTTTGTGAACTAATTTATTAACTTTTTAACTTGGAAACAATTCTTTTAAAAAATGCGCAAAGTATAAGAAAAATGTTTGGGAATAAAACAAGTAGGATTTTAAAATACAAATTGTACTCCCCCCCCTAATTTAAAAGCTGTTTTCTTATATTTTGATTTATCTAAAGAATAAAATAACATGGAGAAAATTATTGGAGATCTTTACCAGAGAGAAAAACGCAAAACAATTCAAAATTTTTCCTAAAAATGTATCTCTTACAACTTATAATTATTTTTTTTTTTTAAATACATATGCCTCTCAATGTAAAGTAACAGAAAAATATTTTGAAAATAAAGCAGATTTCTCAAAAGAAAAACTAAGACACTTTAAAACGAATTTTTCAATTTATTTTCAAGCAAATACGGGTCGAATGCGGACCCCCTTTTTTTCCCTTCACATTCTTAAAACCTCTTGAAAACACTGAAGGAAAAAGAAAGAAAAAATCTATTATGCCTTGTAAATATACACACACGATAAAAGAGCACAATGATATCGATGTCTAACATCGGAATCGTGACTTTTCAAAGCGAAAAATAAAAACGTGTTGAACTCTGCGCCCCCTGTCGGAGTAATCCACAACATCTTTTCTGCTGTTCTCTTTACTTTTTTATTCACCTCCTCTAATTTTTTATTCTTTGCTTTTCTGGTCTATTGTTCTGCATCGAGCTTTACCAGTTTCCAAGGAACGAATATGGGTCAGTCTGTATGAATGTGTGGGAGGGAGCGTTTATTGTATTTTTCATCTTTTAAAAATATAAAACGCTCGGGTCGGTTCTGTTTAAGTTTTTTTTTTTTTCTTAACTGATTTTTTTTTCCCGAAGAGAATGAAGAGTTATAACACTTGCATTTTTGTAATATAAGAAGAGATAACATAAAGGTGGTGTATTAAAAATTAATATGAGGAGTTCAGACTAGTTTTGTCGTCTTCTACATATTGTTTTCCGTTAATTTTGTTTGTTATGTGCGCAACCTTTGGCATACAGTGGTATTATTTCGTTATTGTTATTGCTAGTATTAGTATTAAATAAATAACATCGTCTGCACACTTTAACCAGGATAGAATAGTGACGTAATCTGAAACTGCCCTATAAATTAAACCTAAAAAAGAGAATTATATGATGTAGGAATAAGGCATTTCTCGAAAGAGAAAAGTTTCGTCTGCATACCGTAAAGTTCTTACTTTTCTGATCGCCAGTGACAATGACGTAGTTTTTGTGTCGTCATGTTGCAATCGTCTCAAATTTCCACTCATGGAGTCAGCTGTTCGTCTGAATTCCAGCAATTTTTCACTATTAGAGATTCCTATCACTGGGTTTAATTCGAATTACATGTGTAAGGAAAATATTCGTCTCCTACCGTGCGGAGAACGGGTAAGCAGCTAGTCTATACTATTAAAATCTGTGCGCGTCTGTCTGTGTGTGTGTGTAGCATCCTCTCCTCCGAAACCGCTGGGAGTTGAGTTTCGAACGAGGTATCCACGAATTCGGAGAATTTCGAGAAAGAACCTCCGCTAATTTAAATTTCGAAATTCGAATTAATTTAGGAGATATTGATAAAAAAAACCATCAAAAACGCTAATTTTTGCTCTCCGCAATTGCGTGATTGTAACCCCTGTAGTCAAAAAAGTGAGAAATAAGCATCGAGGTTGCCACGTTTGGCTATTTTATCAAATTATTTAGACTCCTGCAGTAAAAATAAAAGAATAATGTTTTTCTTTTTTTCTGTTTAGATTATTTACTAAGTTATTTTTTAATTAAAATATTGCGTTCATGTTAAATCAGAGCTGGAATTCAATGTTTTTTTATGTTTAAAAGAATAAGGGATTGCGAGATTTACGAGACTAATATGTATATTTTTTAGTTTGGCCGAAAAAAAATGGCTCATTTGGCGATTTTGAGAAAGTAGTAGGTTCTACCGATTTGTACAGTTTTGGGCTTGGCGCAAATTACTAAGAGCGTAACGAAATAGTATTTTTAATAACAAGTATAAATTTTACGGCGCTATATTTCGATTTTTCATACAGAAATAATGCAGTTATTAAGGCGAGTTTAAACGACCTATAGAATTTTCACCAAATTAAGTAAACTGATTTAAGTTAGAGGAATTCCGCCAAATTTCAGAAAATTGAAATTCTCGCATTTTGTACATGGTAGTGAACGGTGATTAAAACCCTCTATAGTTAATAATTTAAATAACTGCTGCTTATCAATAATATGCCTGCATTAAATGTTGGCGATCGAACCATATAAATGATAGATAACTATTTCCCATTTTGATTGCTGTTAAATCAATGCTTCGAATGATTCCTGAAAACAAAAAAATCTCGCAAAATGGTGTATATTGGCATTTTGGCGACCGAAGTACTGTGTAATAAATAATTGATTCTTATTTGTTAAAGCAGCGCTACGGAAGTTTCTTTTACTAGAAGCTGTTAGAAAGGCGTAAATAATACTGTCTAATATATTTTTTGTTTACGAATTGAAATGTTTGTTGATTCCTACTTTAGTACATTTCTTAGCAAAGTTGGCGAAAAAAATTCAAATGTAGTGCAAACTCTGTGCATATTATTAATTCCATTCCACAATTGAGATGAGCCGATGTCACTAGCGTATGCATAGATATATATATATATATATTTTAATTCCGCCAAACAGAGTATTGCGTATTGCCTTTAGTGTCAAGTTTAATTTTGTGGTTTGAGCTATTTGCCATCGACTGGCGGTGTTAATTTCGCCAATATGGCAGTTCTAGCAAAGTAAACATGAATAACTCATTTCATGTTCTATTTTTAACCTTGCTATAGTTTCCATAGCAACGGAATCCATTGTTGCCACTTACGTTGTTAAATTTTACAATTAAGTGAAACCACTCATTTCTGCAGCTTTTAAGAATCGAAAAAGTGAAAACGCATCAATTGTGAAACAGATAGAACTGTAACAGACTTCCACCTTAAAAATAATCGAAGTTTTGATGCAATTCTACATAACTTTAATTTTATTTTCTTCGAGTGTGGATGTCATATTTTTACGTCATTTTTGCTGTTTTGCTGGCAGATTATCCGGAGCAGCACATACCCTCTAATGTATTTGCTCCTTCCGAAGCAAGAGCGTATGTCCGGCGCCCTGTGTAATCCCAATGTGTTAATCAGAATTTTGTGGTGTCACATTTTTTAGACCATTTTTTTACCGCGCAGATTCCGATCCTGAAGTATATTGATTAAGCAGGAGTAGCCAGAAATTTTTCATGGGAATGTTACGACTACTGCAACTCACGTATATGTACCCGTGTGTGCGATAAGGTAGTGAAGAATATATATTTTGTATGGCAAAAAACTCCGCTTGGGGGGTTGTGACCCCCTATCCCCTCCTTGGCTACGCGCACTGTACGCAAGCATAAGTTGTCACGTCATGAAAAACCGTCATAGATGGCAAACTCCGAAGTTGTTCTGAGGGTTATACAAAATTAAAAATTTTTCTTTTAGTAAATTTTACCTTTGATACAGTTCGGATATTTGGTTTTAATACATTTCGGCCACCAAGGTGAGATGAAATATTACTAAATACGGCAACCCAGAATTTTCTTAACTATGGAATTTGACACTATGCAACTGCAGTAGATTCCTTAAAACGGTAGATACGTCCCGTGTTATAGGAATCCGTGCTGTACGGGTCCTGCGCTATACTTCCCCTGGAGTGCGAACTGCGCGGTATAATCGCGGCAAAACTTATTCGCGGTCCGTAAAAATGCAATAATGTTTGGTGTTGCCATTCAAAAGGAATGTTAATTACAGGAGCTAAGGCGTCATAATATCAGAACATATGTCTCATTTCATCGTGCTGTACGAGTCTCTTTTTACGTGTTTCACGAAAACGATTGTAATGTTTTCGTCGTGTTCTAAGAATTCGTGTTGTGGACCCATGTTATAAAAGGGTCAACTGTAATCTGTAAAAAATGAAAAATGAAATTAGTTATTTATTTAGCGCGAATTGACAGTGAGATAAACGTCACTTTTATGTAACAAGTGTGATACTGCATTAAGAGTTCAATAAGGGTAATAAGTTTTTTCTCAGAAGTACATCACGAACGTTTTCATTTACAAAAGCGACATGATTTTCATCGGAGCAGGGTACATTTTTGGCTTTTAAACGTAAATGATGCCATCCATTGTTTCAGGTAGGTTTTTTAATTTAGGTAAAATTTAATAAAGTCGTGTGTAACATAACTGCCCTAATGCGCTTTGAAAAATGCAAGATAAAATAATTGTCAACATCATGTAATGTTATTTATGTGGTATATACTATATATTAATGCTATAAATTATCCTCACAAAGAGAATTATATGATGTAGAAATCGGGCATTTTTCGAAAGAGAAAAGTTTTGTCTGCATACCATAAAGTTCTTTCTTTTTTGATCGCCAGTCACATTGACGTAGTTTTTGTGTCATGTTGCAATCGTCTAAAATTTGCACTCATGACGTCAACTTTTAGTCACGACTCAAGTATTTTTTCACATTTTGAGATTCCGAATTACTGGGTTTAATTCGAATTATATATGTTTAAGGAAAATATGCGTTTCCCACCGTGCGGAGATCGGGTACGCAGCTAGCCTACATATTGTTTTCCGTTAATTTTGTTTGTTATGTGCGCAACCTTAATTTAAATTTAGTATATTATAGAACAGTAAAAGAATAGTGGTGATGACCTTCCGGAAAAAACACAAAAGTTGTTATGTAATATTATGGTGGTTGGGGTGGCTCAACACGGTAACAAGTTTAGCATGGCATCGGGCGTCGTCTTCAAAGAGGTCTTCATTTCGTACTCAAGAACTGAGTAAAGTATAAAAGAGGGCGCATTTTCTATGTTTACAGGGGAGCTCTACGTATCCTAGGGCCTCTCCTATAGTCATTCTCAATTCAAATATTACAAAATCGACTATTAATTTTATGATTCATAATTCATAGTTATACTTTATTAAAAAATTATAATATTAATAATAAATTATGTTTGGACCGTTTAAATCTAATAGTACGAATAAAAATTAGCTTCATAATATCAATATTATTTGAGATATAAATTAAAGTAAACAAAAATATTTTAACATGGGGAGGGAGTTTTTGGAAGCTTATAACAAATTCATTTTTTGTTCAGATGATTTAAAAATTGGTATCCGGGATTAAATGAGCTAAACTTTTGAAATTTGAAATGGAATCTAGGAGTTGCCTTAGGAAAAATTAAAGTTGGGGGGTATTAAATATGAAGATAGCTTCTTCTGCAAATTTTGTGTCTAGCAAATTGAAGTGTACGTTATTCATAAACAATTGGTGTATGTAATTTTGCTGGACGGCAAACGGTGACCGAATAAAGGCTAAATGTTTTTTTTTTTTTCAGCAGAAATGGGTAGATATACGAGGGTCAAGTAAGTTTATTATGGTTGACAAAAAAGCACAAAACATAATTATCTGGAGAAACGTTCCGTAATGTGCCGTTAATACCCCCCCTCAAACGCGACGAAAACTTCCTAAAAAAAAACGGAGGGGGAGTTTACACGGGATTTTACGGAAAAAGAAGTTTAATATCTCGTTAATGCGTCCACCCCCTTCCTTTAAATAGGACGAAAAGTTGTAAAAAAATTGTAGGGTTAACTTACTCTTTTATAAAATAAGGGAATTTTAGAAAGGGTTCGCCCGGAGAAAAAGGTTGTGAACCACTAGTCTCTGCTGTAGTCAGGAAGTCTGCTTTCAAAAAAGCGTGAAGTTTGGAGACCCCCCACATGGTTTTTCCACACAACAAAAATATGTCTGCTCTCTTCTCAAGAGATAAAATAGCGTTAACGTTGAATTTTACGTGAGGAACAGGGTTATTTGAGTTGGAGGAGGGGGGCGGGGCGTTCTCTCGGGATTTTTCAAGATTGTAATTTGTTTAAAATGTGGATAGGGAAATAGGGTTTAGTAGGGAATAGTTCAATAGGGAAGGGCAGATTTACGATATATTACGGTAATAACGATTATTAATGGTATATTACGGCAGGTATAGGCTATCTTTGGACAGTTGTGATCCAAACTTAAGAATGTTAGCGAAGTCACTAGCCGTATGATTGGTATTTATATAAGGATTTGATATGTTCCGAGGGCTAGATCAAAAGCTATGGCGGGCCGGAGATTGCCCATATGTGCATCACGGTAAGATAAAGGGGGCTCACAGGTAATCGAAGGGCTCGAATCCCACAGACCCAAAACACTCTACACGTATGCCCAACGCATCATAATATTATGAATCAACGCATTATGAATTGAAAAGAATACCGAATCCATGGAGTCATAATACGCGATATCAGCCTACCTTTAAACCTGGCATACTTGCTTCCTTAATCATATTTTCATGACCCTTTTTTGGTGGGTAACGTAAATTTACAAAAGGAAAAGAGGATGTACTTCTTAATGCTTTAGAGTAAAAGAAACCCCCCCCCCCCCCCGAAATGGGATTTTTTCAACCATTTTCATAATAAAAATGAACCGCGGAAGAGGCCTGTTGGGTACTTGCAGCCAAATGCACCGACACGGCGCCCCCGTAACACGGCATGTTTAGGAAGAGAAAAAAAAATATATGTATAGAACCAAGCGTTATCCGTCATTTTTATTCGTTTTGTATATGCGAGAGGAAAAATGATTCATCATCTGCAGCAAGGCATATATTAATGTAACTCTGCCATACCAATATAATACTCGGAAATAAACTAATGCAAGTAGAGCAAATGTAACAAGAGGAAAAAAAAAACTTCCAGGGCGGTTATACAAATTTAGAGAAAAAAAATCCTTTTACACTCTTAAGCGGCTCGTGCTTTATGGCCAAGGAAAAGCCACAGAACATATCATTTATAACGGTTATTAATATTAATGCCGAGAAGCATGAAAACAAGACCCGGCTATTTTCATGAATTTATATTTGATCAGGAGTGGTGACGGAAAAGTTGTTTAATCAATTAAGCGTAAAAATGATGATAAATATCCCTTATTTTGTAAAAGTGTTTTTATGGGAATAAGCATGCACAGGATTTTATTTAATATAACCATTTATAATTATTACGGCCAGATTTGCCAAATTTTACACTTTTATCAGAAGATTACTCACCACTAATTTTATAATAAAATTGAATTTCTAATTCAATAATCAGAAAGTTGTGGTGAGTAATCTTCTAAGAATGGACAACTATACACGCTGTTCAGCAATCATTCCCTCTTATAAAGACAAACACGAGACAACATTAGTTATTATTAATGCACTGAAGCACAAAACTTGTATTTGCATTTTAGTAAACAATATGAAAAATGAGGCATCCAAGGTCAGATAGAAATTTCAAACTCTAAACATGAGCATTAAATATAATGCATTTATATATAATTTTGTGATAGTGGCAGCTCGTGGGCGAGGTTCAGAAAATAAATTTCGAAAATTAAATGCGGAGATACGACGCACCTTACAAGTTAAATATAGTTACATTTCCAGCAGTTAAAGGAAAGTGTTACCAGTGTTCCAGTGTTAAAGGAAAGTTCTTAAGTGTCACATAACATATTAAAACAATACTGTAGTTAACAAAATTTTAATGCCACAGTATATTTGACTGCAACATGTCAAAAGAAAAAAAAAAGAAAGGCAAAGAGACTAAATACAAATTTCCACTGGATTTTTTATTTCTCTCAACGAATTCGTGATAAAAAATAGGCCATGCAATATTAAAGATAAATTTTTAAAACAAAACATAAATAAGTTTGAGAATATTATTTTTATAGATTATTTTAGTTAGCAGCCTGTTTTGTTATGAAGAAAGAAAGGATCAATATTCTTTGATGATAGGCTAATTATATATCTAACCATAATAATAATGATCATTACGGTAATGATCTATGTAGTACTAACAGCAATAATCACTACCATAATGATACCTGTAATGATAATAATAATCAGGACGATACTAAATATCTAAAATTTTGTTGTAAAGAAAGTTCAAAGAACTTCAAATTTATCATTTGCTAGTGCAGAAAATATTAACTCTATAACAATCACATTTATGTAAATTTCGTGAACGGCTAAGTTATAAAATTTATTCAATGGCATCAATTTCATTTATATATTTATTTTCTATACCTAATTTTTTGTAGCTAAAACTTTTATTATAAGTTACTTTACTCGATTAAACATTTGGAAAAGTAGACTTTTGATCAAATTCCTTTTTAAATGTAGCAGTCAATTTGATGAAAATTGATTTTTTGTGTCATTGAAATTGCTTGAAATCTGTAGTATGCGCGTAAAATTTTTCGAAGGATGGGTCTTTGGAACACCGCTTTATGTACATACGTAACGACAGAAAAAGAATATCCATTATTTTCATTTGTACTTCACCTATGATGAAAGATAACAGGCTAAACCGGTGTTTAGTGGGCGGGTTTAACATAGAAAATATCGAGTTCCGTTCTTAAGGATGATGCAAACACACTAACACCAAAATTAATTAATAATGATTAAAAAAAAAGAAATACCTGGCACCCTGAAACAAGATGAAAGGCAGTCATTTTCAAAAGCTGGGAGCAGATTTATTACATTTTAATGGGTTAAAAATGCATTTTAATTATCAGTAGCAGGAGGGCAGCGCATTTTTTACATCGTAAAGAATAGAATCACTCAAACAGAATAACAGACATGCTGACTAGGACAGCACAGAGAAGTTCCGAGGTTTTATGATATCGGCTCATCTTCCGAGAACGCATGTTCATTTAATTACACAGCTGCCTGAAGAAAATAAAGTGAAAACAACTTATCTACACTTTATACATAATAATAGCCTAATAATAATAAGTTTTTGTCTGAGTATACATTTTTACCTTTACCTAAGACGTTTACAATGTTCAAGAACACTGGCCTATAAATGCGCAACGAATTTACTACATCTCCCCTTAAAAGGGACTCACAGATATTTGTTAATGGTGAGCGGCAATGTTTTCTCTCCGAAAGACAGAGAGAATAAAATATATCCCCTCTAATATTTGTGGGCATTCCTGCATCCCGAAAATTCCTATTCCACATGCCCGAATAACCGCCAAAGAAAAAAAAAAAGAAAAGGTTGGTTATATTCAGTCCTCTCTTGCCCTTTGTGTGCTTCTCATCACGTAACCTCTTTCTATTATTTGAACCCTGGGAGCACGTTTTTCTTAACGTTATAAATATAACATAACACATATTTTAACGTTATTTATGACTAAAATTATACAAAATACTGCTGTGAGAGGGACCAACGAACGTATTATAAAGGGGTTAGAGGGGTCTGGATCCCCCCTCCCCCCCTTAGTCTAAGCATAAACGTTAATCACAGCAGATATTCACAGTTTGAATCCATCGCTCGAAACAGAATTCGGTAAAAAAATAATATTAAAAAAATAAAAATTTTAAAAACATGTTCATTTGTAAATTTTATAATTCAGCACGTAACAAACACAATTTATTACAAGGGGTATTCGATAAGAAAGTAACATTTTGAAAAAAAAAAAAATTAGTAAAAAAATGTTTTTTTCAAGCTAATTTTATTTTACATGAAAGAGCATACCTTAAACTATTTTTCTACATAGCTTTCTCCAATGATCAAACAACTGTCGTATCAGGTTACCAGCTTTTCTATACCTTCTTCATAGAAACTTCCCGCAAATGACGTAAACCACGAGTTTAAGAAAACGTCTACGTGGAATTCAAAACGAACGGAGAGGCATGCTCAGTAAAGGAATTGTGTTGCTTCATGAGAATGCTCGGCCCGATACTGCTGGTGACACTCAAACGATGATTTGACAGTTTCGTCGAGAGCAGTTCAACATCCGTCGTACAGCCCAGACTTGGCGCCGTCTGACTACCACAGTCGTTCCTTCACATGAAGCGCGAGCTAGGAGGCAAGCGTTTTGACCGTTTTGTACTCCGTGGGCGGATCCAGAAAAGTTTCAAGGGAGGGGCAATCGGCAGGACGAAGCGTATTATTCGAGTTGTAAGTTACTAATTATGTAGGGGGGAAAAAAACTTATCTTTTAACTTGAACCCGCGCTAAACCTATTTGCTATCATCATTAAAAAGCAATAGAAAAAACTCCTTTTATAGACCCATGCTATTTTTCAAAATGGTTCTTATAGCGCTCCTACGAACCGCATCAGGAAGGGGAATCACTAACGGCTTCAGTGATTCCCCTTCTGTGTCGATTGTTGCTTCCCTCTGCAGATTTTTGGAAGCCTAACCACCAAACAATCTAGGCTGTAGAAGAGTAATTGTACCCTGATAGCCATGCTTCGGTCATTTATAGGGGTGTTTTTCATGCATTCTACAGCTAACATACTTTTTAATTTAAAAAAAATCAAAACACCTAAAGTTCAGTTTTATTAGAGAGCTACATTCGTTAACAATACTCAGTTGTTAGTGAATATGAAGCATTATTTAATATTCCTTTATATTTGCAATTATAATTATAAATATTATTGTTAGTGAATCATAAAAATTAAAAAAATATTGCTGACATTTGTGAAATTATAAAGCATAGAAAAAAGAGGCTTCAAACTATTTTAATTGAATTACTTTTTGAAAGCGAAATCTTTTGCGCAGCTGCGAAGTCTCCAGCTTTTTTCGGGGTATTTTTTACCATTAACACTTACTTACAATTTCAAGATTGTAGAGATGGCCAATGATTCGATGAGTCGAATCAGTGATTCGAATCTTGGTACTGAGTGGCTCAGTCTTTACACTCACTCTCTACTGATTCGAATCTCAAGCCCTCAAGGGAAATACATTCCAAGTGCGAAGGGAAGAAAAACTTATTTTCCCTTTGCCGTTCCCAGGGATTTTCCCTTACTCTTTCAACTCTTTTCGACTCTTTACGACTCCTTTCGGATCTTTTCGACTCTTTACGACTCTGAGTCGATAGATGATTTGAAACAGTAAATGAGTGGGTGTGGGTGAGTTGGTCACTGAGTTGGTGCAGCAACGAATCTTTACTGATTCAGTGTTTCGCTCTGTTTCGGTGATTGTATACTATCGTTGAGATTCGTCAGTTCCATCCCAGAGCCAATTTCTACATGTTTGCAGTCCTTTTAAGCCTCAATCATGGTTAATTAGTCTAATTACCATAATTAATTAACGTATATCTCTGAAACTATCCATCGGAGCGCGTTTTTATTGATTCTCGACCCCCCCTCTGGGACCCCCATCGATACATAAAATTTCGAATACTTTGACACCAAACTTAACCTTTTAATCTTACAGGCCCAGGGGGTCATACGAAGCTCCCCTGTATTTTCATTTCGGGCAGTTTAAACACTAGTTTTACTGGAGCAAGGAGAGAGAGATGCTAACTGCCCGAGAACTCAGCAGAGAAGAAACCCGATGAATGGGTGAAGGGTGTTTAAATAGTACGGCTTTCGGCGCAGAGAGAGGGAAAATTTCTTTAGTTGTTTTATTGATTCAAGATTCGAATCACTGATTCGAATCATCGAAGTAGTGAGTGAGTCGAGATTCGAATCAGTAAAATGAGTGGAACCGCCCATCTCTACAAGATTGCAAAAAGTCCAAATATTTAATCAAATATAAAACTTTTTAAAAATTGTGGTGAGAAATTTCCCAGCAAAAGCCGGAGACTTGGCAGCTTTGCTTTAAATGAAGTTATGATCGAAATCATAATTTCATTTGTATTGCAATGTAAAGAACATTGCACCAATTGTATTGCAATGTAAAGAACATTAAAAGTATTAAAATTATACCTTCGCAGTCATTTTAGCAAAATCTGAGCGTAACAAATTGCATGACACTTACCTATAAAATAAGGAAAAGAAAAATAAGTATGTAAATAGATGTTACAAATAAATAATTATACTAATATAAAACATGGTACAGTTCATCAATGTCTTCTTTATTTCTTTTAAGTAGTTTTTGCAAATTTCTTAATCTCTAGTGTGGTACTTTAAAAAAAATTTTTAATTAAAATAAAACAATTTAAAAATTGTGGTGAGAATCTTACGAGGAAAAGTTTAAAAGTTGGTAGCTTTAGGATGTTTTAGGTATGCAAAGAACACTCTATATTGTAGTTAGTTTATACCAGTGTGTTACATATTTCCGTCATGAATTAGACATTTAGATGTCATAAAATAATGTATTTAGCCTTATTTAGAAATTTACTATCTTAGATGCTACGCTGAACGGATATCACTCAACACGAAAGTAAACGAAAAAAATTAAAATCGGTACATAACAGCTGCCATGATTGGCTGCCCAGACGTGGAAAAGAACTACAAAGTACTACAAAGAATAAATACTAAAAGTTTGAATTAAGTGCCTCCACTGTATACAATGGGTAGAAGTTTGTAGCAATGCTAAAGAGTGTTAGCAAAATTTATTTATGATTTTTAATTGAAGCTGATGAATTAATTTACAATAAAAGTTACAAATACTAAATTCATTGTTACTTATGCTGGATGATTCTGGAAAGAATTTATGTTCCTAAGTGCAGGAGGGTCATTGTACTAATTTATTAAAATAATAAGTGCTTCAGTACAAAGGAAAAAACAACAGACTTTCTTTATTCCCATGTATATCCGGTTTTTTAGGATAAAACAGGTTGCACCAGGGCCTGACTATAACATTCGTGTGCCCCAACATAAAGATGGTTCAATATTTGTGTCGCTATATATCACTCTAAACTCAATTTTTTGGCCTATTTCTGGATGTGTGCCCAGGTCATGTGCTCAGAGTGCAACTGCCTTAATCAGGAGCTGACTTGCATAATTCTAAAAAATAATAATGATTACATCTTCCGATATATAGTTCCCTTGGATTAATTTTAAAAATTAAAGAACTAATTTATTATTTAAGTAGAATTCAGACAATTTTATTTACACAGCTGTGAGAGCTTATGGGATAAAAAACACTTTTGGGGAATCGGTTTTGCTCAACTTTTCTCAACGTTCGAGGGTTTTTTTCTTCATGACATCAAACTTCCCAAAGTGAACGAAACCTTACTCACTTGAATTACCACACGATACTCTCTTATACAAAAAAATGACAAGCATTTTTTTACGCTAATAATAATACCAAACAGCTTCACGATTTCGAAAAAATTCTGTAATAATGTAATGACAATACTTTTTCACCCCCATTTTGGGGATGTAGAATGATTTCAAAATTAAAATTCCAATGCCGGAAGAAAAGTAAAAGTTGAAAAACTGCAACATTTCCTACAGTTATTGATTTTTTTTTCATTTATTGTCTCAAAGATGAAAGTTTCATTTCAGGTACGGCTTCCCTCCGTTCCAGAAATTAAATTTCCATGATAAGCCATTTTTACACAACGTTTAATAAAACGTCAGCCGCCATTTTTTCCCCTCTTCCATTTCTTATAAAATGTTGCCAAACCATGGAAAGAAAAATTGCATTAAAAGTAAAAACGAAGTAATTGCATTGGAGAGTCATTTAAACTTAACGCCTACGGACCAACTTCTATTAAGAACTCGTAATTCGATCTTTAATCTTTTACGACATTCCTTTTTTAAAAGTGAAGGGAAATAAAAATAATAAAAATGCAGACAAAGTAAAACGAAGGATTGAAAATTCACATTTCATCCCCCCTCCCCACATCCAACCTTGGAAACTCATTCGAAGTTCAGACCGTAAATTAAAACGACGCACATTTCAGAGTGTTCGCCGGAACGAGTCGTTCGTTCACCAGATATATTGGGGGACCCACGCCGCAATTCGTTCCGCAAGAGCGAATCGCGAAGCGAGATACGGCGCCGTTCGAAATGTTATCCTGTAAATGCCAGTTAGCGAACGAAACTGTTAAAAAAAATAAGTAAATAAGTAAAAATTATAAATTAAAGAACGAAACAAAGACACGGTATTCAAAAATTGGGAAAAGTGGCAGGAAATTTTTTACTTGGAGAAAAGTGAAATAAGAATTCGGTTGTTTTAGAAGGGAAGAATAAAATTTTAATTTAGTAGCAGAAGAGAAAAATGGCCCAATTAATTTTAATTTAAATAACACCAAACGATAAATAAATGTTCATAGCATTTATTTCAGCACGATTAAAATGAAGAATTTATGGGTTGAATTAAAAGTTGTAAAATTGGTGAAACATAATTTCATCTTTAAAAAAGAAAGAAAGAAAGAAAGGCCTCGATTCTGAAAAAATTTGGAAGAGCGCGTAGTTTATAACACAGTCTCTCCAACTCTTCTGATTTTATAAGGAAATTTTCCACCAGAATTTTTAAGCACTTACATGTCAAGTTCAAAATTTGGAATTAGCTCAAAAAATACAATAAAATGTAAAAATTAATGAAAAAAAAATCTTCCGATAAAACGGGAAAGTTGGTAGGTATGCATAATCGTCCAACTTTTAAGTCCTTTAAGGAAAGTTACTTTTAAATTGTATGAAAAGAGGCAACCTTCATCCTATAACGAGAATGGCTAACAATCTGAGAATATTTGCTAAGAACACTTTGTTGTTTGTTTGTGTTTGTGTTATGACAAGCCTGTAGGAGGGGCATCTGCCTAATTGGAATATCTTGGTCGGAGGACTTTTTAAGGAATTCTAAAACGTATTCGCGTTACACCTGAAGAAAACCGACCAAAATTCCAGACTGTTAAATCTAGAGCCTCGCGATAGGCCCAAACGCAAGACCTTCACACTTAAACCGTCTACTACGTTAAGCGCCTGATTATTATTATTCGAATAGAATAAAAAAAGAAATCAATACCTGTGAAAGAAACGTGGTATTTTGATCTGTCATTTTATACAAAATGTCGAGGTTTTGAGCTGTAAGCATAGTAAAAAACAAGAAAATGTTGACTTTTTTTAAAAATACAAATTGGTCATGATACGAGAACATTTAACCTGTTGTTTCATGTTTTTGATGTATTCACTTGATTTAACAGCTGAATTAATTACGCGGCAATACTTTAAAGTATCATGATCAAGCTGGGTGTTGCAAGTGAACTTGTTTAGTCTTCGTACATGTAAATCTATCATCTTTACATTAAAAGTATCGTTTGAAACAGTTTTCCAAACTAAAACATACATGTCATTCAAATAGGGACATGAATTTTAATGTTTAGATTTTTTTTCAGTTAACACCTTCTTCCCGCTCCCGTCAAAATCCCGTCATTTCTTGTGCCCGTGATATTTCCGGGCAAAAGTGTTCAAAAGTTAAATTAGAGCTTTTAATTTTTACGCACGGATTTTTTTATAGCTCATTTTACACAGCAGATGACAGTATCAGACTATTTTTAACTTAATTTGGAAATAGTTTATTTTTAAGTAGATGGTAGCAGGACTTAAATACGAGTATTTGTGATGCGCATTTTGAAATCTTAGTTCACCTTTTTTAATTATGTTCAATGAAAATTTCAAAAATATTCATTTCTTTTATGGAGTGAGTCTAATAAAGTTCTCCCTTAGAGTCCAAAACATGTATTTTTAATTATTTCCTGCTTACTAGAAAACATATGTCACAATAACCCTAAATGTTGGCTTCTCAAAGAAATGTAACTTTTTTTTTCACTTTTTAAGTGTCTAAAATCTTAAAATGAATACATATATTGAACATGCCCTTGCACAGTTTCCTTGAATAAAACATAGCCACTTTTATGACCGTTTTCTTAAAATTAATACAACTTTTAAGAGGTTAACAAGGATCGCCTAAATTTCATCATTTCTGAGACCACCAATGGCCGAATAAGACAATGAACGTTCTTAGATGGCTTAAGTGGGAAGGTACAGAGCTCTGACCTACCGCCTGGCTTTCGATCTAACAGTCTGGAGGTTTAGGCGGTCTTTTTGCAAATGTGAATGTGCGTTAAAACCCTTCAAAAAGTCTTCCGTTCAAGATACCCCACACGTGCTTAGGCAGATAGTCCTCGAGTAGCTTTGCCCTAACACACTATCTACCAAATCTTGGGTGAGGGTTCAATTCTCGCCTTGAGCTTGAGTGTTCGTGATGTTCTAGTTAGGGGTAACGATGGCCGCCCATTGGGTGCCCCTTCTAAAGTGGCCATCACGTTCGGTAACTTTTCAACCAAATCTGACAATGTCGCTCTGTTGATTTTGTTTAAAAAATAAATGACGAATTTTTGCAGACTAACACTAACGTGTTCTCGTAATAGGGTGTAAATACTTTAAACTATTAAAGTATTAAAACTTTATTTGCAAATGCTTTACATATATCTACACGGTACTGATCCTTTTCTAGTAATTAAAGCTTTATCGTAAAAAAAATAACAAAGCAACAGGTTCAAACAAAAGTTTCAATTTAAATTCAATTATCCTCACTCTATCTGTGTCAGACATGAATATCATATATAATTACCTCTGAAACATTTTACAGATTTCTGTCCGGTAAAATAATTCCTGACAATACAACGTGATGATTTTCATTTAAAGTGAATGTACGCATCATTTAAATAATTACACAATCCACTTCATTTGCTTCTTCTAAATTAATCTGCGCGCAATGGACAATTAATTACACGAAAGTCATGCGCAGAAGTTTCAAATTGCAACACTCTCATTTCCTCTAGTGGTGTGTTATTTCACAGAATCACAGATTTAATAGAATTTAACTAGAGCCGGACTAATGTTAACTGAGGCCCGGGCGGTCTTAGAATTTGGGGCCCCCTTTTTAAGATTATATTTTTAAACCGAAAATCACATTGTGATTTTCAGTTAAAGCGAAGTTCGGTATGAGCTAATATTTATGACTGAAATCTGTGGGAAATCTATTATATTTTTACATATATCATACTGCCTTAAAATACAACACTCCTTTTGAAGCCTTCACTACCTGGAAAGTGAATGTACTTTCAATCTTTAAACAAAATATTGCTAAATATGTAAAATACAGTTCTCCTGTCAATAGTCAATTTCATACTCAAATAGACTTTATAAAGCAGTATTTCATAATTACTTATGTAGATAAATCATCCAATAATTATGCTTTTATTTGTAAACAATTATATTATAGCTTGTTAGCCTCTACAATTGTAAATAACAGTATCTATTCCTCTACTAATGTGTCTACTGTAGTTTGTAAAAAAAAAATTCTGGCTTTCTATAAACTTCTTAACCTACAACATAAAAATCTAAACTATCTATATATTGTACTAATCCATATATTGTACTTTGGTTTTAAGGTTGTAATTGGATGGATGAGTCGGGCGGTGGAAGATTTTCTCATATTAAAAAAAAAAAAAAGTAATATGTATAAAAACAATTTGGATGTGTATATGCATGCATATATATATCTGAAGGGATTAAAAAAAAGGGGAGGGGGTTCCTATATTGTGATTATTCTGTCCTAAACATTATTTTCTTTTTCTTATTTACTAGATTAATCTTCTGTCATACAATAACTTATTATTCATACTTTGTCACTAATAATTATCATTATATTTTTTAAACAATATGTTATATTTAATTTTGCTATACTATCTATTTTATTCAATCACTTCAATTTATTATTATTCTATGTATATTTAATTATATTAAAATACCTGGATACACTTAAAATTTAATAATATTACCTTTTAGTATTTGGCAACTCCTATACTTTATTCTTTCCACTTTTATTTTGTGGCAACACCATTTTTCACTTTTTACAATTCTTAACATTGGCAACACATATTACTTGTTCAAATGAGACCATGTGCTCAAGGTCTGGTATGTAGATTTATAATTGCTATTTCTACTTTTTGTTATCTTTTTGATTTCTTCTTTCCTTTATATAGTAGGGTAGGGGCCAGATGTGTGGAGTTAATATCTCTTCTGATATGCCACACAACCGAAACCCTACTATTTGGTTTGCTCTAAATTATAATCCACTGTTTGTGATGGTGACAGTGGTTATAATTTCCGTTCCATTCTATATTCCTAATAATTCTTGCACTTTATTTGGCTTCAAAATGTGGTTTCTAATTCTTGCTAATAGCTGTTTTATTTTTATTTTTATGTGAGGTATGTCTTAATTATAGTTTGTTCGGTGTTTTACTTATCAGTTATATATATATATATATATATATATATATATATTCATGTTGCTACACTGTATTCCACTTCTTTAAAAAAAGTTTAAGATATTCGTAAATTAAAAAATAGTCTGCTTTGACTGGTGCGTGGCGATTTAGTTCACGAGAAACTATAGCTTATTTTGTTTTGATTTGGCTGTTACCGGCTAGCCCAAAGCATATGGGAATAATGATAACATGACTCAGTACATTTAAAACTTTTAACTATCTACACTTCGCACAATAAATCATATAACCAAAACCACTGAAGCTTAAACGGAAATTTTATTTAACGGAACGGTCACATGATAGCTGCAACAGAGTTCTAAACAAAGGAGGTGCCCTGATCATGGAATGACACAATTGTCTATTGTAGAAAGGTGTCAAATGTTTAAGAAAATTTTTCTTGTTTATTTTGAACAATTCTTTAAAAAGTTCTTGTCGGATAATGATTTCGAGTATCCTGCAGATAATTTTGCAATGGAATGGAAAGAATTTTGCAAAATTTTTGTAGGTTCTCAACATTTTGATTACAAAGAATATTTTGTTTTCATGTAAATAATAATTTAAATACAGGGCCCGACTAGAACATTCAGAGGACCTAGGCTTAGCACTTTTCGGGGCTCTCTATACAGCCATAGCTTGTTGGCACATGTAAGTAGTCACTAATTTAAGACTAGAACTTAAACTATCTTAATAATTCTGGAGCCCCTAATAGCTGGGTGTCCTAGGTCGAAGTCTATTTGGCCTATGAGGCAATCAGGCTCTCTTTAAGTACAGTATGTTTTATGTGAAACAGATTACATAAAAAATATATTGGTATGAAAGAGACCTCATGAAAAATGTCTGCAAAATGTTCTCATGGTGACTTAGTCGGGCTTTGAATATTAAAAATAATTTCAAATTTTTGTTGATCATTATCGCTTGAAATAGCTGTAACATTCGAAAGGAACCACATTTTATTGCTCATGGGGCAAGAAAAAATAAAATTGAGTTATAATCATAATACTACAGCTGATGTTACAAAATATTTATGTGCAGAAAGTCGTAATCATCACTCAACGAAGACAAGTTTGACCTAAAGATCCTTTCAGCTTAGGACAAGGCCCATTTAGCACAGTTTTTATGCTTAATAGTTTGTAGGGAGGGAAGAGACACCCCCCTCTCCTTTAGATTCGTCTATTGAGATTTTGGTATAATCTTGTACATTAACATTCTTCTACAAAAAAAAAGGAAAAAGAAAACAAGAAAAAGAAACCGCAATTTAAAATTGCCAATCTGTTTGCCCCGCCCTACCATTCGGGGTAGTGATACTAAGGGGGAGGGACCGCCCCCTTAGCCACTGCATAGGAGGATTGATTTAAAGCTGGGGATTTATATGAATTAAAAAATAAAAATAGGCATCAGATAATATAAGTTTTAATCTTAAATCTTACCAGAAATAACAAGTTCTTACTACTATTACAATCTTATCAAAACTTTTTGATTTTTTATAACTTTACATAAAAATTATACCATCAGAGCTGCCAGGTCTTCGGCTTTTTCCGGGAGATTCACTACCACAATTTTTGGACAGTTTTATTTTACATTAACTATTTGGACTTATTTTAAGTGTAAATTTTTAAGTAAAAATTAGTAATGAGAAATTTCCCGAAATAAGCCGGTGACTTGGAAGCTCTGTACAGTAAAAACAACTATTTACATTAAAATAAATAAAAACTTTGTGGAAAAAAACACACATAAAAGGTTACTTCAAGGCGAAACGATCGTACGCCTTGAAGTAAACTTTTATGTGTGTTTTTTTCCACAAAGTTTTTATTTATTTTATATTATAGCACCAGTTTTTTGAATGTTTATTTTCATAACTATTTACATTGTTTCAAGACGGCTTTAAACTCCGTACAGTTACTGTAGTATTCCTATTCCCTTCCAGCTATTTATTGTTGTTTATCATTCTCTTATTCAAACATCCTGCACAATACAAATAATATCCTCTTCACATTAACCTCTGTGCAAAAATTTTCGTGTCACGTCCAATTCCTAGCAATGGTATACAGGAAAAAAAAGAATTGACCAGGCATTTCAAGCTCATCGGGATTTTTTACCGTATTTTCCCCGAATCCATGGCGGAAACACAACGACCTAATCCTGTTTCGCGGGTCAGGCGTGCGTCATCTGATTGTCGAACATTTTTTTCTTTCTTTATTTCTTCTGATGAGCAGCAGATCGTCACCCTCTAGCTCACACTTTAGTACATTCGCACATCACAGTGTGCATGTATCTATCTAACACCCTGCCTATCTCCCTAATCCGAGCAAGAGATTTGGGTTCATCTCCTGCATCTTCTGTGAGGGGGAACGCTTATCTAAGGAGGAAGTGTCGATTTCGTCAATTAAAGAGGACTTACCTAATGATTAGTTCGTTATTCGTGATGATTCTTAACCTTTATTTGCCAAAATGAATAATTAATACAGATTCAGATAAATACTTTAAACACTCCCTTATCTGCTAACTTTTACGCTTTCTTTCGAAAGATTACCCGACTCAATTTTCAAATACTTTTATTTTAAATTAAAAATTTGGATTTTTTAAATCCAAAATCACCAAAACAGATAGTAGTAAATATCTTCCGATAAAAGTGTTAAAGTTGGCCGCTATGCACTTCGTTATAACTGTAATTTTTTAAATTAAAATTTATAGGCTTTCTGCTGGAGGTAATTTCTACTGTTTCTTATTGGTAATTTCTTTTTTCTAAGGGCACTTGCCCATCAGGCATTCGCCTCTACTTAGGCCCGAAATATTGATTATTTTATTATTGAGGAACTAGTAAGGGCTTAAGTTACGCCGTATGAAGGGGCGATCGATTTAACACCCATACCTCCTAGATATAGAACACTTTGCAGCTCCTGCCTCCGAGTTATGATGTCATTAATAAGCCAACAAAAGCAAAGCAATCAAAGAATTACTTTCATAAAATAAAACTATTTAAAATTTCTGGTGAATGTTACAAATATTGTCATGGTTAAAAACTGCCATTAGTCATAAAATTATATATTTTTATCTCAAATGATTAAAATATTGCTATTCATGGGTTAATTTAACATAAATTTTAAACTTTATTTTATGAAAATAAAACTTTTAAATGTGTGCTTAATAATGATGTCAAAGCTGGATGCCATAAAAGTTGCTAGGCATTCTGTATCTAGGAGGCGTTGATCGAAAACGGTTTCGAGATGTGTTTGAATGGTTCATCAGTCACAACCAGCTGGGCGGTTTATTTGTAAAAATAAGTAAATATTAAATCTACGAACTCGTGAACTAAAATGACCGCCAGTAGGAGTTAACTCTATTACCTTTTTCTCTTCCAACTAAAATTGGGATAAAATAAGCAGGGGAGGAAAATGATAGATACACTGTAGAAACAAGATACTTAGAAATAAGCAAAATGTAGTCATTTCTGAGTGCTTTGTGATCTTGTAGTAGTTCCAAATAGTTCACTCTTAAATTCAAGAAGCACATGTACTCATTTTTTGACTTGTAATTTATACTTAAGCGCGTCGTGTAGTCCTTTATGCCGTAAATGTACTTAAAAATTTCGAGTACATTAAAGCAGTGACACCCCCCCCCTACCCCCCGGATCTGTCCGTGGATTAAATGGTACCGGGCCGCCCAAGGAACATAAAATTATTTCAGTTTCATTTACTGCTGTGCATTTATCGCGGGTTTCGACTTTGTCGGGTTTGTGCTGATTTATACCTTTGTAACAGAAGAAATATTGTACCTACTTTAAATTTGTTTTTTGGTAAACTCTTCAAGACTATGAATTAAAATTGCAGTCACTGAAATCCCTATTGCCATTTCCGACAGCCTACCTGTGTGAAGCGGGGTTTCCTTCAGTGACTGCAAACCAAGACAAAACAACAGAATAATCTGGACATACGTAACGCACTTCAGGTGTTATTGTTTCCTATTACCCCTGATGGAATCGACTTATTGCAAAGAAACAAGCTCAGGGTTCTCATTGATTTAGGTTAAATCAATGAGCTGCCAACTCTTTCGTTTTTTCCGGAAGATTTTTTACCACTAATTTTTACTTACAAATTTAAACTTAAAATAAGTCCAAAATTTTATCGTAAAACAGAATTGAAGATAGTGGTAAAATAGCTTCCGGAAAAACTGGCGGACGAGTTGGCAGCTCGTTCTAATGGGTTAAAATGCTAAATCATTTTATATTCATTTTTTGTGTAACTGTATCTTATTTTGATGACGCGTTTAAATACAATTAAATTAAAATTATTAATCAAAACAATCTAAAATATAAACAATCAATATTCCCCCCCCCCTCCCCCAGCGGTAAAATTATCAAACGTTGACCGGTTCATGGCGAGAAAAAGGTTGGGGAGCACTGCATTAAAGTATTCATTTTTAAACATATTTTTTTTTTTTGACGGTGTACATTCTGACACCACATGATACTTTAGAACATGCTTAATGGGATGACACGTTCCCTCATGATACCTTCGAACACGACACCCTTGCAATACCCTGTTTACCTCCCTAATTCAAGCAAAAGGTAGGTTCATCTCCTGTGAAAAGGAACTGCTATCTGTGAAGGAAGTATCGGTGTCGTCAATTAAAAACTTCCTAATTATTCAATGGTTATTGGTGATTGTTACTTTCTGTTTGCCAGATTGTATAATTAATAGGGTAAGTAGTCAACAGTGTTATCAGACTGATATCATTCTGGCAACTTCATTATTCGTGTTGTTAGATTTGAATTCGATAGCAGTGTGGTTATCTACCATGCATTTCAGTAATTAAAAAGCTACCGATTGTCAATTAACTGTTGATTAGTTGCCTTTCATGATTCATTAATCGGTTGAACTGGGCATTCATTACCAACTGTATAATATATTTGAAGTTAATTAATAACAATATTAATACTTGCATCAATTACATATTCCAATGAAGGAACTGATTTATTTCACAAAAGAATTAAAAGCAAAAGTTTTCCTTGACCATTTTCCCCTCTCGTGCACTTCGATTTTTCACGTTGTTTAAATTTGAATATCTGCTTACCTATATTTAAATATAGATATCAGAATACCAGAAGAACCTGGTATTTGAATGCCACATATTTGAATAACTGGCAACCTATATACGATGTATTTCCACGAATTGCATTGAAAAAATACTTTGTTGATTCAACAAAAACATTGTTGGTAAAAACTTTACTTATAAATAATTCAGTTGAATCAAAATATTATTTTACAACTCCAACGAAATATTATTAGATCAACAAATTGTTTTGTTGAACCAACGAAGGTCTTTTGATTAACCCAAATTATTTGGTTAAAAAATGGTTAATTTCGAGCTCTGCTAATCACAAAGCAAAATTATTCATTAACATACATTTCAGAGTAAATTTCTCGAGCCTCCTAAAATTTAGTAAAATTCGTTTTAGAAAAACTTCGAGTATGTTAAAAATAAACATGGTACATACAGAAAAGTATTAAAGGAAAAACAATCATTTACTTCTGTCAGTTTTCATAAGGAATAAGTGTGTGGAACGACCACTGGACCTGAAACTGAATAACGTAAGCACTCGAGAACGGCGAATCAAAAAGGCCTGTCATCAAAGACACGCGAAAAGCTTTCCTTAAATTGGCATTCAGAGTCATTGGCGTGTTAAATATTACGCCTGATTTTCGTCTTGAAACCATACTGTTTTTGATATCTTTCAAATCGCGAGACAATCTGGGCTAACAGTTACAATGCATGAATTCGGACCAGGGTTGGATTAAGAAGTGTTGAGTCCCTGGAGCGGCAAAGAAGCTTACATTCAGACAAGGAGATGAATTCGACGTTCTTGTAAATTAATTCATATGAATTAAGTTGAAAAGTCAATGATACCGCTTTGGTCGCGCTTCGACGGTGATAAGAACTAAATTCACTACATACCTCCAAAACATCTTTCAAAAAAGTAAATAGATTACGGAATCGGTAAATGGCCCTTTTCTGTTTAGTAGTCTCATTGGAATTATTACGTTTACGTAGCTGCCAACTGTTACGGAATATAATTAACCACTTGTAAACAGTATGTATATTTTTTAGCATTTTTTAAAATTAACAATTTCCACTCATTTATGTAATAAAAAATTTGCTATATTTTAACATAAAAATTACTGTTTGAAAAAAATGGTTGATTATATTCCGTAGTAGTTGGCAGTTATGCGTTTAGCAAGCGGTTAAGAGAGTTAGACAAAGAATTATCAACAGATTCTTTTCTCAAGAGGTTCTTTTTGTATGAAAATGCAATAAATAAAAGATGGTTTGTTGGAGAATCGGGAAAAGATGCGCAGAAAAAAGTCTAAACATTAGCTTCGTAAACCGTTTCCGTCGAACTTAGACGGTGATTGGAACTAAACTAAGTCCGAAACGCTTTCCGATAAATAAATAAATAACGGAATAAAAAAATGACTTTTTTTTATTCGTTTTACTGAAGATGGTTAGTTTGGGATAGGGTAATGAGAGTTAGGCAATTGTTAACCTCAAGTTGTTTTAACAAGATGTTGTTTTTTGTGGCGACAAAAAAAAAAAAAAAAAAAAAAAAAAAACCGGCTAATTAGAGAAACGCAAAAACAAGTCTATTTAGCTCCGTAAATGAAGCGGAATCGCTCAAGAAGCCAACCTTGTTAACGGCTGTCAAAGAGTTACTACTTTATATACGGTAGGAAATTGATGCACTGAAACTGCTGGATGAATTCCAGGATATGGTTGTACTGCAATATATATATTATAATATACATATATGAAATGGGAGACCTGTTGGCGCATGCTTAGTTCTAGTTCTAAGAGTGTACCCACTGGTTAATAATTACCATTACCGACCGGTTTGAATTTAATATTAAAAATACTTTTCAGCACATCTATTATTATTATTATTATTATTATTACTTGGAATAATGCCCCAGAATTCTTCAAGGTATACAAGATACCAGCTAAAAAAATCACATTTCATTACAAGGTCATGGAAATCAACTGTTGCATTCGGTCAAGCTTAGACGGAAATTCAAATCGAATCTACAACACAACGTCTTCGGAAAGGAACAACAAATACAAAATTTCTCTACGTCTCCGATTTCGTGAATACCTTAACAAATCGCAGTGGATGTTCGGCAAAACTAATATGAAAAATCCTTTCAGCGAGTGACAGTTAGTGTAAAGAGATGGGGAGCTGAAACGAAAAAGAGCCGGGCTAATTAGAATCAATGAATGATCCAAAACAACTTTCTTTAGATTCGTTAATAATAGATGAGTGAACCGGAATTGCTCACGAGGACAAGCATGTCAGCTGATCTCTTTTAAGAGTTACTTTACGTTATTCCACAGATAAAAGGATGTGTTTAAATAGCTGATTGGATTTTTCTTTAAATGTCTTCAGTTGTCAATCGTGCGATGACATTTTCACGTTATAAAAGAATTAATTTTTATTGTCACATACGATGCAAAGGTAGTATTGTATAGGATCTATCTGCTTTCAGCAATCTAGTTTCTTGTGCATTGTGCAGGTGCTACTCTGACTCATTTTTCTGGTTGCATGGTTGATTACATCGTTATTTTATTTGTATTTCTGTCCTAAAAAAAGTATTTTTTTACTATTTAATTGGATCAGTCCGTTAAATTAATAACAAAATAATAAAATTTCTTTTTATTCATTTTCTAACTTCAAGGCTACGATATTGGGCCATTTCTTCACCGAACTGAGACAGTGCAAAGATATACAATTTTTGAAAGTAAGTTTTCCGAGTTTCTTATTACTAACTATCGAATTAAAATTCCAGTAACGTTTTATTTTCATCCTTTTCCATTTATTAAAATTTAAGAAATAACTAAGTTATGATACCTGAAACTAGTTTTGGGAATTCTTGAAATTTCAAAAAGAGATGCATTAAAAAAATACTTAATGCTGCATTTTAAACATCTTAAAAAATTTTGAGAAAACTTTGGAAATAAGATGCAACTAGAGTTATCCGAATACGCGAAACAAAATATTGTTTAATTTTTAAATTTATGCATTGTTGCTATTATTTGCCTAGTTTGAATTTGTTTATATACTTGGTATTTAATTTAAGACGACAAATTAATGGCAGCGAAGTCTTTTCAACTTGACTTTTGAGCATTTTAAAAACGCAAAAACAGAAGATATTTAATTAAAAGCGGAGAAAGTTGCTTATTTTATTTTAAGAATAAAACAACAATTAAAATCTTCCCTTAAAAGTTGTCTGTTGTGAAGTTTCCAAACCAAAACTTTACTTAGCTTAATTTTTGTCTTTTTGTAAATGTAATTAAAATTCCAGTATAAACTTAAGTATTTAGCTTTTGTTTAGTGAAAAATTGAAATCAACGGAATTGTGCCGTACTTCGCTGTGCCATGTTTAGTTTTGAGCTAACATAAAAAAATATGTAATTTATAACTCAATTCAGAGCAGAGGGCTCATTCCATAACTGTATAAATGTAATAGGCTATTAGTTAAGTAAAGTAATTAAGAGAAGAAACTATTAAACTGTTTACAGCGCCACCTAGTGATATACTATGGAATTTACATTTTTTATGTCGCTCTCAATGTGTGTTGACGAGATTCTGTGCATCCTCTATATAAAATACCCTATCTCTGTATTCTGCATTAATTCAAAATATCACAATTATTTTTAGTAGAGTTCTGATATCGCAAAGATATCCCGAGTATGTGCTAATGAACCATTAAAGACACATCGCGATTTTAATGGTTCATTTGAGTCGATGTTGTCGATTCATTGAGTCAAACTCGGTTCTTAACGACAGTTCACCGACTCGGAAATATGATCTGTTCCCCCAGAAAACGCACCGTGCTTACGTTTGTGTGTGGGTTACAAAAGCTCTCAAAGTAGTATTTCAATAAGCGCTACTTTCACGTCCCACCTTCGTATGCAACGCAAGTACAGACCAGGACCGCTTAAAAAGTCTTTTAATAACAGCACTCGACATTATAGGCAGGTAACATCACGCAGGGTAATACTACGCAGAACTTAACATACTCCATGTGCAAGAAAAGTGCTCCATCCCCCTTACGTGGAGAGATAATCAAGAGATCATAGTTCTCTTGTAGCAATCCAATACAAAAAAAAAACTGTTTTTATGGCTGTCAATATAAAAAATATACTCTTTTGAGAATGTTCGCGTCAAAAGATCATTAGATTTCATGATGCCTCCCAGGCAGTTAGGCCAAATCTTTCAACTAGTTCAGGTGTTCCCAGCAGTTTAACATTGTGTGCCCTCCCTCCAAAGGGGAAAATTTACAGTGCCTCCCCCCCTTACAGTTCTTTATTCTTCAACAATGAACATTGAATTGCCTTTTCTACAAAATAATGTTATCTGTAAATATGTAACAAAATAATGTTATCGGCTTGAATTAACATTTTAATCGGAAATAGATATATTTTGGAGTAAAAAATGAGAATAAATAAGTTGATATTTTAAAATTCCCAATATCACTGGCCTGTTTATCTGGAGGACCCCCCCTGAAAACGCTCTGCTACCGCCAAAGGGGTGGGGTGGGGGCACGTTCCATCAGTTGGGAATCGCTGCTACATTGCTGAAATCAAATTTTGTTGGCAATACAGCTGGCAAGATTTTTTTCTCCCTGAATGATAAGCCACAAAGAAAATTGGTTAATGCAGATGGGAAAGAAAATGGGTTGTTGCCTTTTCGACAAGATGATCAGCCCTCTCTCACAGCGCAATAAAAGTGAAATAATATTACAAAATAGCATTATAATGCATTGTATCTCTTCTTAAAAAAAGAAAAAAATGGAATGATAAAAAAACTCTTACGTCATTATCTTCTTTTATTACACTTAATCACAACTACAAAGTCTTCCAATTTTATCAGATTTTTTACTATTGATTTTTGGGTGGTTATCTAGTGTCAAGTAGAATTAAATTTTATATTTAAAATAAAACTGCTTAAAAATTGTGGTAAAAATATTCCGCTGCTATGCTTTACTGTCCTCAAAAATCAAAATTAATTTTGATTATAAAAAACCAAGTTTTCTCTTCTTGTTTTACCCAGACCTATAAAAAATCCAGACACTTTTTTTTGTTGTTGTACAGATTTTTTTTTTCAACTTGAGTTATTTAAAAAAATGACGAACTGTTCCCTCAGTTTATTTACTCATTAACTTCCAGCACACACATACAAAAAAAGTTATTTTTAAATCGCGTGTATATTTTATCGCTCTAATTTTTCATAAAAGGAATAGACAGAAAAAAAAAAAAATCAAACGATTTTGCTCACAAGTTGGTTGAACTCAATTTATCACGCTTCATCTACTCCTTTAAAAAAATTTATATATATAATGAGTCTTTTTCTTCTTTTCTTTAAAATATTTTTCAAAATATCTCACCAACGACGTTCTGCAACAGTTCTTTCAAAAACGGTGTTATCAAAACAGTTTACTTTAAAGTTGAATTCAGAAATTTTCATTTAATGCATTTTAGCGTGTGATGAAAAGAATAAATATGCGATGGATTCGAGAAGAAATTTAGTTGATTTTTATTCTGTTGTTTCACTTTGAGTTGGAGAATGATGAGTTTTTTAAAGTCAACAGGCTTATTTCATGTGTAACATTTATTTCAGAAAAAACTAATATGTATATTCAAATATTTCTTTAAATAGAAAAAAAAAGCATATGTAAATAGGAAGTGATTAGATATGAAAAGGCTGATTGGCCACCTCATCCGCGTTGAAAAAAAATGTTCTAATAAATTATTTTAATGATTCCAACAGACAGGATTTAGTAACACAAGTAGTTAACATGCATTTTATGTATACACATTGAACAAAAGTGTTGAATTTTAACGATTTTAATTAGTTATAATTTTTTATTTTCATTTCTTTAATCAGCACTGGATTTTTTTTTAAATGTTAGCTGATGCATACGACAAATTAAAAATAAATAAATACTAAGGGTAATTAATAATATGGACTTGTGTGTGAATCGGACGCCACGAAATGTAAAATGATTTTACATTACCTTAGGATACAGAATAATATTTTAAGTAATTATATTAATATTTAACATTTATAATTATCAATTATAATTTATAATTATCTTTTTTTTGCACAGGGATCAGAAATATTGTAGGCATGCATTATGCTGCTAAAAATGTTTAAGTTAAAAATATGTATATATATATGAACTAAAAAATAAGATTAATGCTCTATACAATGTAATTAACATATCAACTTATGATTTTAAAGACTTATTCAATAGTATACCACTAGACGACTTATACAATATAATATTGAATCTATTTATACATAGTAATAATATTATAACCCTGCCTTCTTACATAGATACTATGTATTTCGAAAATCTTTTAAAGTTCATAATCTATAATAACTACATTCTACATAATAATAAATTATATAAGCAAGTTATAGGAATTCCACAAGGTGGTTCCAATTCCAGTTACTTAGCAGACCTATATTTATATAATTATGAAAAAAATTACAATAATCCTTCTCTTATAATATATAGGTACATAGATGACATAATAACAATAGCTACTGACAATACTTATAGTGATACTGACCACCTACCCATAGCCTACCATTCAGCCCTAGAACTAATAAAAAATCCTAATAATAATAGAATAATTAATTTTTTAGACTTACAAATTAGAATCAATGACGATAAGAGTCTATCCTTTAATATATATAATAAAAGAAATGACTTTAATTTTCAGGTTAATACCTTCACTCATTTCAATTCATGTATGCACACTTCTGTATTTAGAAATATTATCTCTAATCATAAGTATAGAATAGAGTCTCTATGTACCAATAGTTTTAAGGCTAATAACTTAACTGACCTATATAAAAATGCTATAAAATATAATTATCCCAGTAAATTTCTAACTTCCATTTTATATCCTCTATGTAATCAAAAAAACTGTATGTCCTAATCAGAATATTGGTTGGTGGGGATGGGGTTGGTTGTTGGTTCTTTCTAAATTAAAAAAAAAAAAAAAAAAAAAAAAAAAAAACACATAAAATATATATCTATATATATTTTATTTAAAAAAAAAAAAAAAAAAAAAAAATCTATTCTTAAGAATGGTTGATTACTGGTACTTTTTCCTTTTTATGTGAGTCTGTAACCAATGAAGCCAAACAGAGTACTGTTCTAACTAAACATTTTACAATTATATTAGCATAAATAGCAATAATAAATGAATATAATTATTATCAATATCATTATTGTTAATATTATTGCTACAGTTTTTCTCCATTTCCACAACCTCAACTAAGTACTTCTTAGCTACTGCAGCTAGTACTACGTAAAACATAGGCTAGATATACTAGTGTAATATTTATTTTATTATTTATTCATTTAATTATTACCAGTTTTATTTTTTTTTATTTATTCATTTAATTATTACTTTTTTTATTTATTTATTCTTTTCCTTTCCAAACTTCCAAAGTATTATTAATATATCATTTTTTATTCACACTCCATGGCATTACTTGTCTATTGATTGCAGTAAGCCTTCTCTGATGGCAACATGCACTAATACTGCCTCCATTACTGAGCTTTGATCTTCGTGTCGGTCCACTTCCTCGTTGTTTTTTTCTAATAGCTACGGTCGCGCCCCCAGGTTACAAAATGACCCTATTTTTGGTCAGGTAACTTGCAGAAACCTAGCTATTATTGTTTTTTCGATTAAATTGAAATGTGTGTGCGGTGGCGCCTGACGATAGAGCACACCATTTCAATTTTCCATTCCATATCCGAATCATGTGGATACATGTGGTTAGGCCTAAAGCCCACCTGGTCTCATTTGGCGCATTATATCCAAAAAAAAAAAAAAAAAAAAATTTTCCAAACTTTCATTGGCTTTGAAGGCTCTATTTAAACACTTTTTTCGGTCTTAGCTTGTTAATTGGCAACTTATGCTATCTGTTTTTTTTTTTTCCAATTTATCAATGGATTATCTTGGTATTGGGATTTCACTTCACGTAAGTAAGCTATTATATATTATATATATATATATATATATATATATATATATTCACTCATAAATTATTAATTTTCCAAAAAATAGAAAAAGAAGAAGAAAAGAAAAGAAAGTAAAAATAAAAACTTTGGCGCTCTCATGAATTAATTATTTTCGAAAATTTCTTCCGTGCTGTGATGATTTTAGAGTAAAATTTTAAATATTTCTAGTGACCCTAATTAGAAAATGTACAATTTCAAAAATTTTGTAATACTATGCGAAAAATTGACGCAAAAAGTAATTGAAATATTTACATATTTATACATAGAATTATAGGTTAATAGGGTCATGCGTACGTTCACAAGCCTTTAAGCGTGCAGTTCGTTAAGCCTAACCCCAGTGTCGGATTATTGCAAGTTTGTCGGGGGGGGGGGGGGTTAGTTAGAAGATTGACAAATACATCCGTTTTATGGAAGTAGAATAGGATCTTTTACATTAATTTCTGTCGCCCCCTCTGCCCCTTCCCCCTTTAATCCGCCCTTGCCTAATCCAAAAGTAAAAAGGTTTGTTAAATAATCAAAACTTTGCAAACTAATACACATAAAAGGTACAAATCAAACACTTAAAAAAACACCCCAAAAGAACTGCGGTGTTTAAACGATGAAAAATTATTTTACAAAATTTTAATTATTTCACTTTTTAAACACCTGTTCTTTTTGGCCTCATCGATCGACAAAGTGGATTATACATGCATATAATTACGTAATTATGTAGAGTTGATTCAGAGCAAGGGCGGAATAAAGGGGGGGGGCAAAGGGGGCGACTGCCCCCCCAGAGAAAGAAGAAATTAATGTAAAAGATCCTATTTTACTTTCATAAAATGGATGTATATGTCAATCTTCTAACTAATCGCCCCCACAGACAAACTAACCGCCCCCCCCCCGAGAAACTTCCAATAATCCGCCACTGATTCAGAGAAGGTAAAAATCCGAATGCCACATTTTTTCGCGATTACGCAATCTTCCTTTGACGCCGAAATGGAAAAAAAAAAAAGAAAAGGAAATTTATAAGAGCTCCAGTAGCAATCTCAATAATGTTCTCAGCTACACACCAAAGTAACACCCAACTAAATTTCCGAGCTCTTTTCTTTCTGCATAAAATAATGAAATTCTTCGCGCCAGCCCTTCTAAACAAGGTGTAAACAAAAAGTGTAATAAAGTGATAAAACAAAACAAGCCCATCAGTTAACTTTTTCCCTTCTTAGATTTCAAATTACCTCTTTCGGGGGAGGAAAAGACATGATGGATCCTCACAAAAATCTCGTTTGTTAAAAGCACAGGAATTTGACGAGGAAAAAAAAATGTTGTAAAACACACTACCCATGACGCAGGCATTACTCTGGGTTCCATCAGGATGACAAGTATCAACCCAAATCATTCGATTTTCGTCGTAATCCGTTTTGCAATTTCCGAAATGTCGAACGCGCCATTTTATTCTCCCCCCTCCCCGTTCCCCACCCTCCCGCTGTTCTAACTCATTGTTCACACTCTGTTGTGTCACATGATACAGTCCAACAGGAAGACACATGGAAGCCCCATTATTAGCATATTCTATGTCGAAGCTGACTGTTCGCAGAGAACTCTTTTCTTCTCGAGGTATGGAATAATCCAAACATTATTTGAATCGATATTTTGTTTTCTTTTTCTTTTTTCCCTCCCACCTTTTTGTGGCGACGTCCGAAAGATGGCAATCGATGGGAGGGCAATTTTATTTTAATACTTAAATGCTATTATTTGGGGGAGGGGGGACAATAAGCAATGTGGTGTTCGTGCCAAAAATAATAATTAGCCAAAATTAATTACACAGCCGCCGACCTTCCCAATTTCTTCGGGAGATTTTTACTTGTTAATTTATACTTAATAAAACGCAAAACAATTTAATATAAGTTTACACACGCAACTAAACTGTTTGAAAATTGTGGTGGAAAATGTCCTGACGAAATCGGGAAAATTGGCAGCTATGTAATTATTAAAATTAATGCCAAAATTTATCAAATTAGAATGATATGAATTTCAGCCTTCAAAATCTTAAACAAGCACAGCCGAAGTATGGATTATGGCACCCTTTCTAATATAATAAAATAAAATAAGATAAATAAGGCCGACGCATGGTTTCACAAATCTTAAAATGTATTCAAATCATGTCTCCAGGATCATGGTAGGCCAGTGGTTAAGGCGTTGCACTTATAACCATAAGGCAGAGGGTTCGATTACAAATTATCACTAAAGACAACTCTGTACGTGCCCGTTAAATCCGTGGTTCCTTTCGGCAAGTCCGAGTCCACGGCAGTTTCCGAGGGGTACCAGTATTCAGAAGTTCCTCAACTTCTGATGAGGATCCAAACTGTAGCGGGGAAACTCCGGGAAGAACGCCAGTAGCTCTAAGCAACACAGTCTGTGACATGAGCTGTCCTCTCCTGCCAAGCAAATAAACTATGTCTCCAGTACTTTAAGCACGATAAATAAACAACGAAATAGGTTTATAATCTGTAGCGCAAAAGAAACAATTTTGGCCCCCTGAATAGGAGAAATACCACACTGTGCAGCGCAAGAAAGATCACGTAGGAAAGTGTTTTACAGCCGATGATTTCAACAGGATTTCTCTTTTTGCAGCAAGGTTCCAAACATAATAATCGATGCGGAAACATCATTTTTCCTGTTCTGATGTTCCAGGCTTTGTCTCGAATACATTTTACAATGTTACAATCGTGTGCAAACTATCATTATCGCTGCACGACACTCGAATTTAGATATTTGTATGTGAAATGTCTCTCAGACACAAATACGTCTTCGTGAAGACCGATAACTTATATTTGCTTATCAATGCACGATTGAACAGCAATTTGACAACAGGGTTATTCAGAAAAGACACACTTTAGTAAGAGATAAGTGCTTGTATAGTAAATGAACTTAATGATATCCTGAGCGCTGAACCTCAAAAGGAATCTCAGAATATGTGCTACTAGGCGAAAACGAGTTTTAAATCTTTTCAGATCAAACCATTAACTGAACTTTAAAAAAAAATCTATTTTTGAATATTTTATGTATTTAATTTTCACTTAAATGAAATGGTAGAATAAGCTCATTTTTGAAATAATAAAAATAAGTAATAGAAAATTGTACCTAATAAATAATCTAAATAATAGAAAATGACAAGAAAATTTCCAACGGACTGTTGTTGAATGCACAACTTTGGTAATAGTTAGCATCAGACATTTAAAAATTTTATCAGAATTTACAATTGAAACAGTCTACAATATCTATACTTTTTTAAGTCCGTTGATTAAAAATAAGGAAAACAAAAACCTAATTGGAATTATGTTACCGTCTTTAAAGTTGCGTAAAGATATTTTTTCATGAAAAAACATGTTTTAAACATTAATTTGTTTTTAATTGCTCAAAAGTATTCTGTATATTGATTAAGCTTTACACGCACACCATCCCCCCCCCCAAAAAAAAAGAAGAAGAAAAGAAATATAGGGTGTAGTAAAAGAAAACAAATATCTTTCTTGAGATTGAACTTTAGTTCATGAGGGACTAAGTTTCAACGCTGTGTTTGTTAAGTTAAATTAGTTTTAATACATATCAAAAAGTTTCGTGTATGATGAAATAGTTCGAATGCAAAAATTTTATAATGCACTGGACACATACGGCATTATAAACCTGTATTTGTAAATTACTGGATTGAATTTTTGGTGCGTAATTTTGTTGTTGTTATTCGTTCTAGCAATTTATTTTTCTTCTTTAGGGTAACGAAACTCATTGTACACACTATACAGGGTGTCCCTAAAAGATGGTAACACGCTTTGGCATTTTTTTTTTAATCTAAAGTGGAGATTGTAAATATACAACCCGTAGAGAAATCTTTCAATAAAAATGATCAGGGGCTATGCATGAGTTTGTAAAAGTTTAATGATAGAGTGCAAAAAAATTGCTTTCTTTCGTAATATCAGCACGATCCCTGAAATGCGATCATTTGACGTGATTTTTCTCCCTTCGACAGCTATTGAAAAGTGGTTTGAGTCAGCATATATTTATCTCTTTTTAGGATGTAATTCTCAAATTTTGTACATCAGTTTATTAGCGTGAGAGGGCATATTTTACTTTTTTTTCATGCAGGTAACGTATGTAAATTAAAATACTGTAACTTAAAAAAATAAAGTAAAGGAATGGATTTTTTAAAACGTAGTCCTTTTTCCTACCGTATTTTGCACATTTTTCGCACTTTATCTCTAATGGATAAAAAAATGAAACGTATTACCACCTTTTTGGGACAACCTCCATGCACAGTTTAGATGAGAAGTGCCGTAATATAAATCATGAAAAGCAAGAAAGAAAGCAAGAATAAGGACATCAATAATCGTTTTGACATTATCTGTAGATCCTCCCTCCCCAGACATATAACAGTCCTCCACAATTTACAAAGAACTATGGAACAAAACCTCATTCAATTTTTAAATGTCATGACCTAAATACGCGTTCAGTTTCCAACACATACTCGAATTCGAAAAAAAATAGCTCCAGTAAACATATAATACAATTACTTCTCCCATTATCTGGATTCTTAATTGTACTTTAACGAGATGTTATGTTTTTAACGGGGGAAAACTTTAGCTTAACGATGTATACACTACCATGGATTTACTGAAAAGATAATTTTGAAAACACAAAGTGAGATTTTCGTTTGCTTATCTTTGTTGTGGCGCGATTCCAATGGGTTCTCATTCTGGCGGTCTGCCACGATGTGCGTCCGGGCATATTAGGCGCGATGAGAGCGATAAAAATCATTTGCATAATTGTAGTTTAATTCATAATGGGGAAAAAGCTAGTTTATTTTAAAATTCATATCGAGTTTTATGTGTGCAAATTAAATGCAATCTTCATTAGGAGCTTTTACGACGTTGAACGTAAGGCTGTTAAAGGGCTTAGCTGTTAGCGCGAGCAATCAATAATTCAAAGAACAAGGTGCGATAGGAGTTCTACGATGTACTTTTTTGATAGAAATGACATTTTTACGAAATGAAATACTTTTTTCCCGGCGTATTTCTATTACGCGAGATATTATAAGTAAGTATGATCAGTGCTCATGTTTCACATTTTTTTCACAAGGCGCCTATCAATGCCCATTTTCTTTATTAGTGTCGATACACCTTGTTCTTTTTTTTCTCTAAAATGCACAGTTGTCAACTTTTACGATTATTTTCAGTGGGGGCGTGGTAGCCCAGTGGTTAAGGCGTTGGACGCGCAACTGGAAGGTTGTGGGTTCGATTCCGACGTACCACTAAAGACCACCGTGTACATGCGGTGTACGTGCAAGTTACTGGCTCAGAAAGTCCTCTCGGCGGTCGCTAGCAGTTTCCGAGAGCTGCCAATATTCAGAAGTCAGCTATTTTCCGATGAGGATCCAAATTGTGGCGGGAAACTCCTAAAAGGACGCATGCAGCTCTAAGCAACACATTCTAGATCTAGAAAACCTAACAGCTGAAACTTTGATGTCCCCAATAGATCTACTTAAGTGACGTCATCAGAGTTGTATCTTTATAAAGCAAAACAAACTATTTCAAATTTCTGGTGGGTTCTACAAATATTAGAAAATATCTTAAATTAAAGATAAAAATTAAAATTCCTTTCTGATACAAAATAATTCACTGTGATATATTTCCTTATATTATTTAATTAATCATGGTTAAATACTTCCATTTGTATTGAAATTATATATTTTATCTCTGATTATTAAAATATTGTTATGCATGAGTAAATTCAGCAGAAATTTAAAATAGATATACTTTGTGAAGATAAAATTGTGATGACGTTATGTAAGATCTAGTGGAGACATCAAAACTTCAGTTGTAAGGCTTTCTATCAGGTTGTAACGAAATTTTTCCGCCAGATTTGCTTGAATCAGCTCATGCGGTACCGAGCGATGGACCTTATATGTCAAGTTTATGCGATGCCTATAGCGACTAATGGACATGGCACTAAAGTCTAACTCTTTTAGCTAGCTCTCGAGTGGATGAATATTTTATCTCCTTCCACAAATTCTCGTAGACGGGCCTCATCAGCATCAGTAGACCGGCCAGAGCGCTCTGCTTCTTAAATGTCCTAGTCCTCGTTTTTGAACTTTCGGTACCAAATCTTCACAGTGCCGTATGATACATCAGTAGCACCTTAAGCTGTACACATGATTCGGTGTCATTCTGTAGCTGACTTTTTTCAACAGAACTGAGAGTAAATGATGGTTCAATCTGGTAGCGTGATAGTTCCATTTCAGACACCTTATACTTAATCATAACGATATTGTTTTACAGATTTCACAACAGAGTGCTCTAAAACAAGTCTTTTTCTTTCAAATAACAAAAATCGTTTAACAAAATATTGGCAAGGACACCAACGCGAACAGTTTGAGCAGACAATACTTGCAATGGCGGAAAACTTTCGTTACAACCTAATACATCTAGAAGGTGTTGCGTGAGAACTCTTCTACTGGAAAATAGATTATTCTCAAATTTTTTTGCCACATCTTTTAAGCATCTTTATTTTGTTTGAGTTTAATTTCAAAAATAAATTCTCAAAAAAACTAATGCTACAAAATTCATCGAAAACAAGTGTAAAAGTTGTCAGCTATGCTAAAACCCTAGATATCGAAAGCCTTACAATTGAAGTTTTAACGTCGTCACTAGACATTCTTAGGATATTACCACACTTTTATTTTCACAAAGTATATCCACTTTAAATTTGTGGTTAATTTTCTCCCTCATAAAACTCTTTAATGATTTAAGACAGAAAAATTAGTTTTACGACAAATGACAATTTTTGACCATTACTAATTGTTTAATATGATACAGAAGTAGATCACAATGAATTATTTTGTATCAGAAAAGTATTTTAATTTATCTTTCAATTAAGATATTTTCTAATATTTGTAGCACCCAGCGGAAATTTTGAATTATTTTACTTTTTCAAACTAAAATTGTGATGACGTCTTATAAGAGGACTTAGTGATGAAGTCAAATATTCAGTTCTTAGGCCTTCTATATCTAGAAGCTATTGGCTGTGCTGATGTACCCAGTTGTTTCTAGTTTAGAGCCGATGTCCCCTGCTCTTTATCGAAAGCAGTACGGCAGCAGATGGGTGTAAGTCTTGCATCCTTTCCAGTAGGGTGTCGGAAAAATAGACTGTTTTTTTTAATAGAAAGTACTCTATCAGATTCGCCATGTTCTTTTTGAAGAGAAATGTGAAACTGAACGTGGTAGTAGGTAGACAATGCTTTTATAGTATATAAAAAGCATCGTGTACTTTGTCAAAATTTCCATGGATTCTAAAAATATAAATATCAGTTGCTGATGTGTTGAAGCAAAGCCAAACGAGAACTCTCTGCCTACAGATGGTGTGCCTTCATTGTAATTAATTGTTAACTTTTGCAGTCTCATATTACGCATCTTACACCTACTATCCTTTTAAAAATCTATGCTATTTACTCCAAAATTCCAAAAAAGAATACGATTTACATTTCCCTTTCCTTTTTGACAAAAACAGCTGTTCTACAGTGAGTCAGAGACAGCGACCTTGCATTCAAATTAAGACAAAAAAGAATGACAACGAAATACCAAGCATCTATGCTTCACCTGTCGAACGATGAAAAGAACTGATGACTATATATTCGTCGTCAACTGTTTTTGAAAGGCACCACCTTAGTATTTCTGGAAGCGAAAAAACGAAACACACCCGGAAAGAGAAGGCAGATGTGTAAACACATACACAAGTGCACAAAAGATTTAAAATCATTGAACTTGCCTTAGCTTGAAGTGTATTGAATCAGTTGTGCTCAATGACATTACACGAAATGGTTAAATGACGTCCCTACGCACGACCAGAAACAACTCCTTTACTGAGTAAATAAACTGTCCCCCCCCCAAAAAAAAAATCTACTTGAATGGAATGTGGAGGAGCGAGGAGCATAGGAGGATAGGAGAGGAGGATAGGATAGTCGAGGAGCATAGGAGAGCATGTGCACCCTCCTCTCAAAATTTTTTTATTTAAAACATTTCTTTCTTAGAAAAACTCCCGTTTGTGGGTCTTGATTTTGATACCCCCCCATCCCCCTGGAAAAAAATCTGTCGATTTAAAAACGTATATTAAACATTTAACGTTATTAATATTTATGGCATTTAGAGCACAGACAGACAGACAAACCAATATCTTTCCATCTTCATTGAAAAATGTAAAAAGAAAGAAAGGGAAAAAAAAAGAGATAACTTTCTGTATGTCTTTTATTTTATTACACATGCGTATGAATATTTTCAACTCATTCTGGAGCCATTCTTCCTGGATATTCAGTTCTTTGTCATCCAATTAAAATCACACCCATACGCGCGTCAGTCAAGCAACTACATTCCTTTTCAGCACCAAATTAAAATTTTCAATTGTCTATATGGAACGTGACGGGAAACGGTACAAAAGGAAGAAACACTACTTGAAATCGGGAAGAGTGCATGCACACCTACTCAATTTCAGGAAAACGTTTAATTAGCCCCCCCCCACACACACACACACCACACGCGCACACACACACACACTTTAAGAATCTTCCTGAGTTTAATTAAGGACGGTGATACGGTAACTTCGGAAACGCGCGTGGAGAAAAACAAAGCGCAGGGAGGATGAGATAGCTCGCTACATATTTATGGAACGTTACGGAAGCGATCGTAAATTAGAACTTTTGAATTTCCTTCCAGGTGTACGACTGACTCACTCTTGCAACAAAATATAAATCAATCGCCGTCGTATTTTTGTAGAAATTAATGGAAGCTTTTTTAAAAACTGCGCACGAAGAAAAACGTTCTAACGGTAAAATAGTTTATGGATGCGTTTACAATACGTTTGCAGTGTATTTTTTGCTGAGCTGTGTTGATCCTTTGGACCTCTTACGAAACAACATGGACTTGGATGAAGGACGATCATCGACTAGCGGCAGACGGGCGAAATAGCATCAGCCTCTTAAGGGAAAATACTCAAACCTCTTTTAATGATTAGTTACATAAGCGTCCTCAAGCGACGACTCATGATGTAATCTTCTACTAAGCAGTGCCATATTATCGCAGGGCAAAAGGGGCAACTTCCCAGGGCCCACAGATTTCAGGGGCACCAAAATCTTGCATTTTACATTTTTATAATTTTAGAATGAAATTAAAAGGGAGAAAAATATTTCAAAAGATTTTTGAAGTAAAACTTCTTTAGGCGCAACTAGGGAGTAACTCAGATTTTTTTTCTGACGGAAGTAACGCTCACATGGTTTTGGAAAAGCGGAGGCTGCCTGCGATCGAACCCAACCAGCAGGCGAAAACTACGGTTTAAGAACACGGTGATAGAAAAACATGAAGAAATGGAACCTGCGACCGAGCATAACTAGCAGACGAAAACTTGAGTACGGAAGAGTACGGAAACAGAATAATACTTCGAACAAAATCAGCAGAGGAAAACAAAAGGTTCAAGAAAACTGCCATAGAAAAACGCACTAATAGACCATACATGCATTAAATACCAACCAACAGAAGAAAACACCAGTTTAGGAACACAGTTAAAGAAAAATACCACAACATAGACATTCTCTGGATTCAAACACTACGGAAAAACCACGAAGGCAAATTTATAGGAGGGGACACTTCTCTTAGAAAGTTGGATAACGCCGTTGTTGTAAACAGATGTCGCTACGCACACTGGGTAACTGCGCATCTTCTGTTTCTGCACATCTCAGGTTGTTTATATTTCCATCGAGGCGAAGTAAATGGGGATCTTTGAATTAGCAGAACTTTAAAAAATTAAATACACAGACTTATGAACGTGATATATCATAATTACTGGCTTCAGATGTGTTTTAATTACATAACTGTCTCAATACTATTTCGTAATTAATATAGGCAATATTTTCGAAGTGCAGTAATGTTGTGTTACTATTTTGCCCAAAATCTGTATTTTAAGAAATATTAGTAAATTTAGAAGAATGTTGTTTGTGTGAATGCAATATTTAAAGTGTTTATTTATAATGACGATCATACTCAAACAAGCAGTATTTACATTTATTTCATACTGTGACAAATTTTAACGCAGCTTTAAATTTAAAAACGCATATTAAAATATTAAATTCATGTTACATAAAGAACTCAATGAATTCTAAGCCATTTTCTAATGCAGATATATACCGTGGCAGACGAAAAACTTCTTTTCTGTCAGCCACGCTATACGCACTCATTAACAAATATAAACTCAATATTTTAATTATCTTAAGATAGAACATCTTTTTCCTTTTTTTACTCATTTGTTACTAAGGCAACCAGGTAAGCAAAAGGGAAAAAATATAATTAAAATTTAGTGCTCGCGTTCTCACATGCTAGGTTGGAAAATTAAAAACAAGTAAAATTAGTTATCAGTCAGCACAGGAAATACTTTACTCTTTTACCGCTAGGACCGCTGCACGTCACTAGATTTCCAATGTTTACATAATTGAAACTTATTTGGGGCACCAAAAATCCAGTATAGCAGCTATGGAGAGTGTCCACTCCTATAATATATCTCCGTGTTCAACCAACACGGACACTTTCTGGATGCTAACCTAAGGTGACCATACGTCCTCGAAATTCGAGGACAGTCCCCAAATTAAGATTTTTTTTTTCATTTTGTCCCCAAATGTCCCCAAATTTAAAGATTTGTACATTTTCCCCTGAAAGTTTCCCTTTAGTTTATTTCTTTCAGAAAAAGCTGAAGAAATAAGAAAAATAAACCAACTAAAAACGCCATTTACTCAGAGAAACAATGAAATTCGATCTCTGAAAACCTTTGTTGTCATTGTGTGTGTGGGGTGTACAGACATTCAATAAAGTATCCGACTATGAGCCAAATTTCCCCTTTCAGTTTTGTTAATGATTAATCACCTTTCATGAAGAAACATGCTCTAAATATGAAATTGAAGTACGAAAATTTTCTTGCCCTCGAATACTTTTTTTGGAGGGTGTACATGGTAATATGTTATATCCTCGAAAATATTTTCTAGTGTCCCCAAGTTTTGTTTAGATACGAGGACAATGCTTGATTTGTCCCCAAATTACCGTTTAGAAATATGGTCACTTATGCTAACCCGATATCCAGACGGAACAACGGTTTAAGACACCACCTCCTATATACGGTAGGCCTGAGAACTAAAGTTTTTACGTCATCACTAGGTCTTCTAAGATGACGTCATCACAGTTTTCATTTCACAATGTAAAACTTTTTAAAATTTCTGGTGGATGACACTAATTTTAGAGAATATCTTAAGTTAACGATAAAAATTAAAATATCTTTCTGATAAAAAATTATTTATTGTGATGCATTTCTATATCATATTATATAATTAGTGATAGTTAAAATTTCCTATTTGTCGTAAAAATAAATTTTCTATCTTAAATCATTAAAATGTTTTATGCGGGAGTAAATTCACCACAAACTTTGACAAGTTTTATTTTGTGAAAATAAATGTGTGACGACGTCACTTTAGTTAGCCTAGTGATGACGTAATAGCTTCTGTTCTCAAGCCTTGTCTATCTAAGAGGTGGTGTTTAAGGCCACGGGTATGTAACGCCACAAAGAAACAAACACTGGCTGCAAAGGGTTTAAGAACAGAATAAAAGAATAACAAATGGACACTCCGGGGTTTCTAACCCAACCTCAAGAAGGAGGCGGTTTAACACGGGGATGGAACACCACAAAGAAACGGACCCTGGCTGCAATCAATCCCAAACAATAGACAGAACCTGCAGTTTAAAAACAGGGATACAGAATAGTAATTCGAAACCTACCAGCAGACGAAATCAACGCTTAAGAACACTGTGATAGAAAAACACAAATAAAATGTACACTACCTGCATTCGAACCCAACAAATAGAGGAAAACATCAGTTAAAGTATAATACTAGACTATGGACATTCTCCCCATTCAAACCCAACCTCCAGACTGAACAATGGCATAAGAAAACAGTTAAAGAATAATACTACAACATGGACACTTCCTGGATTCTAACCCAATTTCCAGACGGAACAGCGGTTTAAGAACACAGGTATGGAACACCACAAAGAAACAAACCCCGACTGCAAAAGGTTTAAGAACACAGTTAAAGGATAATACATGGACACTCCCTGAATTCTAACCCAACCTCCCGGCGGAACAAAGGTTTAAGAACATGGGGATGAACGCCACAAAGAAAATGAATCTGGCTGTAACTGAATCCAACATCAAAGAAGTTTTACTTCAATCGCGCGTAAAGATTACACGCACACACTTTTTTAAAATTATAATATATGAACAATGAAAATAATTCAAATTTACATTTCTATCGAAATTAATTTAAACTTCTTTTCAATTATTCGAAATGCTCTATAGTCGAAATAGCATGCTAGCATGGAAAAAAATAATCAACCGCATTCCGTAAACAGTACTGTTAATATTACAAAATCAGAACTGCCAAGTCTCCGGCTTTTTTCGGGAGATTTACCACCACAATTTTTAGACAGTTTTATTTTGGATTAAATTTTTGGACTTATTTTAAACATAAATCTGTAAGTAAAAATTAGTGGCGGGAAATCTCCCGAGAAAAGCCGGAGACTTGGTATTTTTGCAAAATAGTGCATAATTCCAACTATTTGTGTGAATTAGTTATTATTTAAAAAAGATACTGTTTAAAAAAAGTGGTTGTGTTTCGTTATATTGGCAACTGTAATCGAATATTTCCATGCAACGTTTCACTATCTGTTTCATTGACATTATGTAACTATATTCATTTATTTCAGATTACTTAAAACAAAATTTGTGTTTGAAAGGGGGGAGATATTTAGAACTTTTCAGAATAAACCAATCATAATCTTTTTTCTGGAAAGGAAAGGTTATTGCGTGGGACCCAAAATTTTTTCTTCAGACCTGGGCCCACAGTTGTCTTGATCGGGCTGTGCTACTAACGCACACATGCGCACAACATAAACTCAACGATATCGATTCACAGCGCCATCATGACGGGCAAACTTCGTTTATCTGTTTCAGAATACTTCAATGATCGTCCTATATCTATGGGAAACAACAAGAAAGTCAAATCGTTTGATCAGCTTCATACATTTATACGTTTAGTTCTAATCTACCACAATACCTAAACACTATGTACATGAGGTGTCCGGGCACGCTAGATCCGTAGTTGCTAAGATTCACCCGGCGATCGCTACCAGGTTTTGATGGGGTCTATGTTCACTTTTGATTAAGAGAAAATTCACCACAAATTTAAAATAGATATACTTTGTGAAAGTAAAACTGTGTTAACGTTAAACCTTCAGTTTTAAGGTTCTGCTTGTTTGTGTAATTATGGCAACGGTACGTTAGGGAGGTCTGCCGAGGATGGGGCCATGTAAGTTGGTATGAGGACTTTCTAAGGGGTTCTAACGCAAATTCTCGTTATATCTGGAGAAAACTTTAGACCGTTAGATCAACAGCCGAGCGATGGGACCTTCACATTTTGGCCGTCTACTATTTTCAGTGATATAAGTAAGTCTTTCTACATCTAGAGGTGTTGCCAGTGTCCAGGAACTTAAAAAAAAAAACTTAAGTATAAAATGCATGCATAGCTGACAATTTTTTCTTTTTAAAATTACCCCCCATTATTTTCAGAAAAATTTCATCATTAAAATTTTGGATTTGCTTTAATATTAAAATATGCCCAAGAAAATAGTAGTAGATCATTTTCCGAAAAAAACTGTAGAAGTTGGAAAGTTATGTTAAGCGGACGTTAACGCCTACCGTCGCGAAAGGGTTAAAGTAGCTCTATTTGTGGAAGATTCTGTGTAACTCTGATGCCCATATGCAGCGGCTTCCACTAAAGTAGCAGAGCATTAAGCCGATATTATCAGTAGCCACTCAGTTGAGTACATCTGAGCATTATACCAAAAATTTCAACTCCTAATGATATTCATCCCATTCGTTTTGATGATCGAGATGTTCAAAGTTAATGCGTATCAAAACATACAGATAACAAGTAGAACCCGCTCAGTTATTCCAAAAATAGTAGCTTGATCGCCGAATTACATGCCGGAAATATTCATGTCTATTCTTGCTTCGTTTGATCTCAAACACCGCCTTCATTTGCTCCTAAAAACCGCATTTAAATCGTTTAAAATGGTGCTTCACATGGTATTTTAACCACAAAGTGCTTATAAGTCAAGCGCAGCCGCGGCGAATTTCCTTAAAATCAGTCATTTTAATGCATGGGTGAGCCCGCTACAATCTTCAGAAGCACCGAACACGCTTAACGGTGCAATTTGCAAGCATTTTTGAGCGGATATAAAGTGTAAAATGTGCTTCAAAGCTGTGGAAATTACAATAGACTGAAAAGAAAATTATGCGAAAGAAAATAAAAGAATCTAAATGCATATACAAATTGCGTGCAGTTGCTTATAAAAACGGTGTTCAGCCATTTTAAAATATTACAGATAATTGTATTATTTTCAGTTTGTTATTTCCTTACATGGTTTATTCTTAAATCAACACGAAAGAGTTCACGCGATACCTTTATAATGCCTTTGGATAAAACTTGTTTTAAATGGAAGTTTTTCATAACCGGGAAAAACTTCGGAACGGAGTTTTCCCGTGCGAACACACCCTATATAAATTTAACAGGTTGTACACTCTAGCTTTCTGTAACTAATAGTGCATATTCTGCCAGTACATTTCCCGTAATTTTGCGATTTCTTTTTTACTGTAAAATAACGGCCCATTAGAAGATATTAAGCAAATTAGCAAAAGTACGAGCTAAGTATGCCTTGCAGTGGACTAGACGCTAAGTACCGTAAGCTGATGCAGGTAAAATCTGTTCGTGGCTCCAGTGTCCTGCATCTTCACACGATACCTCTGGGGGTGCCGATTTCAGATGCTAGGTCTCTCATCTGGAATTGGTTCAAAATTAGGTGACCACTCATAGGGGACAATGTTGGTCTACCTACTGAAATGATCAACATCTGCGGCCCTCATTGTGGTCACGCCTCCAGTAGTCCGCTGAACCGGCCGTTTTAGAAAGAAGAGAAAAAAAACTTGTTAAGTATCTTTAGGATTTATGTTACCTTACAAAGTTCTTAATTTATTTTATCTTTTAACACCAGCTTCTTTTCTTTCTAAATAAATAAATGAATAAATAAAAATGTCATTCTACTTCGCTCCTGGTTGCAATTTGAACGTGAAAATGTTCATTTTGTTCAGCTGTATTTCAAATAAAGATGACATCCGGGTTCGTAAGTGAGAAAGAAAGAAAAAAAATTAGCTTTTTTTTTCTAAAACAATGCATCTAAACGCAACCTTAACCAACCAGCAACAACTACTAGTTATTGAAACACGCAGTTTTTACCTGTACCCCAGGCTACTTCCAAACCGTCAGTTGTTTTTTAACAGGAAATAAAACCAAAACAACAAAAACAATCGGCTGAATGTCAAACAGCTTCGCCGCATCTGTAACTTTGGAATCGTTATCGTCTCTTTTAACTTTATTTTTTCTTATCTTCCTTTACCCGTTTACGGACAGTGTGTAGATAACTTTTAGACCGTGAAATGATAAGAAGAAGCATAAAAAAAAAGAACTTTAAAAGAATATAAAAGAAATTTTCCGCACTGAATATTTAAATTTAACACCAGAATTCTTTCATTTTTCCATCGAAGCCTTAATTTAGTCACAAATGGAGTTGTTGAAGTATACGGGCTGAAGTTAATTTTCTAGGAATTTAAAAGTGAGGAAGTTATTAAAAGCAGACTATGTACATAATTTATGTTTTAGGAACTCGAGATGATTAACCGAATAATACAAATGGCTTTTTTGTAACTGTGAATTTTCTAAATTGGAATATTTCATGGGAATTTTAAATGTTTCTGAGAGGTAATAAGCTTTAAAATATTTTCGTCAATTCAATTTTGATTTTCTTTTTCTTCTGGAGATTAAAGATAAAAGTATAATCAATATCGAGTAAGTAGTTCAAATAATAATTACAAAAATCTATCATTATAGACTTTATTATTTTTTCTTTCTTTATTTACTTTGTGAGGTTGGGAAGGGGCAGAGCTAAGTGGAATATTATATTCAATACAGTGTTTATAATCAAGGACAGGCAGTCCACATAAACTAATTCCCTGTCGTAAGATTTCTAATTAATTAAGCGCATGACGTGTCCCATATCAAAATCAATAAACAATCCAAAAGAAAACTGTACTCAAGAGGGATGTTGTGCTGTTACATTTCATGCATAAAGAATTTATCAAGTTTACCTTTACATGCACCAACAATTCACGTACAGCATCATGAAAAATAAACTTACCTGAAAAGAAAAAAAGAAAATGGTTAAAAATCAGCTATATAAATAATATTATCAAACAAACATTATAAGTCTACGAAATGCATTTTCAGATGAATAAGAAAAAGATATTTAAATCATCAGGAATGAAACCCACAGTGATCTCTCTAAAACCCTAATAAACAGATGAAATCACACTGAGAAGTCTAAAGTATAGGAAGACTGTTGGCTTCCAGGGCCTTATTATCGCATGGGCAAATCGGGACTTTGCCCAGGGCCCCAACTTCAAATGTTGTTCTGAAATAATCTCTTTTACATCGAAATTTTATGAAAAATAAAACAAATTTCATAGATGGGGCCCTTAAATTCATCAATGCCAGGGGCCTCTGTTGGCCATAATCGGGCCCTCTTGATTTCGAACACTTCCCAACAAATATTTAAAGAAATTGCTTATCCATTCTATTTGTCCGTCTGTGCTTTAACTGCCGTTAATAGACACAGATTGATGCTCAATTTATATTGCTGTGGACTATCTATCTTGCACCCTAGTAAAAAATAAGTAAGTAGCACCTCCTCCCCCTTTAAGAGACAGAGGAAGACAAGACTTCGGTTATTTTAGGTCTATGGGCAATTATTGTTGTTCAATGACCGTTTTATAGACGTTCTATTAAAAAAAATGTAATATGCACAATACTGAAGTTTACAAAATAATTCTCACGCTCGGACATAGTTTACGTAACATCTAATGCAGCTCACAAGGATAAACAAAAGTATTATCATGGCATCAGGTTATAAGAACAGTGATTAATATATTTCCGAATCTTATTTGGGCTCAACTCGCTCATTCGCATCGGCATAGCGAAGGGGGGGGGGCACAGGGAAGCATGCGCCCCCCAACTTCATTTAGAAAAATCTTTTTTAAAACTTTTTTTTAATAAAAAAGCATAGTTCTTTTTTATTCTTGATTATGGTATGTGGCCTACCCTCCGGATAATGAAAAAAGTAAAGTGAAATCTTTTTGCCACGTTACACCTACGTTCGTTTGTGTTGTTCAAAATCGCGGCGCCAATGGTTTCCCTTCTGTGCCTACTGCTTATTGCTGGACATGGGTCTCTAAAAGGTCCCTTTGTGACTAAACTTTTAACATGCCAGCAGGTAGAATACAGTCGAACGACAACAACGGAAACACCAGCTTTTAACCCTTTAACGCGCGGTGTCCTCGCCGTGAGGACACATCACGTCTGACGTTTAGACTGTTGCCAGTCACGAACAATAAATTTGATTTCTAAGAAAATACTCGGGGGTGACATAGTTACCCGAGAATCCTTTATTTTTTAGCACATCATTGCCCGTAAAAGTTATCGATTATTAGTAAAATTATCAGGATTATTTTTAACAGCACTGACATCTGCTGAGAAGAGGAAGAATAAGGTGGAAATACATTGATATAGAAGAACAACTGGATAGACTGCCCAATGCTGAATAAAGGCAGGCGTTGCCATCGCTCGATTTAACTATCAGCAAGATGGCTGTCGATCACGCGTGTCTGTCGGCCAGAATGTTTAGTAATTTAAAAGGTTGGCGGTTGATCATGGTCTCTGTGGCAAGCGTTAACCGCGTGCCACAGAGACCATTTTTTGACACACCAGGCTGTGAGCGCGCGTAGTCAGTGGTAGTTAAATCGAGTGATGGCAACGGCTGCCCTTATCTCATCATTGGAAAATCCCCACCATTTCCCCCAAACCCTTTGAAATCAAATTTTCAAAGGCTTAAAGAAGAATTAAAAGAGAGAAGTTGTTCCGTCTTCATTATTATTATTATTATAAAGACTTTGCTATTCACGTTTATTTTTTTCTCTTTTAAACTACTACACTTTCTGGAGTCGGGGAAAAAATCGATTTTCCGGTTTTTATAATTAAAGCGTATTCTATAGAGAATGAATATCGAACACACTTGATTTTATTGATCATTTTACAGTCGACGCTCGCTTTTACGAATCCTTAGGGAACCCTCGAGTCGCAAAATACTTTATGGAACATGGAAGTGTAGTCAAGACTACCGACTTGTCCGTAAAATCGCAAGTGTTCAGAAAAAAAAGGTTCGTAACAACGAGCGTTGCCGTTTACTCTAAAAAAGTAATTAAAAATAGCAGGTAATGGAGCAAAACCGATTTTCTAAAAGTACAGTATACCATGATCTAGCATGGAAAAAGGTCCTGCGTCATGATAAGGTTAATAATACGAAATTAACGATACTTAGATTGTCAAAATAGGCATATGTATTATCTCTATCTGCCAATTATTGCCGAGGCTGAAATCTATTAATATGTTTGGACTTTTTTCAAAACTCATATCTTAAACGAAGAATTGTATGGGCTATTATTTTTAACGACCCAGTCGCCTCTAATCCGCGCCAGTTCAAAAGGAAATAAGTTGCAAGCTATTCATCACTTTGCAGTCTCAATATCGATCAAATCATTGGACTAACCCCCCCCCCTCCCCCTATATGCGTCAAAAGCTATTGTCTCAAATATCCTACACGTATTAACCGGGTTTATTATATGGTGTCCTTTACCCTGATACACTCACGCCATGCTTTTGTGGTGCTAAAAGACTTTCATAATAGCATCAGTCACTATAGCTTAGCGGTTCGCAACGCCTTAATTAGGTTAATATCGTAATTATGCACCACAATCTAAAAAAGAAATGGCTCCTTTTTTTTTCTTTAATATTCCCAACAATAGAATCATCTACCCCCCTCTTTCCCCAGCTTCCGCCTGTTTTCCTGATCCAATTAACAATCCAGAAATCTCGTTCGGGAAAAAGCTGCAAAACAAATCAAGGAGGATAAAATAAACACAGCTTGGGAAGTTCAGGTTCAGTGTATATAAAAATATGCAGACGATGATAAAAACAGAAAAAAAAGAAGTGCGTTTATTATGGCGGTTCTTTATTTTTCAACAGGTTTAAGAACAGGTTTTGGTTATTTAATGAAGCGGACTGGCTGGAGAGGAAGGAGGAATCATTTTCACAACGCAGTGTAAAAGAAAAGAGAGTAGTCGAGTGTCACGTGTTTTGATTTTTATATCAAAGGAATTGAATAAAGATTTTTCTGGTTTGTTTATGTTATCTTTTCTCTTCAGAAGTGGAAGTACGATAGCCTTTCAGTGAAAACTACAAAAAATGATAATGCACACAGATTGGGCTAATAAGAGCCTTGCTCGACTTGCAAAGGAAAACAAATCCTTTATCTTTTGTGTGCCTATTGTTGTACCTTTAGGGAAGAAGAAGCTTTTGGACGGGAATTATTCAAATTATTTTAAAGTTAAAAATCTCTTAACAAATTTCGTTTTCCCTCGGTCTTCCACTTCAAGGGGTAATTTGCATGTGCACAAAAGCATCTTTTATCTCTCTCTCACTTTTTGCAATTATCTAATTTTTCGTTTTATCAACAAATCTTTTCAATTTTAAGTGCTTTCAAAAAGGAGATAGTTTTAAAATGCTTGTGTAAAATTCTATAATTAATCTTCCTACTAAATAGCACAGTGGAACGTACTCCCAAATATGTTGATTGTTATGGTCTGTAAGTTTTTCAAACGAACTCGTCATTATTTGGCACCTGCCACAGCATGCACAGTATGTTTGATGAGTACCTGAGCTTTTAATTTAAACCATAGACGATGTCGCTCCATCTATTAAACGGGACAGCTAAATCTTTAATTATTTCAAACGTACTTTTTTTCCATGTAAACCGGATGTCAGGCGTTAAACTTAACGCTTTTCTATGGCTGGAGTTTAGTGTTTATATTTCTTATAAATTAATTTTCTTATATTTAGCTTTTGACTGGAGTTTGGTGTCACAAAAACACAGCGGATCCAGAATGGATGAAAATATCGTACTAGCTCAAACAACCACAGCACACCATTCAGAAAAATGAGATTAAAAAATAACTGCATATAATGGTTAATACCTGTTATAATAAAATATGCATTTAATTCCTGTGAGATAGGTACTTAACATCATCTCATTCAAACGCTTAAGTTTAACATCTTTCATATGTTTCGGAAAATACAGATGTGCTTTTCTGACGCTGCGACTGTTCAATCGCTGGTGCTATGTCTTCTATGGTTTGAATGAAATGATTAGTATTTTATTTGTGCAACTTCTTTTAATATCTTGCCGACTTCATAAACATCCCTCCTCCAAATACACAGATTTTAAAAGTATTGTTAATTGCTGATAAAACAACCCCTCAGACAATGAACTGTTTCTTATAATGTGACAGGGAATAACTAGCTTGTCGTAAAAATTAAGACCTTTGGTGGAAATTTGTTAAGCTACTAATTTTTAACAAAACAACTAATTGAAATTTACCCAAATAGCTTACTTTTCTTACAATTCTTACATTAATTGTGATTTCAAATGATGGTAAAAAGATATAAGCTCATGTGCTTATGTTATTTTTGTGAATTGAAAAACATGTATGCATGCCTTTTAGTACAACATTTGGTTATTGTATTTAACTTGTATTTAGCTTAGTTTTCTCATTAAATGAATGATAGCTGTCGACTTTTACTATTTTTAAGAAGATTTTCTACCACACTGAATTAGTACTTTGTTTCCTTATGTCATTTTTTATAAAAAGAACGCACATATCTTCATAGCTGCGAAATTCTACACATCATGTAATTTTTGTCTTACAAAATAGCGAAATTTCTGAAATTCGCAAACGATTTAGCTGATTAATTAAAAAAAGTTACATAAAAATATACTGTTTACACAAAGTGGTAAATTATATGCCCGAGACTGTTTCATCTATGTATCTTAAAATGACAAAATAGCGACTAGTGACAAATTTTCCGCAGGTGATTAGATATTGAGTAATTTAAATTTCAAAGCTACTGGAGATTTGAGACACTTTTGATATAAACTGTGAAGAAACAAGATTCATTGTGCAAAAATGTGGCAAGATATAAAGAATGTTTAGACACCATGAAGGTTTTTTTCGAGGCAATTATATTAATGAATCAATTACATTAATTATGACAGGGCAAAAGCACAAAAATATATAATAATTTTCCAAACGCAACCTTCTGAGCTGTATGTATACGCCTTTATTAGACTTCAAGTGCAGACAAATAAAAGAAAAGCACACAAATCTAGAGGCGGGGCAAAAAAAAAGGCCTCACCCATTTCTCAATATTAGTATATTCATTATCCAAATAGATAATAAATTTCACAAAACTGCATTTTTTTTCTCTTTTAACAAAGAAAAACTATTCAACTTTTTATTTCCATCTGAAAGTAAACAGCTTTCGTCGGGAACAAAGAAAAATAAATCAACTTATTTAATTTTCTTATATTTAGCTTTGCGAAACTTTTATTTTTCCAAGACCAGTATGGTTTCTTTATTTCTTACTTTTTTCCAGTCTCGGAAATAAAAGAATATAAGGGGGGTTTAATGGAATTACCGTTTGACACAAATGGCCATCGCCGTAAGAATATTTATTAACGTAAAACCTATAATTACGTCGATTATACGTTGGCGGTGTTCCAAGAATGTTGATACATACACGTAACGACTCGCAAGTTGTGTGTCCTTGGTAGTGTAATAATAATAATATCAGGTGGTCTTTATATTTGAGAAAAGGTGGACCTGGGATTCTTTCCTTGTTTATTAGGAAAGATGCAATTCTGTTTCTTCTTGGGGTGATCTGGTAGATAAAACGGTTTAGCCTTGGGTGCAAATTATGAGAGCAGTAATGAGAAATCTAGTTAGCCGCGTCGCTTCGTAGATTGTTGTGGAAAACTGTAATTTTCTTTTAACACGTTTAATGAAGTAGACGTGTAACACGTGTCTGTGTTAGATTCATATCGCGTGTCCCGCAGGAAAAGTCAGACAACTCCAAAAACTTCATTTAGAGTATTATTCCGCTTGCGTCTTAAGGAAAGTGCAATGGAAGAACGAGTTCAGGTAGTCTCTTCTACGTTAATAAAACTACCGCGAGATTTAATAGCGTAGAATTAGGTATTGTTGCTTACTCTTTCTTTTTCATAACAACAAGTTCCACAGTTTGCCTGTTCAAAATCACTAAACTTAGTAAACTAGCTATTTTATTCTTTCGACAAACTCTAAAATTAGATATATTTTGTTCAATAAATCCTTATGCTTTAACGAAAAGCATAATTGCTAACATTAATTTAACTAATTTAACATTAAATTAACCACCTTTTACGTACTAGAATTTTTTTTTAATCATACCTTACCTGGACTTCCCTAAAAGGCTGTTATATTATGTTAAGAATGACTCTTTGCAAAAAGTGGTTGATTGTATTTCATATACGCTCCCAGAAAGCACATCAAACTTGCAGTAAGCTTGATTTATCAAGTCAGTAAAATTGAATTAAGCTTGAAAATTTCAAGCGTGTAAGCTTAATGAGAGCTTGTATCAAGTGTTCAAGTTTACACTTGCCCAACTTGCATTAAGCTTGACATAGCAAGCTTAGTTAAAAAAGTTTTCAAAAAAAAAATACTTAATACATGGGCGCCGGTCGACGAACTCGCACCATATATTTTATTTTTCCACGAATTTTCCCTCTACGCCGAAATCTCAAATTATTGTTATCTGTTTCCGTCTAGTGTCCGCGGTTGGGATTGATCTTGGGACCTAAGGTGTGGGAAGCCAGCGTCCTAACCACCACGCCAATCTCGCTGGCGTTGAAAAGACTAAAGTTTGAAGTGACTGTTATGGTTGTCACGCAATTTTTTGGCGATACTGATCAGTATTGCACGTCTTTTATTTTTCCATGGGATGAATCAAAATTTGAAATAATGTTATGTGTGATTTATAAACTTTACTAATGTGGAAATAAGCATAATATAAACTTAAAAGCAGCACACGTTTTAAAGCTTACAATATCGCAACACTCATGTTTTGCAATATTGGCCAAAATCGAGACAAACGACTGATTTTGGAATCAATTTTGTAGTATTTTTTGTATTTTACTTTTAAGAATTTCAATATTTGGAAATATAGAATCTTTTTTTTTTTAAATTCTATGGTCAAGTACATTTATGACTAATGGTAAATTATTTGTTATGTGGATGTGGCTTTCCAAATCAAGCAGTCATCAAGTTGTATTCAAGCTTGACAGTTCAAATGACTTAAATTCGGCGGGAAAATATTTGCTGACTCATTTTTTTTTTTTTTTTTTTTTTTTTTTTTTTTTTTTGTAATCTCCAAGCTTGCTGCAAGCTTAAAATGAATTGAACTGTCAAGCTTGTATTAATACATCAAATTCAAAGAAATGTCAAGTTTGATTTAAGCTTATGTGCTGTCTGGGTGGCAGGTATGCCTAAAACAATTTATTCCCGTTCTGTTTTGGCATGCAGACGATATTTTGACTTAAACTGATGATTTAAGATTATTCTGTTTCTTCCCTTGAGAAAGGCATTTTTGTCCATTGCTTGGATTCAAGAACCTAAATCATTTTAAATAATTTTATTCCCGAAAATCCCCAAGCATGGTAACCATGTTGCTTTTTTTTTCTTTTGTTTTCTGTCAAAATATTCTAAAATAAATCGAGTGAGGAAATTTATTGACTGATTTAAATATCTTGAATTTTTACTGCTTTCTTTTTAATACATCACGTATTTGCATGTGTTCTGATTCCTGAGTAAATCTTGTCGAATGATGTTTTGAAGTAGCACTATAACTCAGGCGCGTAGCCAGGAAAATTTTTCGGGGGGGGGATATGCGCCTGGAAAATATTTCGAGGGGAGACATGAACTTATATGTGTATAAATAGACGGAATTTCATCACTAATCCAAACATTTCGGGGGGGGATATATCCCAATATGCCCCCCCCCCCTGCTATAACTTACAGTGAGGTTGACGAACTTTTTTTTTCTTCTTTTCATGACCATCATGGTGGACCGTAATCCTAAGGTAAAAGTTTCAAGAAAGGGGCGATAAGTAGGACGAAGGGACGAAGCATATTTCTCCCCTGTTTAATATTGAACCCAGGATCTCATTATTTGATAGGATGCAGCGAGAAGATACTCCATTTATGACCAATGTTGACTTCCACAATGGTTCTTTGAACTCTCTGCTAGGACCCAACGTTACGCTTGCGCAATCGCGTTCCGGAGAAGAGTTGTTCAAGGAACCAGATGCAACATCGGTCAAAGATGGAGAGTCTTTACCGTTGCGTCTTCTCAATGATAAAAGGGAACAGGTTATATAATTGGGTTCAATAGTGGGTTTAAATGCTCTCAAAGGGGGTGCGATCGTCCTATATCGCTCCCCAATCGGATCTGCCACTGGCCTTGATGTAAATTACGAGACCAGCAATGAGAAATCTATTCATCTGCGTTGCTTCATTGATTGTTGTGTAAAACGGCATATTTGATACTTTTAAAGTAGTGGAAGTGTAATTCGTGTTTATGTTGGATGTGTCTCTCAAGAAAAGAGGCAAAGAAGGTTTAGTGCAAAGAATGTCTACAGCGGGGCTCTGTGCATGGAAAACCAATGGTTTAGTTTTATTTTAATTTAGTTTTAAAAAACGTCCCAAATTAATTAATAAATGTCCAAAAACTACTGAATAAATGGTGAAATTCTTTGTCCTTGTTTTGCGTAATTTCTATTGTTGAACTTACTGTTTTTGCATACAAAGTGCCACATAGTGGATATTTTTGAACTAAATTTTTCAAAAGTCATCTTTGATCACATCTCGCGTAAGTTCGTATGACAAAGTTTACGTCAATCTCTGCTCCACCGTTTCAGTTGCAGAATACTGTTTCTAGGGGAGGGTGTGTGTGTGGGGGGGGGGGAGATATGAGAGAGATTAATTGTAACCACTCAGCATTTTAATGAATTTCATTCGAAATAATCATTAAGCAATTGAAATTAGCATGCAGTGTTACTAAGGTCTTCATATATCAAAATAAATGTAGACTTCGTACGAAATCAAAGCGAAATATTTTAACATATTGTGCTAAAGCAACAACAAAAAGAAATGTCGAATTCTTGCTGTATAAAAGTAGCAATGTCTGGAAGAAGCGCATTTTCCCCTTCCGAAATTGGAAACCCGCTTCTGCCAATGATAAGCACATCTTTTCAGACTACTTTCTTTTGTTTTTTGTTCTGCAGAATACATGGAGAATTGACAGTCTGTCAAACGCAGAAGGTTAACGTGGTATTTCAGATCGAATGTATTATTTTTATCCGGACAAAATCGCGTTCTTCCTAAGTTTCGATTAAATCGCTCTCAGTGAGGATGCGCACGGTACAGTCTGAACTGGATTACTGGGGTCCTGGTTATCGCGGGAGAAAAAAAAAGTTTGAAGGTCCCTTAAAAAATTTAAAAAGAAAAAAAGAAATTGAATCCACGATTGATTTGTTTAATTCCTTTGTTTCAAACATGTTATGGCCTCTGTTTTCGGAATTTTCGTTGTTGTGGGTTTGAAAGAATGAAAACGGACAAACTACAATCCGAACTTGATTATATTTTTACTAATGAGGTGAGTTTTTGGAATTACAAATCAATTAAAAAATATAAAATAAATAATAACCGGTTGTGCAGGTTAATTTCTAAGTTTCATACATAGACAGAAGAGGTTCCGCCATGTCTGCACTGCACACAGGTGGCCGAGAAAGAGAGGGGGTCTAATATACTCTCTGTTTTTATTCCATACGAGTGTAAGTCAAAATTTATCCGCAATGTTGACGTAAATCTTCTTACAATGGTCATACTGACCTCTGCCCTCTTTCGTTTTATATGGTAGTTCCTTTAGAAGTACGCACCAAAGAGGAACAAAGAGCAGAGGTCCAGTTTTTGTTATTGCCGCCCAGGTGGTGTAGTGGCTTAAGAATCACCCAATCTGGATTCGGGTTCGAACCCCGGCTTGGGCATAGATGTTAACTTGACTGTCCCTTCATAGGAGTTAATGCTGGCCACCCACTGAGTGCCCCCATAATAAAATGACCGCAATACTTTAGCGCAGTTCTAATGAGCAATACTTAATCGGTAAATACACGCACGTTATCTCTCTATTCTAAAAAAAAGTAAAGGCCGCTGTCGCCACCGCTGTCAAAAGCTTGTTAGCGTATCTCCTCCTAAACCGTGGGGATTTGAGTTTCGACTAAGGTGCCCACAGATTCGAGAAATTCCGAGGAACCTGCTAAGCTGATTTAAATTTCGAAAATCGAATTATTTTAGAAGATATTAATAAAAAACTGAAAAAATAAACCGAACGGTTGCCAGATTTGGCATAAAATCATTCATTCCTTTGCAACAAAGCGTTTTCAAGTATCTAGAATCGCGTGAAATTTACAAACATGAGTTAGAATTCAAAATAAAAACTATATGAAATAAGTAACTCAAAATGTGTTACACAAAATTGACAATTTTCAAATAGTAAGTTCGCTTAGACAACAGGAGTTTAGAATTAGCGATTATTCAATTTTCCAAAACAGAATAACTAATATCTTGAAAAGGAAAAATAATTAAAATACAGATTATTTTAAAGCCGGTTCGGTCCAGCTGGATTATTTGCTACCAGTAGATATATTTGGCGGTGTTAACTATGCCATTATAGCAGTTACAGTACACTTTGGATATTTGCTAGCGCGACGAGATGGTATAATTCGTGGTGCTAAGTACGCCAATCTGCAAACGATTATGTAAATGAAAATATGGATAACGGTTTTCCGGTAACCTTACATGTACAGTAATTATAGGTTGTGAGCATGTGTAAATCGCCAAATAAGGAAAAGTCACCATTGGTGGCAAGCTATTCTATCTGTTCCGTAGCTTTTATTAATTTTACATGTACGCAAGTCGCCAAATAATGAAAAATCGCAATGGATGGCAAATTCGAAGGGTGTCCAATAGGTTTTACATTATTAAAAATACAGCTAAAACAGATGTTCTGATTTTATTATGCTTTAGCTCCTAATTAATATAACTTTTGAATGGCAACATTGAAAATCATTGTGTTTCTGAAGAGTGCAAGTAATTTTTCCAGCGATTTTAACAGTCCGCACTCCAGGTGTATAGTATAGCTCAGGACCCGTACAACACGGATTCCCATAACAAAATATCTTCCGTGTTATGAGGGGGACGGGGTCTACTGTAGTGTGAGTTTAAATTTTTATGTACCAATGAACATGCAAGAACCATGCGTAGCTCAGTAACATTCTATCTGATCCAATCTTCGGGTTTTGTCTGTTGAAATTATGTCTTTTTTACGAATAAGCCTGATTAGGGGCCGAATGCCTCATACAAAAAGCGAGCGTAGCGAGTCTGGGGGCCTTGGCCCCTAGTTAAAAAAAAAAAAAAAAAGTTTTAGCTGTCGGAAAGTGTATCAGGGTCCGCAATCCATCAAAGACTTTCTGCACAACAGGGGAACAGTGTCTTTCTGCAACATAGTATCTACGAATTAATTAAAAAATTCAATGGTCTTCCGTCTTCTTCCTCATGCGTAACATTTCTGCAACCATTTTTGAATTTTAAAATGAAAAATGTAAACGAGCAGGGCTACACATTTTTTTCTTTCTTTTTTTTTTTTTTTTTTGCAGTTTTATTGCACCAAACAAGGTTGGAAATCAACCAGCACACCTGGTAAATAAACAAAAATCTAAACAACAATTTTTTAAAAATTTTATTTATTTATTTAAAAAAAACTCTTAGAAGTGGGAGTTTTTTTTATAAATATATTGTCAATAAAAATAGCTTAATGAGAATCTATTTTATTTATTTTTTGTAAATATTACAAACAAACGCCATTTACCATATTTTTTAGGACATTTGCATTCATTTAATTTCGATTACATAATTGTTACTTTCCAGTATTAAAAATAATTTATTTGAATAAACATTAGAAGTTCGCGAACAATCGCATTTCCCAATCAAGATCTCGCTCTCCCTTAGCTTTTATATTTTGATTGTTACTGAAAGAAAAATAAATTAATATGAAATACAATAACTACGTTCGTTAAATTTTTAAAAGAAAATAATTTTTCCATTTAAATAAACTTTCAGAAAAAATAAATTACATAATGGGAATATAAATAATTAATTTACGTAGAATAGACTTTTCAGACTTAGTTTTTTGTTTCTGATTACCGCATCTATAAGCAAATGCATTCTGAAATACTAAAAACGATAACAAAGAGAAAAAAAACTGGATTCAACTGTGAAAAGGGAAAAGATACGGAAAACAAAATTTCTTCATTTTCTTAATCTGTTTTCTTCCATTTAATCAAAATTTATAGCCTTTTTGCTTACATATATAAACGAAAGGATATATCTTCTTTTTTTCCCTTCAACATTCCTCGATAAAGAACAATGAACTATCTTATTCTTGTTTTTGTGTTCTATGCTTGATTTTCGAATGAATTCGGGAGTGGGGAGTTATGCTTTATTTTTTATTTTATTTTTTATTGACATCTTCAAAGGGATTAAGAAAGCAGCAAGTTCGTTTGCATTCTCTTTTGCGTTTCCTTTTATGGAATTTCTCTTTTAAAAAAATCTTTTTTATCTTCTGGAGGCTTTAAAGATTGAAGTTATTCGAACAGTAAGAAACATTAACAGTCTCTTAATCCTAAGCAGAGGATTTCAGATCCCCACCTTTTCCCCCGGCATTTTAAGTACAATAGTAATAATAATAAAATGAAAGTGGAAACAGATCGGAGTGTCAGATTTTTGTTTCAATCTTGAGTTCGATAGATCAACTTGTCTCATTGGATTAATCTCACTAGTCTCATTGGTTTCTAAAGCAAAGGAATTGAATGCAAACTTTTGAAGAATATATTTCGAGAAAAAAAAGAAAAACATGGGATTTTGTTATAAAAACAACAAATAAACAAATAAATAAAAATATCTGATACACTTTCATATTTTAAATATGCAAAGTGGCATAATTTTAAAAACGCATTATCCATGCGTGGTCCCTATTTTTCTTCCTTATTCAACTAAGATGGAAAGTGTATCATTATTCACGAGTGTGCCGTATTTTCCTTCCTTGTTCCTTAAAATAATTCTTTGGAATAGAAAATTTATATTAAAATTGCCTAATAAAACTGTTTTATAATTTTCGACTTGCATACTCCCCACTTTCAACATTTTATTCTCCTTCTCCCCCCACACGCATTCTAGCAACCCTACGGAAAAATGCAACAAAAATGTGTCCCGAAAATCGCTCCATAAAAATATGTCGACAGAAAAACCTGGAGTGAACAAAATAACGGTCTAATGCTTAAAAAAAAAAAAAAAAAAAATCAACGTGTCTTATGCAGAAGGAACAATTGATGCAAACTATCCACTGGGAAAGAAGAGTCGGCCAATATCATCAGAACAGCTCCACTTAGTAGTCAGAGATAAGAACGTGTTGACTGGGGAGCTCCTGAAAACTTGTCCCACATCTCCCACTCATTTACAGGTGCTAGCGATTACGGGGAGTGGGGGAGATAATTTAAAGTTGAGAGAATTTTAAGTACTAAATAGGCAAAATTTGAACTTACGTTAAGTTTAAATTCTCAAGTAGAAATTAGTGGTGAAAAATTTTATCGGAAAAGTTGGTATTTTTTCTAATGGTATTGTGATATGTTCTTAGAAGAGAGAAAAATTAATTTGGATGCCCCAGGTGGCGCGCGTTGCGTGTTATTGGCTTCACGAGAAAACCTTCTCCAAAAGACAAGAAAGTGGATGCTCACTATGCGGTGTAGAACGAGGCTTTACCTGATGGTAAACTTAACCTGGCTTTTTTCTCAGTCTGTGGGAACGCTACAGATAACCAAGACATCCTACAAACCCATTTACTGCCATATGCAGGGAGAATTGATACCGAAGTTGTAAATTTCAACAGGACAGCATCCCCATTTATGTTGCAAAATTCTCCTGGGAATGGTTTAGCGTATATTATGAAATGTCCGCAGCTGGCTGTGCCCTGCGTCAAAAAAGGGTCTCTAGATCTGTGGCACGCGATGAACGTTTTGATCGCCCGCCATCTTGCTGGTAATTAAGTCGAGCGATGGCAACGGCTGCCCTTTCTTCAGCATTGGGGAAGGGTTGCGCCTCAAAGGGTTAAAAACACTTACTGTCACGGGTAGTATGTTCAAGGTAATTTATTTTATGTGTTTCCCGATTTTTTTAGGTTGTTTTTAGATCAAGAAAAATCCTACAAAGGTTGGTACCTTCAAAAAATGCAATTCCTAAATTACGCTAGATGATTTACAGCTCAAGAGATCAGAATCATTTAAAAATAACCTGTACTATACGTCTTAATAGCATAATTTGCTTTACTCCCATGTAAGAGGAATACAAATCACCTGATGTTTAGTGACTACGACGTTATCAGTACAAACAACAACTTAATTGAAAACCGTTTTCTGCCCGTCCCCTCCAAAAAAGAGTTCTGCCATATCATTAAGAGAAACGCAATTTCGCCGAAGATACTCTCTATTGTAAATTACATTTCCCGAACATTCGATTTGGGTAGAAAACACACACACACAGATTTCGGAAGACCTGAATAATTGGATAGATTTAATTTACACTTAGCACTTTCAACTTGGCAGGATTCGCAATAATAACGTTAGATTTAACACGAAGAGTAACACTAGAATTAAGGTGAATGATTAGGTAGTTTGCTCGAATTATTCTGTTCTCCCTTGCATCGTAGGATTAGAATTGATTATTGCTTAAATTTCGAATGCGCCTTGTTTATTGCGTGTTGGGTTTTTCTTAATTCTCGCCGAATTTTAATCGAATCACCTAAGTAGCAATTCGATTTATTGATGAATAATATTGGATTAAAAGAACAATCATGCAATTAGTTGTGCCGCTAGGCTTTTTTCATCATTGTTGCAGGAGCTCCCCATTGCTGTGTACGTCTTACAAGTGCGAAGCGTTTCCGTCCTTACTCGGCGTCAATTTCCGAGAAACTACCCAGAAAGCAATTAATTTTATAAGTGAATAATGCTGGATTACGTGTGGAATACTCGTGAAGTTGTTTTACGAAGCATTTTCTGAGAATGATTATCTGTCGAAGAAATGGTTTGCTTTATTTGTATTTTAATTGTTTTCTTTGTCAAGCGATGTGCGTTTGCTTGAGCCTCGCGTGTATATCAGAATATTCTTTGACTGGTAATTTGTTTCATTGAGGGAAATGTTTTAATTTTAATTTACATGCTAATAATCTGGATAGATTTCCAATAAATCCTTAATGTTAAATAAATGTTCGAATTTAAACGCTTTAAATGATAATGCTCCGTAGCTGCCAACATTTCCGGAATATAATCAATCAGTTTTTGTAATTACAGTAGAACCTCGATTATCCGAAGTAATTGGGACCGAACCTACTTCGGATAATCGAAATTTTGGGATAATTGAGAATTCATCAATAATCATCTAGTTTAATATGTAGTAGCGTCATTGAACTGTTATTATGATTATTTTAACTCTACAGTCATAAGAGAGTTACAACTCAAAAAAAATTAAAATTATAAATGAAAATAAATTTATTTCTGAAACAAAAATTTACAATTGTTTAAATGGAAGCTTCATCTGGTGTAAATTGGTAATCCTTTGGCCGGGCAGCGCTATCCCGAAGTTTTTTAGAAGCATGAGTTCAGAGGAATCTTACAATCAGAGGGTGCAATAATATTGGATTGTTCTGGGACTCGGCAGTATGACCTTCCAAATCTCGAAATGGGGTGTGTTTTTGTTTAGAACAGGGATGTTTGAAAGTCAACTCATACCGAGAATTGTGCTTGCGAGAAGGAATTCTATAAAAGGGAATTCCAAAACATTTATCTGCACACGTAGTTTGGAAAGGACGGATTGCATACAAAAAGAATGTTAAAAAAAAAGTGAAGTGATAGTGAAAAAAAAAGTGAAGAAGAAACCGACTTCGGTTAACAGAGAGTTTCAGTTAATCGAGGTTCTACTGTAGTAATTTTTTTTCTTAAAATACAGCAATTTTTTTTAACATCTCAGATGTAACAGAAAATTAGGTCACCACTTTGTTAAAGTGCTTTTAAAATGCACTGTTTATGATTACTAATTATGCAATCTTCAACAATGAATATAACTCAAAAGTATTTTTAATATATTATCACATGTTACCGAAAAAATATTATTTGGAAACGATATTTTTAAGGTTGATTTATGATACAGTCTCAAACTATTTTTGCATAACGGAGTTGCATATATTTACAACACCTAATGAACCACTTTCTGTGTACACCACATCTTTCTAAAGTTTAACAAAATGGGAGGAACTGCAATCAGCTCGCATCTAATGCATGTACAGTTTGCAATATGATAATTCGAAAATTTCTATTTACAAAAAGTGGTTGTTTATATTTCGTGGATTTTGACAGCTCTGCCGTGTATTACAAATCTAATATTCAGCATTCCAGCTGTTTTAAATTTACTGAGTGGTTAAAATAATTAAAACTTCACAAAATAATACACATTAGAGTTTTAATCATTTTAGCTTTTAAACACTAGTTTCTTTTGGAGTGTTTTTTTGTTACAGGGTGGTTATAGCTAAATTTACTCAATAAAAAGCGTTCAGCACCTATATCGATTGAGCAGATTGCCACCAAATTTAGCTTATGGATTACACACAAGATGAGCGCAATGAAGATTTTTAAAAGATTAAGTTAAAAAAAATGTCCGCCAGTAGGCACTTTGCGTGATAAATTTAGCTCCATAAAATGACCCAAATTAATTTATAAATGCCACAAAACTCTTGAATAAACCTTCAATTTGCAAATATTAAAATAAGTTGATTTTACATGTTTAGGATATGATTTGTTATTTCCCGAAAAGCTCAAACTTTTGTACTGCGTGCTAAACGCAAAAATCATACACATAGTCATTAGCGTGTTACGGAGCTACTCACGGAGGAGTAGGTATTCTTGACATAAACATGAATGATTTTGTAAAATGCGAGATAACACAAATTTTCAATTTTTTTATAATATTTTATCATTTGTAAAATTCTGGTGGCTTTTACTGTGTTAACGTAGTCGTCTCATCAGTATGAAATTTTGTACAGATGAGCAGATAAACATAATAAAAATCGTATGCGGAATACTTTAATAAGGTGAAAATCCACCCACTCTCCAATTTCTATTTCCCATTTGGGAAAAAAAAAATTACTGACTTACCAAACCACCCAATAGTGACTGCTGCGGCAGTTCCTATATTCGTCGAAATGCTTCAGTATGCGGGATATTTCAGGGACTTCCAATAGAAATGGATGTAATTCAAGTAATCAAATAGTAATGGAAAGCTAATGATTTTAATCCTTACTAAGTCCCACAAAACTGAGCTTAAACAACTCAACTTTATAACATTTTAACGTCCAAAGCTCTGCGGAAATAACAAAAAAATTTGAAAATTTCAGGAAAGGGAAGTTAATCATGAAATGAATCTGAAGTCTCTTTTAAATTTTCTATGACTAAAGTGTCTAATTGAGAGCTAGCCAAATTTAGTTGGAAAATTATTTCACAAATTTAAAGTTGTGAAACAGATTAACTCAAAATACAGAAAACTTAACGCTGGTTAATAAGTGAAACTTAAAGGGGTACTTCTATGATCTTTGATTTCTCTATAAACATCACCTGCAGCCGTGTTATCCTGCAACTACAGCCATCTGTCACATTGCAAACAAAAACCTCCGCTGATAAACGTAACTGCCGCATTTACGCGTGGAGTTTAATCTGTATTTTGCAACTTATCCTTACGCGCATGAAGTGTAGTTTCTGCAAAACCCCTCAATGGCAGGCTCAATCGAAGAAACGTGATCGCTTATAGGAAAAACGGGCGCTGAGCTATCTAATTTATTGCATCAAAATGACAACTCTCTAGGGGGAGTTAATGTTTCAGATTGAGTATTCTTTTATCGTGGCTAAGTAAACACGAAAAAATGCAACATGACAACCAGTCTTAGAGATCTGCACATCTCCGATGTATAGTTTTCAGCTATTGTTCGAGGAGCTAATTTCTGTCTTCTGAGAATCACGAGTAGCAGAACCGAGTTCATTTTCACGGTTTAGGTCGATTGCACAGCGCGATTGCGATATCATTTGTCAAGTACACCACTGATCTATGTATATGAAGATGTTTGAGTGTATTTTATAAAAGACATGTCATTTTCTTCTAGGGTATAATAAACTTCTTTACAGGAACAATGATTCAGTAGTTGCTGGGTCATTTTCTCAGGTTTCGTTTGTCCTTTATCACTGTTATATACATTTTTGTTGTAAGTAGCATTTTCTGGAGCAATGTTTAATCCGTTAAGTAATAGGGTTACTGTATTGTCGCAGCGAACAATGGTTCCTACATTGTTTATATAAAGGACCAGCGTAGCCATATGGTCACAAGCCATATTTATATAAATACTACATCCTATGCAATTTCTTATGCAAATTTTCTACCTCAGAAAATATACAGGGTGTTTGACAAGGGTTTGTACAAAATTTTAGGGGAAACAGTGTACATCACGTGCATTAAGAATTGGATAGAAACCGTGACCGCAAACGTCATTTTAATCCTTTAAGAGTTAGGTGTTTTTCGTTATTTTTTCAACAGTTGTAGGCGTTGCTTTTAAATGCTGATTTTTTTTACAGGGAATTTTTATGTGCCAGTGGTTACATGAAAGGAATATAAAGTGTATTAGTGTTGCTTCTAAACGTTGTATTTAGCTCACATTGTATTAATAAGAATATTGTGCTTGAAATTGTAAAATATTGGAATATACAATTTTTCAAAAAGGGCATAATAGAAGGAGTTACAGGTACTGCCGTTTCTTATATTCCAACATTTTTCAATTTTATGCATAATATTCTTATTAATACAGTCAGTGAGCTAAATACATCGATTAGGAATATAAGATGTATTGATGCTGCTTCTTTCGTGTAACCATAAAAAATCCTTGTTAAAAATTCAACATTTGAAAGACACTCCCACATCTGTTAAAAGATAACCCAAAACACCTGGCACTAGAAGGATTAAAATGATGTTTGCGATCGTGGCTTCCGATGCAATTCTTAATCCTTTTCATGCGCACTATTTCACCTAAAATTTTGTACAGACCCTTTAGAAACACCCTGTACATGTATATGTACATATTCCTACTCCAATATTTCCAATGAAATTTCTTTAGTTCAGGAGAAGAATTTGAAAAAGAAAAAGAACCTCCGTCCTTAATCGGTTAAAGGAATTCCCAGTTTTCCTCGTGTTTTGCATGTTAACTATATTAGACACATTCCAGGTGATCTATGTTTTGAATTAGTTCTGGACCTTTTCATGGATGCCTATGTGTGTACACTGATGTAGATGAAAGGTTCATATATAGATGCTGACGTTCAAGACTGAACCATAAAAAGATTCCATAAACAGACTTTCACAAAGTAATTATGTCTGTAAGACATCACGTGAATGTCGAAGAAGTACAGTCCAAAAACGACAAAAAATTAACAAGAATCGAACAAATCCTAGTTATTTTATCGAGTCAGCGATACTACGTCTTGTGGGAGTGTTCTGGACAAATTCTTGATAATCGTAACGAACTCAAAGCTGTTATTTGAATGGTATGCACCCTTCAGAGTCATAAAAGTGGCTAACAGAGAGACGTTATGGAGTTAAGCTCCCCGTCCCCCTGAATTTAGATTTAACCTATTAGCGTCCAGTGATTTTACATTTTCGCTTTGGTTGCGAAAATATGTGTGAACATTAGTCTATTGTCTTATTTTCCAAGGAGCGCACATTTCGGGGCGAGTTTTGCTTCCCAGATGAAAAGATCACTATCAAGTGTCGCCGGAGATGTTTGATATTCTAATGCAGGAAGAATTTTAAGCTGCGCATGGAACAATGACACAGAGGTGTAACTTACTAGGGGCAAGAGGGAGGGGGTGTTATGTTTTTCCTAAAATCCAAAAGAATTCAGATATCACCTATTTGAAAATGGTATTTTCTACAATAGGAAACATTTTTACCCCCCCCCCCAATATTACATGAAAATTTGTTGTTGTTACTAATGCCCTCTGGCAATCGCGGAGTGGTACAAGATCCTCCATCACATAGGACGGCGGTGGGCGAAATGGAATGGCTTCCATTCAAATGAGCTCCAGTGGGAGGAAGACCGACTTAGCTTGGGAGCTCCTAATTTTAAACGAATTTCAGATGAGAGACCTAGCACCTGAAATCGTCACCCTAAGAGGTATCGTTTGAACATGGAGGATATTGGAGCCACGCCAGATTTTATGTGCACCAGCTCTCATCAGCGTACACAGTCCTATAGCAGTCAAGCCGAGAGAGCAGTCCACCCTCCGAAGCACTGGCCAAGCAGGCGCTGCTTCACTTCTGTTCTTACGGGAACGGAGTTTAGTGGTTAGGCCACTCAGGGCCTTATTATTGCAAGACAAATCGGGACTTTACCCATGATCCCTGGCTCGAAAGGTTCCAGTTTCAAATTTAGTTCTGAAATTTCTTTTTTACATCAAAATTTTAGGGAAAAAAATTCATACATTGATGGCTCCCGTATCCATGACCTTGGCATCTGTTGCTCATAATCGGACCCTGAAGCCTAAAAGCCAATGAGGACGTTTCCTCATTAGTTAGATTCAGCCGTTAGATGACGTATCCAAGTGGTGGAACCAATAAGCGAGCATCCGTAGGCCTCTTTGGATGACTCCAATGACAGGGTGCCCGATTTGGAATCAAAACCAGCCTTTTTTTTTTTTTTTTTTTTTAACAAAGGAATTTTTAAATTAATGAAGAGGCAACTCGAACCATTTCAAGAAAAGCAAATAATTTGAAGCCGAACATACAAGACAGCGCTATGATCTCTGCGCTTGAATTCCAGTTTTTTCAACACCTTTTACAAGAATAATTTATTATCCGTAAATTTGCATACAATTACGTGGAAGGGCGTGTGCTTCAGTCACGATTCACAAAGTCTGAATGAATTAGCAAAGTGAAAGAGAATTACATTATTAAGTAAGCAAATGCAAATGATTTGTTTAATAAAAATGCGTAATTATAACAAGTCCATAATTTTAAGAGCATTGTAGTTTCATTATTTCATTAACTAAAAACAAAATTTTGCTTTTAAGAAAACTTCCTTCATTATTCATGTTTATGTATAGAACGATAACGATAAATCAATATTAATTACTTTCATTACTTAGTCATTCCATTACGTAAATAATTGCTATAAATAATGTAATTTAAACTGAAATCGTGAATATCCTTTGTATATGATTGAAGTGTATTCAGGTCAGAAAATGAATTATACAGTAGTAATTTTCTATAGATAAAGCAGAAAATATCTTTCTTCCTGTCCCATTTATTCGTGCCGTATAAAAATCTGTACAATTAGAAATGCATCATCTTTGCACAGACATTTAATACATTTAAAAACTAAATAAATAAAATAAATTCAGTCTTTTATTAATTATGACGGTTTTTCGAAAATCTGTAATTTACCGTTTTTTTTTTTTCCCCATCAAAAGAAAAATCTGTTGGAAATTTTACACAATGCAGAAAAAAACAGTAAAAAAAGATTGATAGGTTTGAAAAACAATCCATTTCACAACTTTTAATTAATTTTCAACTCTGGAAGAAAATTGTCTTCCACATTAGCGAACGGCTCAGAATTTTGCACAAATATACAGAAAAATATGCCGTTAAACAGTATAATTTTTTATTTAAATGATGCACAGAGGATTGATAAATGAAATGTTTTATTCCACACGCGCTCTTAATAATATAAGGTACACTGAAATATTGAAAAATCTTTCACTGTAATCGCTCAGCATATTCAATGTTCCGTAGCGAATGTAATATGTTAATTATGGTTTTCTAGCCGGCAAAATAAGCTCATAATAATAATAATAATAATAATAATAATAATAATAAAGACTGAGCAGTGACACCCTAAATAAATGGTGAACATTGAGGGATGCTCTTTCATGGTTAAAATAGTCGAAGATTTACCAGTTTAATAAAAAATTCATTGATATTTAAATTTAAGCTTCTAAATCTTTGACAACGGATTTATCGTTGAAGTGAACGATACGACGACGACAACAACAACAACACCAAAAAAAAAAAAAAAAAAAAAATAAATCGGTTCAGCACAATCACACCATACTTTCTTCAAACATTTGTGTCATTTTGCCTAACTCGTTTTTATTCTGAAAATCCACGTACAGAATATGGTATTACTTTTATTTTTGCTCTTTGATGAATTGAATGTGCGCTCTTTCAAACCACATTTTTCCTGTTTAATTAAACTCTCATAATTTCCAGATGTCGGAAGAGAAAGAAATTACTACCGCCATTCAGAAGGGCTTTCTTTCAGAATGTTGCCAACGCACAATCGTAAATTCCCAAGGAAAAAAATGAAAGAAATAAGGTTTCACGACTCTCCCATAAAAAAAAAAAAAACCTACTCTGTTATACGCTCCGGATTTTGAAAATGAAAATCCTTCTATTTCTTTTTCATCCGTACCCTACAATAGCACACGCTGCTGGCTGACTTTCAATTCACGAAATGTAACTATGCCAATGCAAAACAGCCAAAGAAAACGCGAACTATATATATTTCTTTTTGTAAAGGCGAGTACCATTGTGTCTCGGAAAAAGCCTTGTGACCTATGGTAATGTTTTAAAAGGGCGACCGTGACTCTATGCGATGGAAGTTTCGTCTCCATAATTTTCAAAATGCATTTAAATGTGACATCTAACGGTACGTGACAGGGCCGCTCATACAGTATGAGGTGCTTTTGTGCAAATTCTTCCTTTGGTGCTCTCTTTGTTTGTTTACTTCTCGTACTAAGATTTGTTTACTTTAAACACTTTTGGTTACCCCCACTTTTTGTCTTCTTTCCTGGGTGCTTTCTACGTCTCTTCACCCTTTGGCACTCTGTTTTGATGTCTTTTAATGTCCTCTTTCTTTAGTGCCTTTTCTGTTTCTTTAAGTTTTAGTAATCTATTTTGGTTACCCTTTGGTGTATTCTCCATTTATTTACCCTTTGGTAGTCTGTTTTGGTTATCCTTTGATATCCTGTTCCTTTGTTGCACGCTGTTTATTCTCTGATTCCTTCTCCGTTTGTTTATCTTTTAGATACTCTTTTTTGGTGACCCTTTGGTGTCCTTATCGTTTGTTTACCCTTTGGTAATCTTTTTATAGCTTCTTTCTTCCTTGCACACTCCGCTAGTTTACCCATTAGCATTCCTTTTTGGTTATTCTTTGGTTCCTTCTCCGCTGTGTTTACCCCTTACATACCCTGTTTTGGTTATCCTTTGGTATCCTCACCGTTTGTTCACTCTTTGGAGGTCTTCTATGGTTACCTTTTGACAGCCTCTTTCTTTGTTGCACACTCGGCTAGTTTACCCTATAGTATTCCGTTTTGGTTATTCTTTGGTCTCTTCTCCTTGCTTATTCTTTAGATACTCTGTTCCGGCTACGCTTTGGAGTTCTTTCCGTTTGCTTACTCTTTGATACTCCGTTTTGGCCAGCCTTTGATGCCCGCACGGCTTGGATCATGTTCTAAATATACGGATAATGATTTTAAAATGGGCTTTAAGGCTAACGCCTTCTCTTTTCTTCGTCGAAAAGACGTAACGGTAGAGATCTCTGTCCTGCGCCCATCGAAATGGGTGAACAGGTTTAGAACTTCTAAAGTATATGCTCTATGGGTTGGAAAGTGTTTCATAAATGATGAAAGGAATCATTTATCGCTCTGGCTTGACTAATTAATATTAATATTTGTGTTTTCCATATTTTAAACATTTTTTCGGGGTTTACTTTTGTTTAGGGCGGGAGCCCTCTATCATTCTTGCCCCCTTGTGGCATGCTCAACTTGCACAAACGTAAAGATCGGCCTTGGTACGTGACGTGCAGTCGATTGAGATGTCATAAGTACAAGCAAAATCGGGGGAATAAAACTGGGGGGGCGGTGGAGGAAGATGAATGAATTTCGATAGTGCCCTCACCCCTCGATGATCATGTTTGGAATCCATAAATGAAAGCGATTTCTTGGGGGTGGGGGGAACTTGGCTAATGTCTTCGATATGTCAACGTCACCATAAGTGGCTAAAGTTTCGTTTAGCTTGTATTATTGCTGGGTGTGCTTGGGGGATATTTTTTTTCACCAAACTGGGGAAAAACGATGGAGGGAGTTTCAATAAAGTAATACATAAGAGCCTGGCATGGTTGATGATTGAGAGAGACTTTTTTGGGCATAAACTTATGGATTAATGAATACAATTAATGAACAGATGTTTCCCCGTCTTATTGAAAAGCGTGATAAATCTGCGTTTGGGAATTTGGTAAATATTCCATAGAAAGTGCAAATTTCAGGATTGTTTAAGCAGTTTTTCGAAAATCGAGCAGGAAACGGAAAGACCGAAATCATAAATACTCTCCAACTTTGACGGAAAGTTTATTGCGCAGTCAGAATACGGACAAACACTGTTCAGTTTTGTCATGGAGGTTATACACTACAGGGTTTCTACAGATTTCACAGCTTTTGCTTCCCTGACCTTTCCCTGACATCTATCATGCTCTTCCCTGACTTTATCTAGCGTCCTTTCCCGAATTTTGAGTTTCTATTTTTAACATTACATTCTTTAATTAATAACTTTTTGTATATTTTGCCCCCTTTTTTACAAATAATAATAATAAAATTAATATATACAAGAATCTTATTTGACATCACTGGATTCTAACAAAAACGATGTTTGTTAATAATTTAGGATAAACTTGAGCAGATTTCAACTGTACAAGATGCTCATAAAGGACACATTTTATTAGGTTCAAACAATAAATATTTTCCTTATTTTACCGCAAAAATCAATTTTTCTTGCATTTCCCTGACCTGTCTTCAATTTCTGCTAATTTCCCTGACTTTTTCCACAAATCCCTGACTTTCCCTGACTTTTTCCACAAATCCCTGACTTTCCCTGACCAAAACGCATTTCCCTGACTTTCCCTGATATACCCTGACTTACTAGGTCTGAAGAAACCCTGCACTAGCAAGCTTCGGAAGAATGAGATAACACTAAAGACCTTGCAACAATAGCTTCAGTCCCTTTGTTGAGATTCTTCTTCTCTACCTGAGGCACAGAGAGTATGATAGGACTTGCTGACTCGATGTTCGGTGCAACGCTGACTAGATAGATTGCTTAATGCTGAAAGAGCGCAGTCGTTGACATCGCTCGATTTAACTACCAGCAGCATGGTGATCGACCGAATCGCCTATAGCGTGCCACACAAATAATTGCATCAAAAAAGCTATGCGGCAAGAGATTGGCGATTCGATCGTCCGCCATGTTTCCGGTAGTTAAATCAAGCAATGGAAACGGCTGAACTTTTCCAAAGTTGAAGCCATTGAAGCAGTGAATCCACAATTGCTCTTCTATATCGATGTTTGCTTGACATTTGGTCTGGAAGCGGTTTTTTTCCCCTCGAGATCAAAAGAATTCTTAAGTGCTAATTGGGACGCCTCTCTCATCCTTCGCAAATGTAGACGGTAGCGTGGACAAATGTCGAACAGTGGGCCTTCTTATCTCTTCGTATGTGGGCCTTCTTCTCTCTATCGTATATTCAGCTTTAGAAGGCTTACGAGAGTTCGAATACGGCCAAAGACAGAAATCATAAACAATGCTCAACTCTGTTAGGCTGAACAATGGCAGAGTGTACAAGACGGAGAAAATAGATAGACGGATGAAGTATGAAGGTCCAGGGTTCTGGCCTACTAGTTTATATACAACTTTAGAAAGTTTGCGATAGTTCCAACACAGCCAAACACAGAAATCATAAACAACGCTCTACTCCAGGTATAGGCAACTTTTGGAAAGTCGCGGGCCGTATAATTGGGATTTACTTGGGATTTTCAATGGTTTGTATGGGTTCTGACATGTCCCGCAAGCCAGATCAAAAGTCTTGGCTGGCCACATCCGGCCCACGGATTGGAGGTTGCCCATATGTGCTGTACTCTGTTAGGCTGAACAGTGGCGGAGTGTACAAGAGGCTGAAAGTTGGTAGATGGCTGAAGTGTGAAGGTCCAGGGTTCTCTCCAACTGCACTCCTGTCGATCTAACGATCTGGAGTTTTGGCCGATATTCTTCAGATGTAACGTGGATACGAGTTAGAGCCCCTTTAAAAAGTCCTGCCTAAGGCATTCCTCCCCGCGTAGTCAGATATCCCCCGTTCTACCTAAACGACAAACAGACAATCCACTTCGTTAGAAGGTGCCAAAACTATGAAGGATGGACGCTCATCCAAATCACTCCATTCTTCGTCTTTTAAATCAACTTCCCGGGCAGTAATCTGCATTTTCAGGAAGTCTTCAACAGCGTTACCAGCTGAATAGGAGTAGGTTCGGCGCTATCTGTTTATCTCTTGAATAAATCTCTGCAGTTTCTTTCAGGAACAGCTACGACTCGAATTAAAGTAATGAACTCGCCTTTCACCCGATGCTTCAGACGGAGCTTTTATTGTGTCAGGCTGCAGAGAGAGAGGTAGGAGGCGTGAATGGCTTCTTCCAGTATATAGATGCTGGGTTGATTTTGTGGCAAAGAAATCGTTCTGTAGTGAAAATACAGATCACTTTTGAAGGTTAAAATTCGCAACCAATTTTTTTTTTTTAATGCAGGATTGCACTTTTACATAACGGTCTTATGTTATGACTTTTAGTATTAGAACTTCGACGTCGGTATTTTGTGTCAACATTTTTTGAGGACACATGATTTGCGTGGATACATTTACATTGCATTTGTCAATAGGTTTGCTAGATAGTTGGAGGAGAGGGAAGTAAAATATTAAAAGTCGCCAAGGTTTGCAATTTTTTATGAATAATTGCCAAATGAAGCGCCTAAAAAAGTTACGAAAATTGAGCTTAGCTTCACGATGTTTTCCATTTTTGGCGAGAAACTGGCAACCGCTACAGTTTTATTATAAAAAAGAAGTATAGTTAGAATATGGTTTAAAATACGGTTTATACAGTTACGCTCCATCGTTGCGAAATCGCCAACATGAAGATTACCTTCTTTACCCAGTGTTCTTCACAAGATCAACCTTAGATTAATTCGCTATGTCCCAGCAGGGGTCGATTAAGGAAATTTTTCTAGGGTCCTATTTTCGTGGATAATTGCTTATTTTCGTGAATTTCAATACTTAGTTTTGTGAATGTCAACACTTATTTTTGTGAATTCCCATTTCAATTTTTAATAAAATCATTTTTTGGATTTGTTAATAATTGTTAAAAATAGTGAGTAAAATGCCAATGAAGGGTGATTTTAATCAATTGAATTTTTGTGAAGGGGGCGCTTTTAATCGATATATATATATATATATATATTGAAGGGATTGTTTTAACCGATTGCAATTTTGTAAAGGGGCAACAAAACTGACCCAATTTTCGTCTGCATCAATCCCTCCCCAGGGGTAAGCAATGCTGGGTCACAGATTTGAATCTTCACGTATGATTTTTTGCAACGACAGTTAAAAAGATCTAACTGATTTAAATGAAGACCTAAAATCGGTATAACGTTCCTCTCTGTTAAGTAGGCAACTAATTAGATTGGAAGCATAGTGAAAAGCAAGCTAGATTTTAGATCCTTCCCCCCCCCCCCCCCCAAGACGTTTAGAGGGTTCTACAGGGAAAAAAATCAAAACAAGTAAAATACTTTTTCTTCAATTGTTTACGCTAATGGAATAATCCCGGGACTTACACTCTGATCTTTTGCTATAATTCATTTAAAAGTAAAAACACGGGTACAAGAAAACGAAATTTGAGACTTTTTTTTACTTGCGTGAATCATACACACAATCAGAGAGAGAGAAAAGAAAGTTAATTCGAGTTTAATTGAAGACGCAAATAAGCAATTTACGCAGGGTTTCGTCTGGGGCAATTTGCGACTCCCCTGAGCAGGAGTAATTGGCTGGCGATTCAATTAAGCTAATTCAATTTGTGTAAAGCCTTTATTCACTTTTGTGTTCGAATGCCTTCTCTCTATACAAAAGGGGTTGAGTGGGCATGCTAAGAGGTCGTATTTGCAAGAAGAAAATGGCAAAAGACACCATTCCGGATGTGTTTTTCAAAATTTAATTAAGGGATTTTCAGGAAGTTACTGTCCCAGTTTTTTTTTTTTTTTTCATCGATGCCTCATGCCGTGGTGGGGATAAAAATTGCTGCTGAAAGGTACTGAAATAGCTGTTTTTATGGCAGAAAGCAGTGTTATCTTAAACAGTACATAGAATTGTTTTGCTTTTGGGAGTTAGGGCAAAGTTGAGTTTCTAGGATTGGTATAATCTCTCCCTCACACACACTTCTTGTTTTTGTTTTAAATGATAAATTGTTAAAATGTGCTTTAAGCTTCTCGAGCGGTTGTGAAGTAGAATTCCATACGCTGACCACTTTTTACTGCAATGTACTTAAATTATTTCTTAACATTGTTTATTAAGGTTGTTCTTTTAAGAAATCATACAACTTTTGAACAGCTTTTTAAAGAATTGAATTGAGCGAGAGACTCGAAAAAATTTAGTCTGTGTTTGGGAATTAAGGCCGATTGACTGCACTAGGAACGTAGGCCTATGCGGGAATGCCCTCCTGGGGGGACTTCTAAGGGATCCTAGCCCGTATTTATGCGAGGTTTCGAGGGGAAAAATCACGGAAAACTCCGAACGGTTAAGGTCGACAGGCGCAACCGGGGTTTGAATCTGGCACCTCCCGCCTTCCAGTTTTGAGAGCTGAATCTCTCAATCACTGGTGGGGGCCTAAAAAATTTAGAATGCCTCTTTACAAGTTGCACTGCGAACTGTTACAAACAATGCACCTATAGGAGTTAAGTAACTCTCAGGAAAAAATGCTAAATATACGGAATTTTGCAATGTTTTCTTAAACAGGAAACTTCCTCGGTCCATATTTGAAGGCGATTTTTGTGCTTATGAATTTTCTCTCAAAGTTGCATGAGGTATACAGCTTTACTGTTAGTATTTGTTCACAGCGAATCCAGTGAAACAGCGCTATTCATTTTTTCGAGTGTTTAACGTCATTGGTTTGTTTTTAAAGCTGTTCAAATGTCCTGTGTTAACGATCGCTCTTCAGGTGGAACATACTTATGTACAAAATGTTTATATAAACTGTTTTCCAGCTTTAAAAGATGACAGTAGTATTTTAATTCGACTTTCCCTATTTTAACCCTTTAACGCGCAGTGTTCCCACTCTGGGAACACCAAACTCTGACGTTTTGACAGTTGCCAGTCACGAAGAATAGATTTTATTTCTATAAAAATAGTTGCGGGTGGCATAGCTTCACGAGAATCCTTTACTTTTTAGCACGCCATTTCCCGTCAAAAAATTGTCACGATTCTTTTTAACAGCACTGACATCTGCTGAAAAATGGAAGAATGCGAAAACAGCCGGATAGATTGCCCAATCCTGAAAAAAGGGCAGTCGTTGTCATCGCTCGACTTAACTACCAGCAAGATGGCGGACGATCGAAACCTTCATCGCGTTCCACAGATCTAGAGACTCTTTTTTGACGCAGCTGGCTGAGCGCGGGCACAGCCAGCTGCGTCAAAAAAGAGTCTCTAGATCTGTGGCACGCGATGAACGTTTCGATCGTCCGCCATCTTGCTGGTAGTTAAGTCGAGCGATGGCAACGGCTGCCCTTTTTTCAAGATGGGGAAAGGGTTGCACCTGAAAGGGTTAATCTTTCGTTTTATTTTCTTAAGTGATGATTAAAAACGTCCATCGTTCTTTTATTTTTCTGTTTCTCTTTCTGTCTCCATTTTAACTCTTTGAACTGAAGTTTAGTTTTTTAGCACTTATTATTAAAAAGAAGGAACGGTGAACCTCCCTTTCCCTCCACTCCTCAACACACACACACACACAAGGACTAAATCAGTGCGTTTCATTACACAATGGATTCCAAGTGCTCGTTGAACAGTATTGATATAAACGTTTTTTTATAGATAGAAGCATTATTTTTGGCTGGGCGTAGTGTTTAACTAGGAAGGCATTTATGAATCCATGCCAGGAAGTAACGTTGGGCACAGAAATTAAACCGCTGCTGTCACATCTTTGCAACAGTGAGAGCAAATAGAGTCATGTTGGAAAATGTTTTTATAAACAGTGCGTGTGACAGGATTTAACCTTCTTTTCAATAAGAGTATTTAGTATATGGACCAACATACGTCAGATCATGCTTTTAACCCTTTACAGGCCAATGTTCCCAACTGTGAACATCAAATAAAAAATTTATTGAAAAATTAAATTTTATCAATATTGACTTCAAAAAATTAGCAGATATAGTTAAAAGATGATTTGATTTTTCGAAATAGAATTTTCATTTCAACCAAGAGTGGAAAACTGAAGCTAGAAATAGCTAGAAATAGCCATTTTCTTAAATTTTTACGGAGATATCTTGTTCCCTCCCAACCCCCTTCGCTTTCAAACTTAAATTCATATATCAAATTGAAAAATAAATCTCAGATTTATTCTTAATATTTCACTTATTATTTAAACTTCCCATAAAAGTACAGTAAAAGTATAGTCAGAAATAACCAATGTTCCCAATTGAGAACACAATGAAAATGGGAGGGGGGGGGTGGTACAATGTTTTTCCCCCATTTAAATGACTAATATCCTTAACGCATTAGAAGGCAAACTATGCAATAAACTAATTTAGAATATGCCTGGATCTGAATTCGGTCTGTAAAAGGTTAAAATAAACAAAGCTATGAGAAAGCGAAATTAAAATAGATCGTTCGAAGATATCCAGTAGGTCAAACGGATAAAGTTGACAATTTCCGCGTATGAAAAACCCACCCATGTAAAATTAGAGTAGTAAGCACTAAAAGTTTTTCAAAAAAATTATGCAATCAAAACAACTCATATCTTATTACATTTACAAATGCAACTGCAGAGATTTTTTTTTGTTGCTGTTTTTAGTCTCGGGGCTCATTTATTTATAGAAATAAACAGACGTTCTTAAGCTCTTTAGCGCCTTATTAAAAAAAAGATGGTTTTTGTCGTTTTATGCTATCATCTTCAGAGTTACTTTTAAATGCGATAAAGATAAATATATTAATCGGAAATAATTACAGTTGTATGACATTACAGTGGAGTCTTGAAAGTAATTCCAAGTTCAGATTGGGACGGTTTGATGGGCTGACATCTTCAACAGCAAAACACGAAAGTGATATTTACTCCTGTACTAAAAAAAAATCACTGCATTTGGAAATTTATCTTATTTACCTCTGTTTTTGATTTATGCCCGTTCCTCTCTTCGGGTTTTTCTGGTGGACCCCTTGAGGGCGTGCCTAACTGAGGGATCATTGTAATTGGACCTGCCCCCTTTTTTACAACAAATCGTTTAAATACACTTCTAAATATTCAAAAATTATTTTTTTTACTAAATTATAAAATTTCTAGGATTAAAATACCAGAAGTTTTCTAATTTAATTGTTAAAACCTTTTCTAAATAAATTTTGAGATTTCTCTGGAGAATATAAAATGTAATGACTTTTTGAGCTTTTTTTAAATTGGAAATTAGAATTTAGATTTCGGGATTAGGCTATAATTAGAATCTAGAATTTAAACTTATAATTTAAGGTTTCAAATTTTGTTGTTATTGCACCATGCACAACCATGTCCAGCGTTCAAACACTTATTGCGATCTAAAATTCAAACGTGCTAAACTTTGTTAATTACGGAAGGCATCGAATTTCCAAAAATAACTTATCAAACAATCTTTAACCGGGAGAAAGTATTTTACATATGCATGCTATGCGCTCAAGAGTCTCGCTATCATCAGCTCTAGGTCATTCGGATTCATTTTCCAACTCAATTAAGAAGTGAAATGAAAAAAAATAAAATAAAAACGAACCGAAAAAAAAGAAAGGAGACTCGATCACCCAATCGTGTCTCAATCTCCAGGGGAGATAAAATATTTTATTGTTATTTTTTTCTCCATCATTTTCTTCTCGCAGCTCGGGAGAGAGGGAGAGTGGAGATATACCATATAAACGTCCCGGAAAATTGATGGGGCGTGAAGTGTTGAAGGAAGAACGGGGTGAGAGTGTTGAGGTGCAAAAAGAAATTTACTGAGGAAGGCGGCCCAAATGGGTGCGCCCCGATCGTCAGATGTGGATAAGCTAGCCCTCTGAAACGTAAAAGACAAAGAAACACATAGAGAATTTGAAACGAGAGTTTAAAAGCATTTGAATTATGAGATCATATTTAGGAATGCGGAAGTACATGATTTTAATAGAATTCGTAATTAGAGGCGTTTTGTGTTTATAGGCCGGAGAAAAGAAGCTTTTACGCCATTAATAGATTTACTAAGACGGTATAATCACAGTTTTCATTTCGTAAAGTAAAACTATTTAAAATTTCTGGTGAATGATAAAAATTTTAGAAAATATCTTAAGTTAAAGGCAAAAATTAAAATACTTTTCTGATAAAAAATAATTTATTATGATTTATTTCTGTATCATATTATATAATTAGTGATAGTTAAAATTTCCTATTTGTCGTAAAATTAAATTTTCTATCTTAAATCATTAAAATGTTTTATGGAGTAAATTCACCACAAATCTAAAATTGACGTACTTTATGAAAATGAATTTGTGATGACGTCATTTTAATGGACCAAATGATGAAATAAAAGTTTCTGTTCTCAGGAGTTCTATATCTAGGAGGTGGTGACTGAACATGCCGACAAGCAAAGTGCCATTTGGCCTACGTAATGGTCGGAATGCGTTTGTTTGTTCTTTTTCCTTTTAATAATAATATAGATAAAAATATACTAATCTCATCCCTTTAATAAAGAAATAAAAAATGGAAGATTTAGGCAAACAAATTTAAAGAATTTGAATACTTAGCTAGGTCAGAAATTTCATGACAAAACCATTTACAGCTTCAGGAGTGTAACCTCCCCCCTCACCCCATCATCCACCAGTTACACTTAAAAAAAAGAAGTAAGAAAACTATAAAACGTATAGTAAAAGTATAGAAAATCATAGAGCTAAACGAATAATAGCATTTATTTAGTCATAAATGTATCACCTACGGATTTTTTTAAACGAATAACAGAATATGTTTAAAAACATACATTCACATTTTTACTTTTTTTAACCATTCCTTTAAAAAAGGCATGATGTTCGAATTAACTGTACTGAAAGGTTATGCAAAAGGGGTAATTTTTATCATTTATTTATTGGAGGAAAAAGTCATTTAAAACAGACCTCATTGATGTTCCAACATTTTTCGTGTTAGTTTAATAAATAATCATGATCAGTAGTGCAAGGTGTACGACTAATTATTTTACTCATTCTTGTGCATTCATTCTTTAGCTCATAGCTTTTCTTAGAAGAAAAATTGTTTTTAATAAAAGTATTTTAAAGATAACTACTGCTGCTTTTGATCATGTCTTTATTTCTTCGTCTACTTCCAATATTACATGTCATGAAAATACTCAACACGAATCTAAATACAGTGGAACTTGCTAAAGTGGTCACGTTGTTAAAGCGACCACATATCTATAGTGACCACTTTTTAGCAACTTCACTTTAGGATGATCACACTTTGCTGTCTTCATTAAGTGACCACCTTTATAAGGTGACCAGTTTTGTTCTTCCCGAAGGTTCCTTTGTACCTTATTTCTTCGTCTGCTTCCAGTGTTACATCTCATAAAAATACTCAAAACTAATTTAAGTGCATTACTTCTCCGTCTATATAAAATGTTGCTTCCGTGAAAATGGGAAAGCAGTTGGAAATAGACCAGGGGTTCTACGAGGGCTGTAAATTACGTAATGGCAACATAGGTATAAATCAATTTTTTGATGAAGTTACAAGTACAAATTGCATTACATTCCTTCTATCTAATCACAAGGACTCATGTCAGGTGAGTATGGAGGGTGTTACAAGATTTCTCACTGCCAGCGTTGCAAAAGGAGTGACATTGTTTGCGACATGACGACGAGCGCTGCCATGCAAAACGATAGGGAGATCATTTTGCAGTAAACGTGGGCGTTTGCGCTGCATAGCCGGACACAGATGGTGTTGTAGAAATAGGCAATACTCTGTGTTGACAGTTTGTCCTGCAGGTGCACCATGCGTAAGAATCACACCCTCCCCACACCCATCGTGCAACCGTTCCATATGATAATACACTTTCGCCACAAACCTTCAAGTAAACTTCGACAGCATTCTGTTTCATTTTTTGCCACGAGCAACCTATATTTTAAGCCTCTGCCGTTTGTCAGCTTTTGAAAACATGCTTTAGAGCGATGTAAATAAAACTCTTCACATTAAAGTCACACAAAAACTACCCATCTAACTAAATTTGACTGTTTTTTTTGCACTCTACACATCGACAACAGCGCCACCTCACCGCCACCATTTCCTATTTGCGCATGCCCACTCTTCTGCGAAGTGAAGTTGCCACCCTAGTATGCTGATTTGTGCTACACATGAGCTCTTCTATCATCCCCTATTTCACAAGAGTTCTGAATAACCCTGTATATATTATTAGTTCAGAATAAGTGCAAGAGTTATTGCATCTGAAAAATAAATTGTTTTCATCTGCTAATGCTATTTTCCCTTCTACCGACCTATGAAATGTGATGATAAATAAATATATATTTTTAGTGTGTACCGTTGATGGAAGAATATTATTAATCTTAGGTATCAAAATTTGAGGTTTTAAACTCCGTGCTAAAAAAATTCTGATTCTCAGTAGCTGGTTTAATGCTGAAATTCAGATAAGTTCATTTTAAACTTTTCAACCTGTTTCTATTTCATGTATATTTCTTAAAAAAAAAAAAAAAAAAAAATCTATTCTAGTTTTAAAACGTCATATCTAAAGTTAGTTATGTCAGTCCGGGGCCATCGCTAATCAACGGGCCTGCTTATGAGTTGCCATCGCTAAAAATGAGTTTATCATTGAGGCCCGTTTTCCCCAGTTACAGTTCTATTTTATTATTCTAAGTATTATAAATGTTATATTATTTTATTATTTTAAAACAATTTTTTTATACTTTTGTCGTACTAAAGAACTTTAGATGTAGGTAATCGTTTTGTGAATCTTGCGCCATTTTCTTTCATGAAAATTTATCATAAAATTCGAACATTTTGCTCTGAATGTAAAGGTAAGTGAACACTGTTATAATGTATTTAGAAATTCTAAAAATATGTATGTAAATCAAGTTTAGTGAATAATTAGTCATGTGTTATTTATAAATAAATTATTTTAATCAGAAATCGTACTGCTTGAGTAGTTTTTATTCTTGTAAATAAGCATGACGTTGTGATACTATTTAGACAATTTAATTTTGCCAGTTGAAAATGTTATTTATCAGTTATATATGCCTTGATTATGTGATTAAGACTTACATCTGGTACAGTGCAGAAATATAGTAAATTATAAATTATTGATTTTTGCCCGTTTATACAGAAACTTCAAATGTACTTAATATTTTGTACAAGCGTTCATTATGCTTTCTAATTCCTAAGTTCGATTGAGAAAGCGACAAAAGAATAATATATACTACATGAAATGTCTTTATTAAAGAATAATTAATTCGGGGATCGCGCTATAGAGCGTATTTTATCAATTTTCTCCAATATACAGGATATCCCGAAAACACTGAAATGCGCTTTAATACATCATTTGTTAAAGATTAATCTTGAATTGTTTAAAATAACGTAGGAAATACGACTACGTTCATGAAATATTCATTAAAAAATGTCTTTCTCAATTGTGTATTTAGTTATTTTAAAGTATATTAAATATCCACTTGTGAAACTAAAATAAGCAATCGTGAATCATGAGAGTAAGCGCTACTTTGTTTTTCCTTCAAATTATATGCATCTATTTTCTTTATGTAAATATGTATCATAACAAACAAATTAATCATGAGTTCGTACTTGAATTAGTAACACAATTACTACTTAAAACTACATTAAATAACGTTTGAAAGCACTGGGAAGCTTGAGAAATGCCTGATGTATACGTGAAGACTCGAGCATCCGTAGGCCTCTTTGGATGGCTCATCAAAATACACGCGCAGGCCCGTTACTAATTGCGAAGGCCCCGGTCAGTCGGCCATTGTAAAAGTTTGACGGTGAAACGGAGCTCCATGAGCAACATATTTAAAAAAAGAAAAAATTGTCCAAGGTGAGTTTTTAATTAAAATACTATGAGTGCTGTTTAAATATGGATATATTTGAGTTATTGTAATGAAATGTTTGGCAAAATTTGTTGTTATTTCTTAAATTTAAATGGATTGGAATTTTATTTAGGTTATGACATGTGCTTTTGGTTTAATGGGCGATATTCACACACTTGATAAATTCTTAATACCGTCCCCTCCCATGAGCCTAGTATCGCCCCTGGGAGGGTATTTAGGTCACTTCATCTGTCGTTAGGTGTCCTTTTTTTTTTTACTGTTTCTTAATTTTATTGTTAGATGCCGAAGAGAAAGCTATGGGATCCTGAAGCAATGAAAATAGCCTTTGAGGCTGTGTTGCATGAGGATTGTGTTGAAAATCCAGGAGTAAATTTTATTTGTGCAATCTGTTTTGAGAATTAAAATTACTTAAACTACACCAATGATTAATAAAAGCTGATTAGATATAATAATTATGATTATTCATAATTACCTTTAAAGATAAAATTTAAGTTTACGTACTGATTATTGTGATCTCAATATCGTCCCCGGGAGGTAATTAGGCGTCTAAAAGAATATTCTCAGAATTTCTTGTTTTTTGTTAAAGCTATTTTTGTAGATAAAGTAAACAGAATTAAGAAGTTTTTGACTGTTCAGAATAATAATGAAATGTTTCAACTTAACTCTGATGTTTTATTTATTACTTAACTTGGTATATTATTTTAAAAATTTGCTTTTTACATAAAGGGGACGTTATTTGGCGACTGTACCTTAATAGCACATAAAATGTTCCAACTAAGTGCTTTTTTAATTACATTGATTTTTTATCCTTTTCTGATAATAATTTTCAGAAAATTGAAAAGTATTTGTATTTGTATAATACATGCCATGCGCCATGGCAATATCCTCCTCAAGCTTTTTATCTTATATGAAAGTGGTACTATTATTAATTTGCAATAATGTCGACTATTTTTCTTTGGTTTTTCAAAATAATTTAACGTGGGTGTAATATCATTGTTGATTATAAGGTTTGCATTAAAAAATAAAGGAGCATGTCTTTCGACTCTAACATGCCAATTACTGGAGCACGGAATATCAATCATTGCAGCCGAAATATTTTCTTGATATCAATTACTGGTGTCTCCACCATGGCAACATATATAAACTAAGAAATATTCAATATTCTGTAATAAATTATACCCTACAGCAATTTTGAAAGTCCACATAAGTTCTGAAAACAAAATGTTTGTTTCAGCAGTGGCGGCCCGTGGTCAAAACTGTTAGTGCAGCCGGAAGCATATGAGCTCCCCCCCTTCCTCCCCACAGGAATGGAAAATCTTTGTTACTGAATTCGAAAACGGATTAAGCCCTCACCGAGGAAAAAGAAATTAAATAAAAAAAAGCAAGAGATCCTATTTTACTTCCATAAAATTTACATAAACTTCAACCAGCCGCTCTTATCCTCAAAATTGCATTAGTCCGTGTCTGATTCGAAGTTTCCTTAGAATTTTCTTTTGTAACGATAACTTCAGAAGGAAAGAAAAAAAAAAAGAAAACTTACTTATTTTTTATAAGTCAAATCAAGCCTCCTTTCTTTTAAACTTGCGAATCGGTCAGTGATGTCCTCATAAAAAGGCGTTGTTTTAATTCAGATATCAATAATTTTAAAAGCGCTTTAAAATTTCCCATGTTTAAAGAATTTTCTCGCTCGCCATGTCCTCTTAATGCCAGTTCTTGCTTACTTAAAAACAATACAGATTTGATGGGTAATTGTCCATTCATAAGCATCAATCCAGGCTTACCTTCTTGATAAATTCTGCAATATAAAGTCGAGAGTTTTCCGAACATATATTCTCCGTACCCCTCCCTCACTTCTCGAACCAATCAGTCAGCCGAATTCACTGCAGCCGTCGTTTGGAAATCTTTCATCAGCTGTACCTAGCTACTAACTCCGTATGCCGGAGAGACTGCTTACAAACTCGTTGCCATGGCAACGGTGCTGTCAATTTCTTGATCGGCTATGAGGGCTGTACCGAGGAAAGATTCTTTCGCCTCTCTCAGAGGCCTCGACTGTACCAAGACTCACAGTTGAATTGCGGCAGATTAAAGGGCTTTTTTCTGAATGAGCGATACGGCAGTTACTACAACACGTTGTTTTTTAGATTTTTTTAAAAAAATTATCATAGAAATTCCATAATTCTAATCTGAATTTAAGAAAGTTAGTAGAATAAATTATTTTAAAGTATGTGTTGATAATTTCAAGTGCAGCCCGGCTGTACTTGCTGTATCCCACGAGCCGCCACTGTGTTTCAGGATAGTTTTGGTTATCAGCAACTACTAGTAAATATTTATATTGCTCTTAAAGTGTCAATTACTGCTGCAGCTAAAGCATGTTCTTTATTTATAAAGTATTTTGTTAAATTATACATGTACCTGTTTTTCAGGTAAAACAAGTGTTTTATTTTTCCATCAACGGCGTGAAAAATTCCTAGGAAAGAGTGATAGAAATACATACACACACACAAACATTCTAAAATTTGAAAATTGTTAGTATTAATCATATATTCGTAATTTGAAATATAAGTCATAGATTTAGGATTGATTTAATGAGCTTTTCTGTATGACAAAAATAAGGATTTAAAATGAATTTTTACAAGTGTTATTTTCTAAAGAATGATAAGTCCTTCAAAACTGTACAATTCATTTTGATAATGCACGTACAAACAGACAGAAGTTGCATTGATTGTATAAGTAAATTACAATGTATGAACTAAAGTTCAAGTTAATTAAATGAAAAACACCACAAAAAGAATATAGAAATTTTTTATTTCAAATTTAAAAATTTTACATAGAATAACCCACAGAATGACGGTCGTTTGGTACCTTTTAATAAGTCAGTCGCGCTATTTAAGATAGCTGTGGCTGTCGTGAACGAATAGAAGTATCTTTAAGAGTGAGAGCAATTCTATTTCGCTGATTACAGGAACTAAATGTTGGGATAAAGGCCTGCTGGCTTATCTATTGAGTCATCCTATGTGGGCAGAATGTAGACGTAAATTTAAAAATAGTATAGCAATATTATGATTGTGGTTGCTTATCATCAAATTATAAAATTTATTATTTATTACATTTATCTTGATTTATTATTAAATACGGATTAAATATGACTCAAAAATGCATTTAGAAATTGTGATTGCAGATCCAATGTTTAATACTTAAATATATATAATTTTAACTTTTGTTCTGATGATATGTTTTTAAGCACTGATAAATTTGATAAAATGATGATAAGCAACCAGAATTTTATTTTTATTTTACGTATGTTAAATTCATACCTAAATTGGCCTACTTAGGATGACGCAATCCTTCAGCCAGCAAGCCTTAGTTGCGAAGGTCACGGAAGAGCCAACGCCTCCTACATATAGAAAGCCTTACAACTCTTACGTCACCAACCTTTGACGTCATCATTTGGCTTACATTTAAAAGTTTTATTTTCAGAAAATAAAACTATTAAAAATTTCCGGTAAATACTACAAATATTAGAAAATATCTTATATTAAACATTAAAATTAAAATATCTTTCTCATACAAAACCATTCAGTATGATCTATTTCCTTATCACATTATCTAATTAGTTATGGTTAAAAACTGCCATTTGTCGTAAAATTATATTTCTTATCTCAAATTATTAAAATATTGCCGATCATGGGTAAATTCACCAGAAATTTTTAATAGCTTTAATTTGTCACAATCAAACTTTTAAATGTAGGTCAAATGATGACGTCAAAGCTTGTGGACGTAGCAGTTGTAAGGCTTTTTATATCTAGGAGGTGTTGGTAGAGCACGAGGCGCTCGAAAATTAACTCACATCACGTCTTTTCCCCCCTTCTGCTGAAAAAGTGCTTCCTTAAAAGCATTAGTAAAACAATAGCGAAATTTAAAATAAAAACAGTTTTGATAAATCCCTTATTTAGTTTTTGTCTATAGTAATTTATTATTATTTTTTCTTCTGCACGTCATATTCTTAACTAAACTGAAAATGCAAATAATGTACAAATAAATATCATAAACTGATCCGTTTATTTTTCTGTCACTAATTAAAAGATAAAAATCTCAATACAGCTGTTCAAAATCCCGGAATTTTCTTTAAAAAAATTGTCTGAACAAGATTAAGTAATTTGCTCAATTTTCTTCCGTTTATGGCCTTTTAGAGAAAGGGAAAGGATATATACCGATACATCAGATTAGGAAAAACATCTGAAAATGCAAAACATGATTTTCTATCTCATATTTTGCACACTTTGAGAACAAAATATGGGATATTTTGGATACCTATATATTTTTGGTTTTGAACACCTATAAATGAAATATTACTTAATACTTTAGATACTCCAATAAGCTCTTTTCCAGAAATAAAATTTACTAGAGGATAAAGCCCAATGTGGAGGCAATTACAACAGTCGCTAGAAAAAATATTTGTGAAAAATATGTCTACACTCAGTATGTTTAATCTTTGCCCACTTAAAATAAATAACTTCACATTCAATTTTCATTATAAACAGAAATAGGAACTGCATACTCTGCGGAAACTTTTCGCATTCGAAAACTTCCGTTGCTTGGTGGAAACATCCTTTAATATACCCATGCGTCATGCAGAGAACATCATTTTATTTGTGAAAAAAAAGTTAAACTAGGTAAACTAGAAAAACTATTTTAAGCGAACTGGAATCGTAATTTTTCCTTCAGTCTGATAACCGTGACTTCAATATAACTTGCGACACCTAATTTTGTCACGCAATGGATAAGCATTTTTTACTCTCGGAAATAAAATGGAACTAAAAACAGCAGAAAATCGTTACGCGTGGATCTTTAGATTGTTAAGATAGCGCAGATTGTTTTTTATATTTTTTAAAATACGAAAAATCGCAAGCCGATCGTGCAAAAGGTGTACACTTTATAACGTTTTTAAACAATAACTTTTAATCTCTTTAGATTAATTACGAAAACAGTTTTGTTTTGGAGTGATTGGACCGGCATTGTGACAGAGTCTTTGAATTAGTGAGTCTACGTCTTGTAGCATTTTAGATTTTTTCTGAGTGTTATGTATCAAAGCTGTCCAGATTGTTTTAGGTTTCTTGTCAGGATTTCATTGAGCATTTTTATGTGAACATTAAACAACTTGATGTAGGTAATAGTTAAGAACGGCAGAACTCACTTTAATGAAAAATATACAGGAATTCAGAACTCTACTTGTAATATATTTTAGGGGGTGAGAGAACACCTCATGTGAAGCACAAATCAACATAGAACCCCTGGTCTATCTCCAACTGTTTTCCGATTACGACGGATAGGAGTTGACTCTTCGTTCAAGAACTTAGTAAATCCTTCATTTCTGCAGTTTCTAATTTTAAACACGCTAGAAAATAGAATCAAAGAAAGAGCTGAGAAAATCCCGCAAATTGATATACATTTTATATGTAGATTAGATGGCGAGTTGCAATCAATGAAACAGTGGAAAAATGCAAAATGAAATATTTGCCAACATTTTTAAATGTTAATTCCTTAAAAACTGCACGATTTAAAATCAGTAAAATTTGCTAAAAATTGGCCCATTCTGATAGCTTTCGAGAAAAATTACGGTGAACTATATACTTTGCTTTCTTCAGAAGAAACTTAAATTTTTGTTCGTTACAGATCACTAAATTTCTAGTTTCTTGAAAAAGTGATTCCGCCCACCAGAATCACGCGCACGCCTCAAGTCAGTTTCCGAAGTTCTGATGTTTTTGAATTTATTTGTTTAGGTTTTAAATCGCAAAAATATTTCCTTTGTAACTTTGCTAGAACTTCTAGAGCAAACTTTTTCCGAAGTTTAAACCAAAAACAAATGAATTCAGCAACACGAGAACTTCAAAAACTGACTTAGGCGTGCACATGATTCGGTTGGGCGGAGCCATCTTTTCTAGAAACTAAAAATTTAGTGATCTGCAGCCAGAGTTGGGAAAAATACATCAAAAATATATTTTCGACACATAATACAAAATGCAGTGTTTCAAGCACACCAAAATTAAAATACTTCTTGAATTAAACAAAATGCAAATTACAAAGTACATGTATTTAAAAAAAACACTCACACAAAATACATGTAAAATTTTTAAAGGATTTGAATTGTGAAGAAAATCAATTTTTCACTCAAGATCCCAGCTTATTTTATTTAAATAAACTTTAACGAGAATAACAAAAGCAATCTTAATAGTTGTGTTAAGCAAAAGGTGCTATTTATTTTTTTAAAACAGTACCTTTCAATATTCTACCGGTAGAAACACTCCTAGACCAAAGCTAATGTTTTAAATAGGAATATAAAAGGCTTTTCTTTCCCTTTTCTGATAGTTAAATTTAAAAATCTCAAGATCCTAACACTTCTTCAGTTACAATACCACATCTAATTATGGTACAGCTCAGATATTACATCATTCTTCAGAGAAGGGGAAACGTGAATATCAGCAGTTTTTTGATTTTCCTTTGCACATGCTGTCTGGCGGTCTGCGGTGTTACGATAAATTCAATGGCAGAATACAAAATGTATGTTTTGTACTTTAAAAATGCAAAATGCATTCTCAAAATACTTCATTTTTGAAAGTGAAGATACAAAATACAAGATACAAATGTGTTTTGAAAATGTATTTCAAATACATGTATTTGAGATACTGCCCAACTATGTTACGTGCATTACTTCTCCGTCTGCTTTCAATGATACATATTATTGAAATATTCAACACACTAATCTAAGAGCATTATTTCTCCTTCTACTTAAAATGTTATGTGTCATCAAAAGTAATCAATAATCTAATTGCTCCGTCTACTTCCTAATTTCCCTACTAGGTGGAGCAATAATGCACCTAGATTAAACTCAGCAATAATCTAAGTGCATTATTGCTTTGTTTACTTCCAATTTCTAAGGTGCATAATTTTCCCGCCTGTTTCTAATCTATGCAGCTTTCTTATTGCCATGTTTACCAAAGTATGAAAAAAAAAAAAAACCACGGTATATTTGTTCATAGATAGGATATCAAATCAAAAAATTATTTTCCTTTTAAAGAATTTAATACCGATCTGTCAACTTGTATTAAGACTTTAAGAATCCAACAAAAGTTAATTCATAAAACGTTCCCAGTAAGTAATTAAATAAATCATCAGCTTCAAGACAAATTTATCAAAACTGAAATCCGCACTGACAGTTTGTTTTTAACAATAAAAGAAATGGCAAATCCATCTTCATTTTCAAAGAAAACACGTGACTTATCAAATAAATAAATACCAATACCCCATGGGACAGCTGAGTCCCCCGGAAAGTGACATTTTCATTAATTAATCGCCAAGGTTTTCAGCAAAAACTATCAGGCAACATCACACTTATATGAGAGTGATTTATAATTAAAAGTATTTTTAGAAGAATGAAAGGCAGATAATAATATGCACGTAGGTGTGCACTGCGTGGATGTAATTATTAAATCTGTTAATCTAAGGAAATTTAATTTAAGAGTGAAGGCTCACTTTTTGCGGGTGATAATCATGATAAATTTCATTTCATTAATGTAGTTTGTTGTTTTCGCATAAAAAGCTGTGCAATTAATTAGCTCAAGTTTAGAAATGATCTGCAGGAAAATTAAATATGCTGCAGAAAGAAAAAAATTTTATAATTAAACAAAATCATTTTTATTAGCTTTATTTAATTATGTTAGATTTTTAACAGTGGATTACGTTTTTCCATAACGGTCCTACGATGCGACGTTGTAAATTTCAGCATCTTTCTAATAGTAAAATCAACTGGATCAATTAATCAGGTGAGCTAACGAATTAATCGGGGTTTATTTAACGCCGTGGAAAATGTGATGCCATGCGACATATATAAGGGGAGGGGGGGAGGCGGTTTCAACCCCTCCCCCATTAGGTCTACGCAAAAATGCTAATTGTGACGGAATATCCACCTGTAAGCTGTATATTTTAACGGTAATAAAAAAAAATTAAAGATTAAAAATTTGTAATGTAACTGAAAATTGTCACACGTTATTAATAGTCAAATTCACCGTCAATTAAACTTTACAGTAATCTAGGATCACCCCCCCCTCCCCTACATAGCTGGACTTGTCCCATGTGAATAGCTACATTGGCATCATGAACTAAAAACTGCCTAAGATTGATGATCTCTACCCCAAAATTTACATAAAATCAACGTAGATTTGAAATTTGCCCGATTCTACATAGTTCCTCGCGATCAATCTCGATGGCATTTTTCACGAGATTAAAATAAATAAACTCTTATAGATTTTAATCTCGTTAAAGATTAAATATATTTAAATATTTTCTTCTTTGTGGAGGATTCAAATATTTAAATTGAGCATTTGACATGTCACATGAATTGTTTTTATTTCTAGACTCGAGCATATTCTTTTTTAATTTTTTCGTTATGTATAACAACACAAGATTATGAATTTTAAAAATAGAAACAGTCTATTAAAAGGATGACATAGATTACAGCATACTATACCGAGTCAATAAATATTTCAAGTACAGTCGAGCCTGCTTAGTAGAATTTCGTTTGTTAGGATATCCCGCTTAACCCTTTGAGGCGCAACCCTTTCCCAATGCTCAAAAAAGGGCGGCTGTTGCCATAGCTCAACTTAACTACCAGCAGATGGACGCAGCTGGCTGTGCCGGCACAGCCAGCGGTCAAAAAAGGGTCTCTAGATCTGTGGCACGCGATGAACGTTTCGATCGTCCGCCATCTTCCTGGTAGTTAGGTCGAGCGATGGCAACGGCTGCCCTTTTTTCAGCATTGGACAATCTATCCAGCTGTTCTCGCATTCTTTCATTTTTTCAGCAGATGTCAGTGCTGTTAAAAATAATCGTGAAAATTTCTTTACGGGAAATGGCGTGCTAAAAAAGTAAAGGATTCTCGTGGAGCTCTGTCCCCCGCAACTATTTTTATAGAAATCCAATCTATTCTTCGTGACTGGCAACAGTCAAAACGTCAATGTTTGGTGTTCCCAGAGCGGGAACACTGCGCGGTAAAGGGTTAATGTAATACATATTCAATGTACTAAACTGTTGTCAATACTAGGGAATGCAATACCGCACTGTTTTTCGTTTCGCGGGATTGCGGGATCCAACGGGATTGATATTTCACTCAACTAAAAATTGCTAGAGAAATTCGATAGAGAAAAGTAGGAAAAGTAAGATTATACGCATTATCAAGTTTAACTTTAATAACAATACTTTATCTTATTAAATAATTAATACAATATAGATAAATATGAAAATTATAGTCATGACATTCATAATAATATACTGTTATTTCTTAGTTACTAAAATGAATAATGTAAAAAAGGACAGCGTAAAGAGGCACTCGTCTTCCTAGTCTATATCTAATTTTGACAAAGAATACAACAGTGCTCAACAAAAGATTTTTTTCTGCTTTGTTTGAAACCATGAAGGAGCCATACATTTTTTCAGTGGTTAACTGAAGTTCAAGTTTCAAAGATATCCTTAGCAATTGCAGCGATGTGGTTGTTTATGAGGAGGGGGGGGGGGACAAGTCAAGGATCCTGTCCCAGAAAGACAGTATTTATTGCTGAAGTACTTCTGCGTTATACCAGTACGTAAATCATAACAATATGGATGCTCGGAGGCGGGGGGGAGAGGGGCTATGAAATCCACCCACCAATAGGTATGAGCGCCCATGATTCACTGGTCAATGGTTCTTTTTGCTCATCTTATGTCTTATGCAAAAAATTTTGGCCAGTTGATGATTGGGAAAGTAGCGTGAAATTGTAATAAAAATAATTTATTTTTCAGCTTCAATCCCGCGGGACTAGTCCCGCAAATATTTGTGCGGAATCCAGCAGGATCCCTTTCCCGCTGGATCGGGATTGCATTTCCTAATCAGTACTCGATGTGATCCCGGATAATGGAATATCCCGCTTATTAGAAAAGTTTTCGAGGCAATTTGCTATTGCTTTAAGCGGCGTCACCTCTATATTAAATTAAGATGATTTTTCAAAGGACGCCTTACAACTAACTAAATGATGAGTAACGTATACGTTACGTTAATGCACCTCGCAGTTTAATTTCAACAGGGACTAACTGAACGGTTTGGGGGGGAGGGAGAGATACCACGTAGAATACTTCGTTTGATCCGAGTATAAATTTCCCGATGGTTTATTTATTTATTTTTTTCCTAACAGTGTTCAAAAGTAGGAAAAACGCTCCAAAAGAACTTGCTCTTAGCGGTTAGAAATAGAGATTTTTTAAAACTTATTATTTGAGCTAGATAAACATACTCTAAAAGACAATATGATTAAATTTTAAAGACGGTAAACTAAGAAACAATTGCAAAAATTAACATCTTTTAACCTTCACAATTAAGCCAGAGATTTCTAATTGCGAAGTTCCGATGGAGGGAAATTAAAAAGAAAAAAAAAAGGAAGCTGTTTTGAGAATATAATTGCTTTCAGAAAAGTACAGAGTTTTTAGAAGAAAAGTTTAATTTCACGCCCCTGAAAAACTTTCTATCGTCTAATGAAAATAAATGCAATTTCGTTAACATAATTGCATTTCCTAGCGACATATTACGCAGTTATTAACGTCAAGCTGGGAAACGGCGGAACATGATATTTTTAAAAGACATGTTTTTCCCCCCTCTTTTATTTGCCCTCTCTTTTTTAATAACGTCATTTAACAACATTCAGGATTTAAAAATAAAAAGAATGGCTTAGACAAAGTTTTAAACGAAATAGTATTTAATAGTTTACATAACTGCCAACTTTTATGCTTCTCTTAGAAGATTTTTTATAACAATTTTCCTGCAATTCTAAGCTCTATTATAATTTTTGAATTTAAGTTGGAATCATAAAATAGAAAATAGTGGTGAGTAATCTTCCTGTAACAGTGGCAGTTATGCGTTTAAATTGTTTAGTATAATGATGCAGTTTCTTGAAATTCATTTTTAGCTTCAGAGCTCATTTAAACTATAATCAAAATCCTTTTATTTTGAATACTACGCAATTTACTTCACATAATGCATAATAGCTAACCGAAATACCACGAAAAATATCCAAATTTCTGTATTTTTGATATTTTATCCAAGATGTGATTAGATATGTAATTAAAGAGGGTATTTACTGGGTTTCTTTCGCACGCATTTAAAGAAAATAAAAAAGAAAAGAAATGAGAAATAAAGAACATAGAGGTTCAACGAACAAAGCTCAAAATGCTCTTTTATTATCTGTTTCAGATCTAAAACATTTTAAGTATTCACAAAAGGACGAAAATTTTCACTCTTTAGATGATAAAAGATTTAAATGGGTTTTCTTCAACAGAAAAGCCGAAAGAAACAATCTGTTCTGATTAGACAAAACCTAACTTACCACAATTTTTAAATAGTTTAACTTTATATTAAAAATTTATTTTGCATTGGAGCAGGCTAGAGCCTACTAATAAATCCTCTCAGTCTTAAAACTTTTTAATGATTTAAGTTAAAAAAATTACTTTGACGACAAATGGCAATTTTTGACCATCAATAATTGTATAATTTGATACAGAAGTAGATCACAATGAATTATTTTGTATCAGAAAGGTATTTTAATTTTGATCTTTAATTTAAGATATTTTCTAATATTTGTAGAACCCACCAGAAATTTTAAATAGTTTTACTTTTTGTAGATACAACTGTGATGTTCTCATACTAGAAAATATCCGTATGACGTCCAAGCTTCAATTGTTAGGCCTTCTACATCTAGAAGGTGTTGCGTGAGCTTTCTTTCCAGTTTTATTGACGAATAACGAATTATTGATTTAGCATGTTATTCAGTGAAAACGCGCAATATTAGGAAGTTGAACTTAGAATAGTGTTCTGCTTCATCTGCAAGATGGTGTCCCTATACAGTGATTCCAAAATGCTTATTATTTATTTGTCATTGGTTGGTTCTGGAAAGCATTGATAAAAGTGAATTTTTCGAATATTTATTTTGAACTGACACTATGTTTCTTAATAAAACGTATTTTTCGGTAATTGATTATTTTTATGATCATTATTTCACTTAAATTATCATGAATTAACTTTAACATAAATTGAATAAATTAAGATGAGTTAATTTTATCATAATTTTTTATTCAGATTACAATAAATTATTTTTATAGTTATTTAATTTAAATTACAGAGTACTAACTGTGTCATTTTCAAATTTTAATTTTACAATGAATGGTATTGCAGTTTTGTTCTTTAACATCGGATATGATGAATTATTCATTTAAAGGGGAAGAATTAGTAAAATTAGTCTTCTTCCCGTTACAAATACAATTTGGTGGCAATCTATTTATGCCATGTAAAAATTTCTGAAATGATTGACTATTACCGGAGAACTTTTCTGATAAATTTTCGCTTGGGAAAAAAAAAATTTGGTCAACACGCGTATTGTATTACAAAGAATCTATGCATAACGATTGATCATTTTTATGCAAAGGTGCGAGATATGAGGCAGAAAAAGGATTTACCGGTGTTGTAAAAGTATCGGTTGAAAAGGATATTGCTCTATACATAAATACATATAAATAAAGTTGTATCAATATCAAAAACTTCTTTCACTTCACTCTCGAAATCTTCAAAGCGTGCGCTTCGTCAATAAAAAAATGTAGCGTAACAGAGTGCCGATTCTTTCTTAAAAATGTATGCTAAAGAAAATCTATTTGAAATAAACCGATACTGCCAACATTTACGGAATGTAACAAACCACTTTTTGTAAGTAGTAATTTTTGAGTACTTGTAATTGAACTTGCTTAATAAAGAAGTTTCAGTAATTAAAAAAATTACAAAAAGTAGCTAATATCACACCTTACGTTCTAGTAGATATGAATATATGTTTAATCAATTAATTATTCATAGGTTATAAGTGGTGACGATGGAAAAGTTGCAGATGTTTATTCTGTGGAAGTAATGCAGGAAAACAGGGAAATATTTTGATATTTAGAAGAACAAATTATTAAACTTCAACTTTGAAAATGTCTTAGACCGCAAAAAAAGTTACCGAACTTGAAAACAAAAATTATTACGAAAGAATACTTTTTTGTGCTATGAGAAGCCTACACGAGGAGCACCTGCCTGTGTGTGTGTGGGGGGGGGTAGGGGTGCCTTGGTCCGAGGACCTTTTAAAGGGTTCTAAAGCTTATTCACGTTACATCTGGAGAAAACCGATCAGAACTCGAACGCAGTACCTTCACACTTCAGTCATCTATCATGTTCAGTGTCATCAATTCTGTTATTGTGGAGCTTTACGAAAGAGTACAAATGTTCAAAATATTACACAAGAAGAGAACGATATTATATTCCTTCAAGACCAGCGAAGGAAACGTCCCTGGAAACAAATTCTTCGCAGTAGAGTCGTTTTGACGATGGCTAAATCTCATAATTTTGCATGTTTTCTCCTTCTCCAATACGTTTAGAAAGTGAATATTGAAGAAATGACCAAGATTCATTTGTTTGATGCTGTTGAGTTCAATAATTCATGATTTTCGACATACGAAGTTTGTAAGTGCGAATAACTTCGTAAGTCTTTTGAGGGGACACAGCTCATATTCACGTTATATCCACATATAAACATTAGCAATGAGAACAACACTCAGTTGATTTTGCTAGATTCGAACCTCGGTTCTTCCCCGTCGCACTAGTTTCCCTTTATCCTTTGAAATAATAATATTAAATAGTTTTTTGTTTGTTTGTTTGGTTTTTATTTTGTTTTTTTAAGGAGAGAGATATAGTGCAAAGGAGGCGTATAAAAAGGTACAACGTTGTTTTAAAAGTGTAACTGACGATAATATGTGCATGCATACAAAATTTGAAAATAAGAATAGAAAGTTGAATTAACAAATTATTTATTGATTAAAACAAACATATTTCTGTTTGAATAAAATATATTGTTGATACAATTAGATTTTAAAAATTAGGTAAACTGAAGAAAACTAAATTATTTAATAAAAGTAACGTCAGCCAAATTTTTATTAAATAAAGAAATATTTGTTGAATAAAAATATTTTCATTTCGTCTGTCTGTATTTTCTGCTTAAATTTTTGTAACATTTTAAAAAATTATACTCTTTTTTTACTTCTTTTGCTCACATATGCATACTTTTATCTGTTAGATGAAACATCAACATAAAAGCAACGGTATTTTCGACATTAAATTTGAGTTAAGACTCTTAAATCCCTTAATTACGCTCTCAAAACTGAATGAGTTAAGTCTAGGAAAATCACCAATAACGCTATATCTCATCGCTTTGTGTCAAACAGCTTAACAGAAACTTTCTACTAAAATCAATGATGTAAAGTGCAGAGCGTGCTCCTTTGTTTAAAGTTTTAATTAAGGTACATATGTGAAAAAAAAGGTTAATTTTTCTCGTAAATCTTCGAGGTAAAGATTTTAATCACTTGATGATTTTAATTTTTTAAACTCACTAGAAAAAAAATTAAGAGTTTTTTAATTAAAAATCTATTTATTTTTCTACCCATAAGTCGTATGATTAATGAAACTAGCGTTTTATAAGTCCAATATATATCGTAGGAGAGCTGCTAGCGCGTATCATTAACATAATTGGTTCCATATCTTACGCTGAAAATTATTGGAAATTGAATATCGCTTACATTCGATTAATCTACTCAGCATTTCCTGTTTTAGGGGTTAAATGGGAATTTTATGAGCTTTTGTCTAAGGGCCCTATGGCCTTATTTCTTATTCGCGTCGCTTAATGGAAGTATTAGATGACAATAAAATGGATGGTAGAGCTTTATGTTCGGAAGCAATTCGCGACGACTTGCTTCATAAAATAGTCACTTTTCATCTTCACAGGAAGTTTGCCAGAAAAGACATGCATTTAACATAAGGGGGGAGGGGTCTTGCTTATAAATAATATGTATAAAACAGTTCTTATGTTAGCAGGAAAGCTTCCTTGGACTTGGAGATAACGAATCGAAAGTGTTCTAAATTGAAAACTTCAGTAATAAAATTCTACTATAATTTGAAGCTTCCGAAGTTTTTGTTATGAGCTTAATTTATCTACGAATATTGCTTATAAATAAAAATATATAACAGTTTCACTTTAAGCGCTTAATATTTATTTGATGCAAAGACCTTAGTAAGATATCGTTTAACTTCAATAAATGATATCTATTTGATTACGATAAATTTTGACTTAAGGGTTCATCAGCGTTTTAAAACAGTGTACAATGTTGAAGAAACAATTAATTTTAATTCAAAAGCAATTAATCATTCCATAATATACAACACCTACGTGATTTATTATAACATACAAATGAGCTTAGTTCCTATGAAAGTCGTATATAAATAAAGATTTGCAGCTTCGGTTGATATAACGCTCAATTGTTCGGTCCCACGACAGAGTGCTATAAGTAATTTTCAAAATACTTTATTTTAGTAAATAATAGTAAAAGGAGGGAAATAATTAAATCGCATTTTATTGATATTTCTTATATTACATAATTATCTAGAAATATTAAATTATATTTCTGTATTAAATTACACAGTATTCCTACTTCAGGTATCTCCCTAGAGATATACATTCTCATAAAGCAATACACTTTTGCACGTACAGTCGGTTAACAAGCAAATAATTTTAATATGTTATCTCATAATATATTTTATCGCAAAAACACCAGTCTTACACAGAAAAAATATTACGTTAAATTGAACGGAAATTAACGAGGCGCCATTTTAGTTTAAAAATTTTGTTGGATCAACATAATATTGGACTGAATCAGTAAAACATATTTTTTTTCAGTGTATAACAGTAAGTAAGACATGAGAAACATAAGCGAAAATATTAACACCTGATAACCTTCAGAATAAATTAAACCTATGTCATGTCTATTTCCCTGACCCCAAAATAAAAGGGATGTCTGGGGGGAAATGACATCACTCTTCCCTGACTCACTGAATCCGTATCCTTAACAAGGCATTTATCCGAAGTCAAAGTGGAGGACAAATATCACTCTTGGCCTTACAGATAAAACAAGTGACCCATAAATAAAAAAATCCCAATGGACATTGGACATAATTCCCGCATTGAAGAATATTCAAGACGAAAAGTTCTATCTTTGGAAAAAGCACCCAAAGACTTAACTTCGAATCTATTGCAGTGCTTTATTTGCTTTCATTTCTTTTCTCTTGTTCATCACGTAAATGGTATTTCTTGGTGGGAGATCATGGCGGCATTAAGAAACAATGGCCTGCCTTTGTTTATTTTTAACTTCAGAAACAATGAAGAAAAGCATCTTAACCACCATTTATAGTCATTTCAAAAGTCGTTTACCCCGAGGACTATTTTAACTTTCGTTGACCTTTATAGAAGAAACCCATACATAGATACCTATAAATCCACTCTCTCTTTCTTCAGCCTTACTCGGGAGTTCAATTTTGTTCGGTTTTTCAATTCATTTAATGTGGTTCCTACATTATTTAGAATAAAGTTAATGTCATGTGTTTGAATGAGTGAGAAGGATTGAAAAGATGATCGTCGATCCTTAATTTTAGAGTTGGATTTCGTTCAGGATGTCCGAACTGAATCATAAGCAGGATTTCGCCGTCACTACGAAATTTTTTACGTTTTAGTAAAATTTCTAAGAGTCGCATTTGCCCATGAAACCGTAATACACGAGCATATATTTTAAGGAAGTGCCTATTGTGTTGTTACGCATTATCGGAAACGTTTAGTTTGAAGGGTGAGGATGGTATTTTGTTCTGCTATAGTTCATTGATGTGACGTGCGATGAAAATGGGACAGACTCTGACTAGGTTCGACCTCAGTTTATTTTTAAAATTTTTAATCCTTGTTTAATCAATTAAGAAATTGCTAAAAATCTACATAAGAATAAAATAATAATATATTTGGAGACATTTGATGAAGAGTAATGTTTATGTATTTATTTATTTGCCAGGAGAGGACAGCTCGCGTCACTGAATGTGTCGCTTAGAGCTACATATACGTCCTTCCCGGAATTTCCCGCCACAATTTGGAACTTCATCAGAAGGCGGGGGACTTCTGAATATTGGCACCCCTCGGAAACTGCTAGCGACCGCCGAGAGGACTTTCGGAACCACGGATTTAGCGTGCACGTACACCGCATGTATACGGTGGTCTTTAGTGGTACGCCGGTATCGAACCCACAACCAACCACGGCCCAAAATGTTTATGTATTAAACAACTTGATTATACTTATTCCTAACACCCACGTCTGTTAAAAAGATGACTATATAACTGATAGCTATTCACAAATTTACAAGCGCCGGCTGGTAACTGGTATGCTTAATTCCCTGGAAAGTGCGAACAGCGCAATCCATCAGAATGCGAAAACAATGTAAGACGCAATAATTAAACCCGTTGGTTCTTCAGTTACATTAGCCACGTACACGTCGAGATGGATCCCGCGAATTCTCATTCAAATTCAATTTCTTCGCGAGGCTCTCACGCACAAGCACTGCCACCCAAGAGAATGAAATTTGCAAACCAAATGGAAAACCTCAAATTGAACACACACGAATCTGGTTTCATCAAAGCGGTGAGTGAGAGAGACTAATGCGAACACCCAACGAAAATTCTACTTTGCAAACACAACCCTCCTTCTCTCCCTTCATCCTCGTTGCCATTTGGAACTACGAAATCGCAATCAACCACACAGCTGCTCGTTCCCCTTCGACCACCCCCCGCACCAACCTTTTGGGCAGACGACAATCCTCAGTTGTGGATTATTCGAATCGAACAAACGAATTTTCGGAATGTGAATTTTAGTAAGATTTTCCCCCAGGCGCCCATAAGGCGATGTTTCGGGGCGTTTGAATTTCCCATTTTCCGTTAGATTGAGATGGTGGAGAAGTGGACAGTGTCCAGCAGAGTAGAAAGAATGTATCAGGTTGTAACGAAAGTTCTCCGCCAAATCTGCTTGAGTCAGCTCATGCGGCACCCAGCGATTGAACTTGTACATCATAATGTGATGCATAACATGACTAATGGGCATGGCATTAATGTCTAACTCTTTAGCTAACTCTCAAGTGGTTAAATACTGATCTTCTTCTCGCAGGTGGCCCTCATCAACTTCAGCAGGCCGGCCAGAACGCTCAGCTCCTTGAATGTCATAGGCCCTGTTTTTGAACTTTCAGTACCAAACCTTTACAGTGCCATATGATACAACAGTAAAATCTAAATTACACACAAAATTCTTTGATATTATGTAGCTGATTTTTTGCAACAGAACTGGAAGTAAATGATGGTAATCCAGTAACGTGATAGTTCCATTTCAGACACCCTGTACTTAATAACGATATTTTTTAACAACACAGTGTTCCAAAGCAAGTCCCTTTCTTTCAAAAGACAAAAATTGTTTGACAAAATATGAGCAAACACACCAACGTGAACTGTTTGCTGACGATATTTGTAGTGGCGGGAAACTTTCGTTACATCCTAATACTAGAGAATGAATGATTAGAGTTCATGCATGGGATTTTATGGAATAGAAGAATAATGGAGTAAAGGGCAAAAATCACATGTGCCAACTTACATGGTTTTGCGCGAAGATTGATTTGTCACCGCTATCTTATAAGCACTTTCTTTTTCAATAAATTATTCTGGGAAAAGAGCAGGCGGATATTATAAAAATAAATTGTATATAAAGAAATTAGTGGTGGTTAATTTTCCGAGAAAATCGTATCAGTTGACAGTTATGTAAAAGGTAATACGTTTTGACACTTTTTGAACACTGTAGAAACAGGATTAAAATTCATCATTATCATGATTTCATTACATATATTTATACACATGTGTAAGTTTATAGTTCTTAGAGGTGGTGGTGTTGGGGGGTGGATAATGCAATTTTTCATTGTATGTTTTCTGGTGTTGTATCTTCTTCAGATTTATATGATTTTCATAATAAAATAAGGCGGATAATTTTGTGTAATAAACTTATTTGTTTGACAAAGAATTAAAAATACAAAAGTATTGCAAAATAGAAAATAAGATACATATAAAAACTACTTGAGCAAATTAAGCAAAAGGAATTTTAAAAAATTAGGAGACTTACGAATTAGGAATGCAAAATTAATTACTGAAAGAAGTTGGTGCATTTTTCATAGCAATACCATTGTAGGAGAGAAATTGTGCTAGATTTTCGCAATTGTAACTATTCTTTTATTCATATATATGAAATGCTTCAAGAAAAACAAAACATGATTCCGAATATTAATTTCCACGATCAAACACTTAATAGATATTTGGCATATCGCTCTCTTTGTTAGTATTTATAAACAAAATTATATTTTCTGCTGAGTGTGACTACTTCTGAATCGAAAGAAATCACTTATAAATAATAGACCAAAACCTTTTTCAAGGTGGATAAGAAGAAACCCAAACATTTTTAAATATTCAAATACAGTATCTGTTGGAAAAAGATATATTTAAAACTCAGCAAATACAAGCAGAAATCGAGAAGTATTTCCGCTTGATGAAGGATCCCTTAAAGGCAGGTTGTACTGTGTTTGCGTAGATTTGAAAAGATTCGTTTCGTGCTTCTTTAAAACCCCAGGATACCTTAGAAGATTATTCTCGCCTTTTTAGGCAAATGCGAAGCTTGAGGCTTCGAAACTTTGGCTACAGATTTAAGGCAACAGAGAATTCCATTTAGTTATGAAATTTCGTAAACATGTCCAGGCTTCACCACTAGAAAAAAATGTGAAATACGAAGCACCTCCCATATCGGCTTCTCAGCATGCCAAGATCATGTTTTCTGAAGTACATGCAAAACTGTCGCCGCACCGAACATTTTGTCCCCCTGTATCGCTAGAATATTAGCACTTCTTTACGAGTAAGGTATATGAAATTCCTACGAGTAAAAAAATAGAGCAATTAATATACATACATTATACAAGGAAAGCATTGAGTTATAAACATTCCCCTTGACTAGATAAATTGTTGTTTTCTGATTTAAGTTTATTTTATAACTTTTTCCAATGAATTTTTTTAAAAAGAAATGCAAAGAAATTTAGAATGTATTATTTTAAGACCAAATTAAAATGAATATGTTTAAATTCATTTATTTTATTTCTTACTAAGCATTGCTTTTATCCCATGGGAAAAAGTTGAAGTACCTTAGCTTTCCCATTTCGAAAAGATTGTTGCCAGTATATTCTATCTCTACTGAATCAACAATCACCAGCCTCCCGGACTTCGAATCAAGTAATTGGGTTTCCTAAACAAGAATCGGGAAATCTGCTCCCGGCACTGCATCTATTTGGAATTCCATCCGTTCGAATTTTCCATTTATCCTCTCTTTCACACCGCTTTCTCATCCCGAGATGTGGACAGTGTCCAGCTTTCTTTTTGCTTTTCCAGGAGAATGGGTCGCAAAGCATTGATTTTACTGGAAAGGTAGCTTTAAGGGGACAGTTTACCATTTCAATATTTTTTTTCCTTTTAAAAAATATGGTACAAATGATGAACTTAAGCATTTCAATGCTTTCATTTAAGCATTTCAATGCTTAACTGAAAGTACATTTTGAAATAATAAATCTTAATAAACTCATTTAAGTAAAATAATATAAATTAAAAATTTATTTTTTAAAAATCTCTTAATACAATTTTAAAAATAAAAGCTTTTGTCCAATGTATTAATAAGAGTTTCAAATACGTATTTTGCAAAATTCTATATGGTTTTTTGATACATAAAATATAATTTTTCTGGTCATAAAGTAAAACAATAAAAAATAACATATCTTCATATAATTTCTGAAATAAAAAAAGAAAAAACTGAAGGCTAATTCCATGCACAGTTTTATCAGGTATATCAGATATAAAAATATGTACAAAAAACTTTAAATCTTTATCTCCTAAACAAAAGAAAAAGCCATTTAAAGAGTTTGTTTGCCAATGAAATTGCACTGAGCGTACGAACAAATTTTACAATACCTAGTGATATTATTGGCGTATGATTAAAAAAAAGTGTCAAAATATTCAGAGTTTAACGGACTTTCATTTAATATTTAAATAAAAAAATTGATTTTTCATTAAAGCTTGGGGTAAACCAACACCTCCTAGATTTAGAAAGCCTTACAACTGCTACGTCACCAAGCTTTGACGTCATCACTTAGCCTACATTTAAGTTTGACTGTTATAAAATAAAGCTATTAAAAATTTCTGGTGAATTTACCCATGATTGTCAATATTTTAATAATTTGATATAAAAAAGTATAATTTTACGACAAATGGCAATGTTTAACCATAACTAATTAGATAATGTGATAAGGAAATAGATCATACTGAATAATTTTGTATGAGAAAGATATTTTAATTTTAATGTCTAATATAAGATATTTGCTAATATTTGTAGTATTTACCAGAAATTTTTAATAGTTTTATTTTATGAAAATGAAACTTTTAAATAGAGGCTAAATGGTGATGTCAAATGTTAGTGACATAGGAGTTATAAGGCTTTTTATATGTAGGAGGCGTTGGGTAAACTGTCCCAATCAAAAGTTAAATGTAACCCGTGCATGAATGGTTCATGCTTGGTCGTACTGATTGACCTCGTTTTACAACATTCAACCAGAAATTAACAAATGCACAAATAAAAATATTAATAAAAATAACGCTGAAGGTCATACAGCATAAATGTTGTGACCAATAACAAATTTTGTTTTGTTGATTGAACAAAATCTTTGAATTAAATCAACGAAAAATTTGCTTAATAACAAATTATTTATTTAAACAGCGAAAATTTTGTTCACTAATAAAGTTTCTGTTAAGTCAACAAAACACCCTTTCTCTGTGTACAGCTTCATTGAATGTTTCTTAACACTGTATTAACTGTATTACAATAAAGTTATGTTTTTTCCCCCTGCAATATCAAAATTATGATATATGATAGAATAAAAATGCAGCCTTATAATAATGTGAAAGTAAACACCGAAATCAAGGAAATGCTATGACCAATTATCAGGACAAAAATAAAGCATCATTGTACTTTTACAATGAAAATCCTACTTTTTTCTTATACACTTTAAGATAATCTAGTCGCTTTCGCAAAGTTAACTATTGATCTTGCATTTATTAAAGAGGATAAAATTATTTAAATTCACAGTTTTTAAAATGTTTTTTTTCCTCAACACGCGTTCACTTAGAAGTCTAATGCGGAAGTACATATTTTTCAAAAAAGTAGACACTGTTTTCTCCAGTAGAAGGAGCGTTAAATTCAATTTTGAAACATTAAATAAATTGCTATTCAACAATATTATCAAAAGGCTTTATGCAATTTCAAACTGAACGCTTAGAAGTGAACCAAGCTGTAAAGACTCTCATGTTCAGCTTTAACTTTCTATGTTAAAATGATCAATGCTCCGAAATCATGATGAAATCTTTCCACATTGAGTCTTTGCTGCTAATTCAGCACCATTTTATGGTGAAATGTCGTACTATTTCTATTAACAGTATATACTATAAAGATACTATTCTGTCAAGGATATACAACTTGCAGATTATTAAGTAATTCAATGCTTTATAAGCAAAGTATAGTTTTCTATGCAAATGTGGCACGATATGCAGTAGCTTTGCTTAAAAAAAAACTCTCTTCAATGCTGTAAACGTAAACAAAAACCCTTACTTCAATAGCTACTAATTCCGTTTAACGGTTGAATGCGAATTATTAATCGCTTACAAAACATTAAAAAAAAACCCGTTATTTGCTTGTCCACGTCCAAGAAACCATTTTACTCCCTCATTAAAAATTCAACTGCAGTAGTAAAAGAAAACTAAATTTTGTTGTTTTCCAGTGTAATCTTCTTACATTGTACTTACGTAGCTTAAGAGTAGGTCAGCACTATTCAGCACGTTTGGGCAAAAAGAAACAAAGCAGAAACTAATAGACTACACCCTATTAACCGAACAATTCTAATAGCAGCCGTTCGGCCAAATGAATGCTAATAAAGTACCACCAGATGTCTTTCTCTGAAGCAGATGAAATTGCAATGACTTCTGCTCCGCCAACTCTGTAGGGGGAGGTAGAATCAATCAATACAGAGAGATTAAGAATCAAATAAATGGCTCAGTACATGATAATACCAAACCGCTTACATTGTTTCAGGTGCGTTCAGATTCTAATCTCACTGAAGAGTACATACATTTCTGCAGGAAATTAAAGATGGACCGACCTAATAGTACGCATTCACGCACTGCTACTACTGCCTGAGTTGACTGAATGCGCTGAGCGTTATTCCCATAATAATTCCTTCCTTCAAGACAGCATCGTTGTTGTTGAAGATGTTATGTATTGGTTCTGATTGTCGAAGATGTTTATTGTGGATATTGTATGGATTTGATGTGGCTGTTCATTTTGGAGAAAAGATCGATTAAACTGGAAAGAGGATTATTAAAAAAATTGCATCGATGGAGGGAGATTAAGGGTAGGATGAATTGCTGAGTTAGCTAGAAGGCAACAAGATCTCAAATGAGCTTGGTTCTAATCTGCCAGAGCGTGCATATGTTTTTCTAGTTTTTAGAGATTGTTATATGATTAGCAGATATTTATTATATATTTATTGGATTAGCAGCAAATTAAGCAAGAATGACAAAGAATGCCGAATACGTTGTCTATAAAGCATTTCCCAATTCAATGTTATCCGTGCATGTATTAATGATTAATACGCATTTAACCTGTTCGCCCCCATATTTTCAAAACTATAGCCCCAGAAAAGGAATTGCTGTTTTTATTTCTCTGCAAAGACGGACAGAAAATTCAAAGAGAATAAAGTACCAAATTATCCATTTTTAATCTTTGTACTGTTTGATCGTGGAAAAATTAAGCACAATATTTTTGACGAAATGCAATCTTTTAACAGCAATTATAACATAAATTCGTTTTGCCCTGTTTTAAAGGGAAGAATGTCTTCGAAACGCCTTCGACTTAAACAATAACTGCCCAAAGATATTAATAAATGGGATAACTTCTTAGTCTCCCTGTAAAAAGAATATATTAAAGCTATACACACCTTTGCGTATGGAGTGTATAGGGTAGAAGGTGTAGTCCATATCATTAATATGTATAGATTTTGTACAAATTAATACCTATTTACGGAAGTTAACCAACGACAAACAAACACATATCTTTTCAATTTAGTTGGAATGTGTAAAAAAAAAAAAAAAAAACATCATTTCACTTCACTGCCTCGACAGAAAACAACGAAAAGAAGAAACTTATCGTGGTGCAAACTGAACTTCCTCAAGTATTTCTCTTAGAGAGTTTGGATAACTTCTAACTCTCTAAGAATGTCTTCGAAACGCCTTCGCCTTAAACAATAACTGCCCAAAGATATTAATAAATGGGAAAACTTCTTAGTCTCCCTGTAAAAAGAATATATTAAAGCTATACACACCTTTGCGTATGGAGTGTATAGGGTAGAAGGTGTAGTCCGTATCATTAATATGTATAGATTTTGTACAAATTAATACCTATTTACGGAAGTTAACCAACGACAAACAAACATATATCTTTTCAATTTAGTTGGAATGTGTAAAAAAAAAATAAAAATAAAAAATAAAAAACATCATTTTACTTCACTGCCTCTCGACAGAAAACAACGAAAAGAAGAAACTTATCGTGGTGCAAACTGAACTTCCTCAAGTATTTCTCTTAGAGAGTTTGGATAACTCGAAAACCAACTAACTCCCTCTCCCTGTAGACGGCTAGGATGGCTATAAACAGTAACCCACTCTGCGAGAATAGACTTAAAGGGAGAAGCAAAATAGAAAATTCCAACTCCAAATACACTACGGGATGCCTCCCGAGGCACCTCTTCCTTTGGGTTCCTGCGTCAGGAAAGCTAATTTTCCATTAGATATTGGCTTTGGGAATGGTGACCACAAAGAAGAAACAATAGACCCCTGAGGAGATCTTCACTGGATCTATGTTTACTTTCAAGCAGTGATTCTCGCTGTGTGGACAGCCCTTTCTTATTCGTTGAGCGATTTCTGGAGTTTGGTTGTAAATCGCAATGCCACGTGAAACTTCTTTTAAAGAGTTTTTAAGGATTTTTTTTTTAATTTCCAAATAAACAAAATATAAATGTAGTTAAAACAGCTAAGGCTGCGCACTCTCAAACAAAGGACCGGAAAAATTTTAACAATCTGTTCTTTCAGTAATATCTCCAGAGTACCACTGACTTTAGTTTTAATGATGCATCTAAGTAGTGGCCGTGGTAGCCCAGTGGTTAAGGCGTTGGACTCGTAACCAGAAGGTTGTGGGTTCAATACCGGCGTACCACTAAAAACCACCCTGTACATGCGGTGTACGTGCATGCCAAATCCGTGGTTCCGAAAGTCCTCTCGGCGGTCGCTAGCAGTTTCCGAGGAGTGCCAATATTCAGAAGCCCCCCCACCTTCTGATGAGGTTCCAAATTGTGGCAGGAAATTCCGGGAAGGAAGTATATGTAGCTCTAAGCGACACATTCAGTGACGCGAGCTGTCCTCTCCTAGCAAATAAATAAATAAATGCATCTAAGTGCTGTTTTTTGTTAAATCTTTTAATTGTTTAATTTAATTCACATAGGGACAAAAATCAGGGTATTATTTTTAAACTGAATTCTATATCAATTAATTTTAACCCTGTATAACTCATTCAAACCCTATATAATAATTTCAAAAAGCGCCCTTTTGAGTGAAGCTGAAGATTACTGATTTGTGATTTCGATGGCTGATGTATAAGAAGTTTATTCAGTGGAGCGTTGATAACCCGGATTAATTGTGACTGAGTCCTGTCCGGATTATTAAAATGTTCAGATTTTCGAAAAGAACCCCCCAAAAAAGGTCGTTTGAGTTCATAACAAAAAAAAAAAAATTTGATAAAACTGTTAATAATTGACTGTAGTGAAAATAAATAAAAATTTTGTCGAAAAAACACAAATACAATGATACTTATAACAAGATACGATCGTTTCGACTGAAAATTTATTCAGTCTTCATCAGTCAATGCTCTTCGGCTCAGTGGGAACTGTTTTATGGTATCTTGTTATAAGTATCATTTTATGTGTGTTTTTTCACAAAATTTGTATTTATTTTAACGTTTAACACCAGTATTTTTAGTGTCATTCTCTTTAGTGATTAAATAATTGGAGTAGATAAATAAAATCATCAATTAATATGATCTCATTATTTTAATAAAAGAATATACATACCCTTTGACTGTGTTGATAGTAACAAACAGGTAACAAAGTAAGAGGTTGAGAAAAATTGGTTTAAAAATTTTCACCAATGCACCCAGACAGCACATAAGCATAAACCAAGCTTGACATTTCTTTGAATTTGACGTATTAATAGAAGCTTGACAGTTCAATTCATTTTAAGCTTGCAGCAAGCTTGGAGAAGTCATTTAACTGTCAAGCTTGAATACAACTTGATTACTGCTTGATTTGGAAAGCCACATCCACATAATAAATAATTTATCATCAGTCATAAATGTACTTGACCATAGAATTAAAAAATAAAAGATTCTATATTTCCAAATATGGAAATTCTTCAAAATAAAATACAATTATACTACGAAATTGATTTCAAAATCAGTCGTTTGTCTCGATTTAAGTCGTCGTTTGTCTCATTCGACACAATATGAGTGTTGCGATATTAAAAGTTTTAAAACGTGTATTGCTTTTAAGTTTATATTATGCTTATTTCCCTATTAATAGAATCTATAAATCACACATAACATTATTTTAATTTTGATTCATCCCATGACAAAATAAAAGAAACTTATCGGCGTCGCCCACTGATCGATCTCGCCAGGAAACGGCGTGACAACCGTAACAGTCACTTCAAACTTTAGTCTTAGCAGCGCGAGGCAGATTGGCGGAACGGTTAGCATGCTGGCTTCCCAGCCCATAGTTCCCGAGTTCGATCCCAGCCGCGGAGGCTTGATTGAAACAGATAAAAATAGCTTAAAATTTCAGCATAGAGGAGAAAATGCGTGGAAAAATAAAATATGTGGGGCGAGTTCGCCAACGGGCGCCCCGTGTATTTGGAAAAAAAATTTTTAGGAAATTTTCCTAAGCTTGAAATTAAGCTTGCTATGTCAAGCTGGGCAAGTGTAAACTTGAACACTTGATTCAAGCTTGCATTAAGCTTACACGCATGAAATTTCAAGCTTAAATCAAGTTTATTGACTTGATAAATCAAGCTTGCTGCAGGTTTGCTGTGCTGTCGGGGAATGGGTTTCCTTATCTATGTATCCAACTTTATTTTTCACTGAAATTAAATCCGGATAATCGACAGTGTCGAATTTTGACGTCCAGAATACCGACGTTCTACTGTAAATTTGTTACTTGATCACTGCTACATTTTTTAACATAACTCATTTTGACGAAAATTTAAAAAATAATTACTTTAAATTATGAAACTTTATTTTAAAAATATCTATTTTCAGGATTTATCTTTTTTTGTCTTAAAAACTTTAAACAGAGTTCTTCGGTCACGGCTCAACCGGTCTTTAATTTGCTAAAATTCCGAACTTTTCAAAAATGTCCTAGTGCTTGAGATACTCCAGAAAATTTTCTGTATTTTATGGGGAAAATAAACAAAAAAACAGAACCATTTTCAACATAACAGACCATTTTAGGACAATATCTCGAAAGTAATAGAAGATCCGTGCAAATCCTGTTTACCTAAAATAATAGAAAAGAATTTACTAACCAGAAATTTTCAAATGTTCTATTTTATATAAAACAGCATTTTGTTTTGCTATCTATACTCTCTCCGCATCTTTCACTAACCCTTGGCTAGTTCGAGCGGGTAAATTTGAAGCCAAAAGAATTGAATAACTGAATCTAGTCAGCACGTCTACACCAACACCGGGAAATTCAAACAACCGAAGATCTAACGCAATATACTGAAATACGGTCATAATGGATCACCATTGCGGGAGTGACTTTCACCTGTGGTGAGTGATGAAAAATCAGGCGGTTCCATTTTATGATGTACAGCTGGTGGAATTTGCATGAATATGTTTTAGTCTAATAGAAAAGAACAATTCCAAATTTCTGGTGGTTTACTCATGCACAAATGTATTTTAATAATTGAGATAGAGCCGACCGGATTGTATGGTGGGTACTACGGTTTCGGGTTCAACTCCCGGCAGTCGGGGTTTCACCCCGACTGGGGTGGCTGTCGTTGCTCCAGCTAGTAGTAAAGTGGCCAGTAGTAAAGTGTGCTAGTAAGTGGCTAGTAGTAAAGTGTACCACCATAATAAAGTGGCCAACAATTCCGGCCCGTTGTGGGCAAAGACAGCGGCCGGCCTCTTTTTTCCAAGGCCGCCTTTTTTTCCCAAGGCAGCGGCCGGCCATTGGGAATATATATATATTTATATATGTGTGTGAGATAGAAAATTTAACATCAAATGGCGATTTTTAACAATCACTTGATTATATAATATGATACGAAAATAGATCATAAATGGATTATGCATAAATCATCATATTCATTAGATCAGCGGCTCTCAACCGGTGGGGCGGGCCAGCCCTGGGGAGGGGCAGAGCGTTTTCAAGGGGGGGGTTGAGGAAAACAGCCAAAGTGCAATTGGTAATGCATGTTTTAAAAAAATCTGATGTGGACAACACATGACTTCCCTGCACGTCTTAATTAAATCAAAAATATTTTCTGCGCACTTCATCTAAATTTATTTGTTTGAAAGAGATACAATATCAGTAATAGTAAGGTTTAGCGATTTCTAGCCAAATGTTCCAATATCGACAAGCTGAGTTAAGTTTGAAAGATTTCCTTCTGACACTTTACTTAGCGATATTTCACCAAAAGCCGACAAGCTTGAAATTGCGAGATTTTGGGGATAGCCAAAGTAGTCATTGACCACAGACTTACAATGAATTGAATGCATCCATACACCTTAATATATTTAAAGTCATTTGGCTGACCCTGTAAAAAAATCCCAGTCGATAGTAGCCAAAAAAGATAATGAAAACAGTTAGGTATTACAATAGTTCTAAATACAAAAATTAAAAATTCTACGGGTCAAAGTTTTAGAGTTATACAAAATGCGAAATAATTTTTGGGGCCAAATTTGGCGATATTTCGGCGAAACTTGCCAAGGTCGACGACATATGGCGAGCTTCTAAGCATTGACCAAACAATGACTGACTATCGGCAAATTTGGCGATATTTCGCCAAAACTCGCCAAGGACGATGAAAAATGGCGAATTTTGGACATGGACCAAATGACTGACTATCGCCAAATTTGGCGATATTTTGGTAAAACTCGCCAAGGTCGACGACAGACGCCGAGACTTTGGGCATGGACCAAACAATGACTGTCTACAGTTGTACTATATTGAAGATGTCCATAGACAGTAAAGTATTGAAATTCTTTTCGGTGGTCCTGTAAATAAACTCTCCAGTAGATTGGAACCAAAAATCGAGATGCGCAGCTTGATGTTAGAATAATCTTATATATGAAATTTGAACATTCTACGACTAATAGTTTTTGAGATTTGAGAGTTAAATACATACACACGTACACCAAAAGTCGCCAAGCTTGGCGACTTTTGGCGTGGTTGTTGAGGGAGGCACGTGACCGTGAACGGACCATTACCTAACTTATATGGTAGGACGGTATTGTGCTTTAAATGGATTAATGCCCCTAAAATTGCCATTGACCGTAATGTATTGGAAATCTTTTCAGTGTTCCTGTAGCAGAACTATAATTGATAAAGACACCTTTTTTAATTGAGAAATTCATTTTGTAACTCTTAACAGCACATATCACTTCTGAGTCGTTTAAAATAGCCCAATACCTCTAAAATACGCTTTAATGAATTTCGGCCCATAGAGCTTAATGTATATCGAATCTTTTGGGCCGTTCTGTACATAAACTATCCATTCGATTGAGACCAAAAGGGGAGGTGCTGAACTAGATGTTAGAACAATCCTAAATATAAAATTTGAACATTTTACGACGAATAGTTTTTGAGATATGCGAGCTACATGCATATACGTACGTACGTACAGACGGCATGGGAAAAATTGGCCAATATGTACTCGCTGCTGGTCAAATTGAGTTGCAGACGGGTTTATATGATCGTGCATGCTAGCGTACGATGAGATGCATCGAAAAAATTCTTAAAAGTAAATTTAGAGGTAGTCAAAATCGGTTTTTTCGTTGAAATGCCCCAAAGTTATTCGGGATCACTTTAAAATCACATCTTCCTTATACTCCGTACAAGGAAGTAAAAATCATCTTATTTATTCTTATTTTTACTTCAAAACATATCTATATTTACTTAAAATGTTTATTCAAATTTTACCGATAACATTATTTTATTGAAAAAGTGACTAAATGGTCATTTTCTAAGACTGAAAAAGCTGCACGTTTTCTGAGGAATGTGAAGGAGGGGGACGTCATTCCAAATTATCCTTTGTTCCGGGAGAGCGCAATGTTAAAAGGTTGGGAACCACTGCATTAGATCATAATGAATGAGGCTCCTCATCAGAGGACCGCAAGAAGCCTGGACTTGAATCCCAAAGATTGTTTTCTTTGGAGCTACATAAAAGATGTTCCTAAAGCTAAAATGTATAATAGAATTAGATTCCCCCCCCCTTTTTTTTTCTTCTCTACAGGCTGACATTATACAACTGCAAACGAGGATTACTAAAGCCATAGAAATTGTAACACCAGACATGCTGAAAAAAAGGTATATCTGCTTCATAATATATATTGTTTGTGTTGCTAATGATAATCACATTGAACATTTATAACTTTACGCTTTTAAAGGCATTACAATGTTGTTTCTAGTTCTGTTTCCTAAAATCCTTGTATCTTCTGCAGTTTTGTAAATATAGCTTATCATTATTGGGATATGAATTTGTAAACACCCTGTATTTCACTAAATAAAGATTTTACTTATTGCTTTACACTAATACTGTCAAGAAGTCGGATGTTACATTAATACATAAATGCAGAATTGTGCTTCAGATCACTAACTTTCGATAAAATAGTCTTGTAACAAGAATAATTGCATCACATTTCGGTGAAGTGAAACCATTAAATAACTAAGTTATTATGAATCATTATAGAATCTGCGGTCTAGCCCCCCTACCTCCCTGCCCCTTAAAAAAAAGGAAGAAGAAAGCTGTTTAACGGGCCTTCATTTACCTGAATTCTTATAAATCTTCAATCTTTTTTAAAAAAACATCTGTATAAATGTACTGCTTACTTGCTTCATTCCGCCCTGAAGGAACTTCAGACAGAACGATGGTATTTCTTACCCATAATTAACGCTCAATGTAAACTCTACAAACACACGCAGAATAAAGAAAACGCCTTCGAGCAAAGAATGCCATAATGGTGTTTGTTTTCCAATTTTATTATCGAGATTGTTTCTAATGTGAATGGAGAGAATCCCAGGAAACGTTAAGGGAGAGAGAAAACTTTATGTATTTTAATAAATGCCCCAGTCGTTTCACGTTAAATGGATCTAACAAATGCGACGGTTACTTGTAGTTTTAAGCGCAAAACCCCTGGGGGGTGAGAAAATCTGATATTCTGCTCGATGCGTAACCCGGTAATAAAATTAATGTAGAGTAAAATAACGTATATATGAATGCAAATGCGTAAATAAATGAAATAATGTTTATGGCTAGGGAAAAGAGGTAACTAAAAGAATTTGGCATTCCAAGAATTACTAAACAGTTATCGTTATTAGAAATTTGCTTCTACATTACTCCATGAGCGTTATTTTTCAGGTGACGTATATGTAATCACGCAAATAATTCGAACGCTAAGGAAAATTCAGAAAATAAATTTGAAAATAGAAACTAGTTTTCACACACACACACAAAATGAAATGAAATAAAATTAGTATACCTGATTCATTAGGTAAAGCCAATACCAATTCATACCAAAAATGAAATTGGAACACTTACCTGCAAAAGAAATAAAATAATCATTAGAACCTCATAAAAAGAGTATACAGCATTTAATGGTAGCAATAATAATAACACATGGGGAATTACTAAAGTTATTCCACTGCATAGATGGCATTAAAAAAATTCAGAGCAGTCTTAGGTAGTAGAGGGTAAATCTAAATGAGAATTTGTGGGAGGGGGGGACTTTCTTGATTTTTTTATATTTAGCAATTAAAAAAAATTCTAATTTTATATACCTAAATGAGTGTTATTAATTATAGGGAGTACGTAAAGACGGTTCTCGATTCCTATCCCCGCCCCGTTTCCGATACAAAACATCTCCACTAATGGCAACAGGTTTCGATTATAGCCAACCAATTTTCATAAACAGTAATTTTTTTCTAAAAAAAATATATATGTATATCATAATAATATATCAACATTTTTGCAGTGTGCATCCAGACTGACTGACTGAAAATCGAGGATTAACGGAGCACCATTGTAAGGATCGCTTTATCGGTCGTATTGATTAGTAGTATTTGACATCATGAAGTACAATACTTTGTGACAGAAAAAAAGGGCCGAAGACCAGCACCCATTAGATGTAGAAAGCCCAGGAACTTAAGCTTTTACATTATCACCAGATCTAAATTGACGTTATCACAGTTGTAAAAATTAAAAGAAATATCCAATTAAAATTTCTGGTGGAAGCTAGAAATATTAGCAAATATCTTAAATTAAAAATCAAAATACCTTTCGTATACAAAATAATTAATTGTGATCTACTTCTGCATATTATATGATTAGTGATGATCAAAAACTGTCATTTGTCCTAAAATTAATTTTTGTATCTTAAATCATTAAAAATTTTATGAGTGAGAAAATTTACCACAAATTTAAAATAGATATACTTTATGAAACAAAAACTGTGATGGCGGCCTGTAAGGGCTAGTGTTGATGTCAAAACTCCCGTTGTAAGGTTTTTTGTATCTCGAGGTAGTTAGATTAGCCAATCCGGAAAAGAGGTCTCAGAACCTTACGCAGCTGGTCAAGTATGAAGTTATCTTCAGACGAAGAAAGATGCTAAAAAATTAAGTTTGAAGAAGAATCAGGATGGAGCAGGATCTGCATCGACCCACCGTCCCAAGTTATTCGTGTCGGTACGCAATAAGAACTGCTCCAAATCACTCCAGTCAATATCTCCTGATAAAGAAAGCCTAACAACTGCTACGTCACCAAGCTTTGGAGTCATCAGCCGGCATAAATATTTGGTTTCACAAAATAAACTTATTTAAAATTTCTGGTTAATTTATTCACGCGTAACAAAATTTTAATGATTTGAGATAGAATATTTAGTTTTACGATAAATGGCAGTTTTTTACCATAACTAATTAGATAATACGATAAGGAAATAGATCATAATGAATAATTTTGTATTAGATAGGTATTTTAATTTTAATTTAAGATATTTTCTAATATTTGTAGCCTCCACCAGAAATTTTAAACAGTTTTATTTTATGAAAATAAAACTCATTTGCAAACACTTTGATAGGACTATTAACGACATGAAAGCTTTACTGGTTAGGTTTTCGTTATGTAGGCGGTATTATCAACACCTCCTAGATAAAGAAAGCCAAACAACTCCTACGTCACCAAGCTTTGACGTCATCGTTTGGTCTGCACTTAAAAGTTTTATTTTCTCAAAGTAAAACAATGCAAAGTTTCTGGTGAATTTACTCATGACTAACAATATTTTAATAATTTGAGATAAAAAATATAATTTTATGAAAAATGGTAGTTTTTGACGTCATTACTTGAAGGCCTAATGATGACGTCAAAGTTTCAGTTGTTAGGCTTTCTATATGTAGGAGGTGTTGGTACTACCGCAGTTAGCACGACACAATCAAACACGGTCAGGTGAACATCCGCAGAGACCTTTGAAAGATCGAAGCTCAGTTGTGCCCGTAGCTGGCGCACTCCCGAGCGGTAACATGTGCACATTCTCATACCCCCAAAAAAGATTTTCATAAATTTTCTATACGTAAAATGTGGCTCTTTACATTCTGTAACAGCTATGTATGTCTGATTTCTTGAAACAGTTCAGAGCATATCCTTTAATTGATTGTTGCCTAAATAGAGGTTTATTGAAATCATGTCTTAATCGTTTTCTGTGCGAGGAAAATCGAAGATCTGTTTTTCAAACATTTTGTTGCCCATAACAGGTGAACGCATACCACATTTTTACTTAACAACACCATTTTGTCTTCTAACAAGTAAGTCTACCTGAGGCTCAGAGAAAGTGCATTGCTTTTTCATTAAATGATACCATCTTGTCTTTAAGCAAACAAATCTATTTGTGCTGATCATTTGCATATGATATAAGGAAAAAAAAATGAAAATTTTGAAGTAAAGATTATGGAACTAATAATAGAAACTTCATGAAAAGTAATAAAGAACTTCGTAAACACAACAAATAAAAAGCAAAGGTTAAAAAGTTTTTAACCTTTTAACTACAAATTCATTTATTGTTCGTATCATCTGCTCATTATTTTGAAACATAGCGCTTGAATTTTTTGGAAAACCCTGTGGTTCATAAAAGTTTCTCATTTGTGCAATTCCATTCAGCCATGTTACATATACAATGTTTACTACTCGCCAAAGAAAAAAAAAAACACTTAAGGAAAAACAAGACGACAATTAAAATAATAGATAAATTATTCATATCCGTAACTGTAACCCTATAAAATATCTCTTTCTGATTTAGCAGTATTCAAGAAATAACCATTAAAATATCTCAAATTTCCGACCTGGAGTCATCAAACATTCCCTACATCCGACGGCTAGCAGCAAACTACAAATATCCAATTCGTTTATCTAAACGAAATGGCGGACGGATATCGCAGGCGCCTATTTGGAATTCTCAAGGGAGTAAGTTCTTTCTCCTAGGGTTGCGGTCATTCGAATTTCTGATTTTCCTCTTGAATTATCAGAAGAAAAGATAGCCGGACACAGTCCATTTAGAATTGAAAGGACATAGACGATCGAAGGAAGCATCCAGAAGAAAAAATTCAACAGATTCTGCAAACATTTTCTACTGAGGGATTTAGAAGCTATTTAAATTCTACGTGGACCCAAAAGAATTGCAGAAAGGTTGTTTTTTTTTCCAGGAGAAAATTTGCTTATTTCAGATCACACCAGATAATTTAAGGACAAATTCACGTGAAATACGTATTTTAGTTAGTTGAAATATATATATAATTAAGGCAGCACACAGAAACGGGGCACTATTCGAAATATATTTCCTTTATTTGTAAAGATATTAATATATTATTTGCTGACATCACTTCAAATTGAGCCTTTATTCTTTCTTCGAAGTTTTTTAGTTATTTTGTGGTGAAATATAATCTCTATTTTCAGATAAGTTATTTCGTTTCACTTTGGTGGGAACAACTCCCTTGAAATAATAGAAACATATTGTTAAATGAGAAAAACTGTTGATTCTAGATTTGTTGATGAAAAGCATTGTTTTTAAACCCACGCCAGTGTATTAATACTATATAGATCATTGTAAAGTGATGAGTTTTTGCTGCAGATTTCCTGCAATAGTTTTATGTTGCCATTTATTTATCTATTTTCGCAATAAAAGCTCCTTTCGATATTTTATTTATCTACTTATTCTCTAAAACTTATTTTGATCGGAATCGCAAATCATTAAGTTATTTCTTTTCACTGAAAGAGGAATTCTGTTTTTAAAAGGTGCATTCACCTGATCAAGGTTTTGTGTTTCAAAGTACAGTTCCAGTTACATTTAAGAGGGGTCAATATTTATTGCTGAATTATTATAAAGAGGGACTACTACTGTCTTTTTCTTGAGGGATTCAAAATCCAACATGCTGGAAAATTCTTTATTTTTCACGAAAACTTTATTCTTTTCTCCTCCCTGCTTTTCCTCCCACGATGAAAAACAAAAGCAATGATTTGTCCCAATAAAGCAAACAAAAGTAATAACATGGTTCATTTTCATGTAACGTACAGAACAGATCGGGTTTATTTTCAAATACATAGAAAATTGTTTCTTTCTGTCTCCATAATAAAGGGCTTTAGTAAACACGCATAATGTTTACAAATATGCAATGTTCAAAACGCAAACATAATGTTTTTAATGCTGATTTTTTTACTGTATTTAAAATACAATTATTTAAATTTAGACTTAAAATGTAAAAACTGTACGATTAATACTTAATTTAGTGATTATTCAAATTTATTTATCAGCAAAAAATGTAGATTAACCCTCCAAGCGGCTGAGACGTTAAATCCCGTCAACTTTGTTCCAGTTTTCACTGCAATGCATCTATAAATTAAATTATTTATAACAGTCAGGTATCATAAAATATGTTCCGATGTTGAAGCTTGCATGTAATTTAGGAACTTATATTTAATAATTACAAATTTTCCTATCAAAATTTTATTTCTTGTATTATTTTAAAGCTGCATGGAAATTTTACCGTAAAAACAACTTTACATTATTTGCCCATTTGCAGGACGCTCAGAGGTTTAATGTTATTTTATGCTTAAAATGTAAATACGACTTTTTAAATGGTTATTTTTTATGTTATTCAAAATAATTTATCTTTTCAAAATGCAATTCACGCTATTTTATGCCTAAAATGCAAACACGATGTTCTTTTCATAATTATTCAAAAACAGCTGTCTGCTTAAAATGTAGTAAATGCTTACGATAGAAATGTGGGTAGTTTATGGTTATTTAAAATAATTTATCACCTCAAAATAAAATTCGTGATATTTTATGTTTAAAATATCAACACAACGAATATTTATTTTTATGTTTATTCAAAACATCTGCTTAAAATGCGATTAAAGTTATTTTATGCTTAAAATGCACACAGGATGTTCTTAATATGAATACTACTTATATTAAACAAAAATAATTCATTTGCTTTTCTTTTCAACATATCATTGCATAGCTGCCAACATGTACAAATTATAACTTACCACTTTTTGTAAACAGTAATTAATTTCGGATATGAATTAGTAATTTCCATAAAGACTTAAATCTATGCATTTTCGAATCATTGGTTTAAGTAAGGGATGTGCAATCTCTGGCCTACGGGCCGTTATTAGCTCATGACACAGAGATTTTGTCCGAAGACTTTCCACCACTAATTTTTATTTAGAAATTGTGTGTTAAAGTACGTCCAACATTTTTAACGCAAAAATGAATTTGTTTAAAATGCTTTAAAAGAGAATCTTCCGATAAAATCTGAGGAGTTCTCAGTTATGTTCTATTCTTGTGCCAACCCAGTTGCTCGTTGAGGAACAGTACTGTCAATTTAATTTTTAGGAAAAGGAATTAATTGTGAAATTTTAATTATTTCAGATTTGTTTTCAATGGTCATAAACATTGCAGTAGAAAATGTTTAGTTATAATTATCAATTGACTTTTATGAATATGACCAGGGGCGTAGCCAAAGGGGGGTCATAACCCCCACATGAGGAATTTTTTGCCATGCAAAATGTATATTCTTCACTCCCTTATCACACACACGTATACATACATATATGTGAGTCGCAGTAGTCGTAACCCCCCCAACACACACACATTTAAAATTTCTGGCTACGCCAATGAATACGTGCCATCATATTTTCAAGGACTTTCATTTGATAGTTGGGAGATTCCACAATATTGTTAGAGTTTATGTTATGCCCGCAATAAATTCAATTGGTCATAAATGCACAAAAATATGAGCTAGATGAATAATAGTTTCTTTTTTTTGCGTAAACAGTGTAATATACTATTAACAGAAAAAAGAGGAAAAATTACTCATCTAACTCACTTTTTTGTTTAATTCTGATCAACCGATCTTGTTGCGTACATAACATAAGAACTCACAATAATCACAGTTCCAAGAACTTAATTTGCAAAGAAAACTGTAAAAACAAATTTGGAATTGTGTTATTTCATCAATTAGTCTTCAATATATTGTTTTAAAGTCTATATTACTTAAAAGATACTTGATTGGACCTTGATATCGGTATATTTGAATTTCCGAGGATCACGAGCTGAAAGAGGTTGTGCATAGTACATTTGTTGTTATTGCATGTGAATAACATTTCTGTAAAGTTTTGTTTGTGAAAGTTTCGTTTTTAAATTTGTAAAGTCAGTACATAATCAGTCAGTTTTGCTATGCTTCCAAAATCATCCATTTGGGACAAAATTATTTTATTTACATACCAAAACAACATTCCATTGGCAGATTTATACTATCAACGACTAGATAATTACCAGTTGTCCACTCTTTATAAAAATTAATTAAACTTACTTAAATTTCTGATCTAACTATTTTTTTAAATCTTAAATCTGATTTGAATAAAAAACTCAGATTTAAATTTTAAAAACCAGATTAATTTGATTTTTTTTCCGCCTTGATTCTGTATATATTGACAGCTATGTCATCGGCCGTCGTATCAGGTAAAAATCATCTTAGGTTAATAAGAAAAGAATATATTCCCAAGTCACTACCTTTATATAATAAGGCAAAATCTTTCAAGAAAACTGCGGAGTTTATCAATATCACTCTGTAAATATATCAAGTGCGGTTTTGACATATACGGCGTCTCTCTTATAGATGTTCTGTCATTTGGGAAGAACAGAAAGCTCGCATACTTTGTCATCTGTAGTACCAATATGGTCGTGGCTGCAATACAAAATTTTCAGACGTTTCTTTCTTTTTATTTTTACTTTTTTTCCCGAAATTCGCAGAAATGTATACGGGCGGCCATGAAAGCTAAATCGATGTTTTCTGACTAGAATATGTAACATCACGTAGCATTTCTACTTTGCGTCAAATTCGTCTCTAAAAGGAATACAAAAATTAAATATTAAATGTTCATTGAGTTTTAAAAATACTTTTACCTATTTATTGGATTATCTATACCAAAAAAATATTCATTATCACTTTCCAACAAAGTCTTGTAGCATGGCGCAGATGTTCAGCAAATAACAAAACAATGTAATAATTTTTTACTGCCACGTCGCTTTAAAAATGCTTGAAATTGAAAATTGTTGTTTGCTACCTTAAAGGTGTTGCTTTTGAAAAGCGATTGCGGCTACAGAACTTTTGAACAGCTTTTCAAATAAATTAATAATGTTAAACACTCGAAAAAACTTAAGAAGGCCTCTTCACTAACTCCACTATAAACTAACATTAACATTGAACCTATACGTATAGCTGTCAACACGTAGTGAAAACAATTAACCACGTCTTGTAAAAAGTAAGCTTTGTTTTAAAAAATAAAAGGCCGCATGAGTATGATACTGTTTAGAAGAACTGTTGAAGAAAATTACTATTCACAAATAGTGTTTTAGTGTCGGATTTAGATGTGGTTTTTTTGTGTGTTTTCTTTTTTCTGGGGGGGGGGGGACAAATTTTGAAAAAAAAGTTTATTGACCCCCCCAAAAATCTACAACAAAAAAAAATTTTAGCATAAACCAATGCAAATTTTTTTCGGAGGGACTAAGTTATAAAAATATCATTTTACGTATATAAAGTGTACCGTAAATCAGAATGTTACCCTTTAGCAATCTCTTTTTATTGGAAGGGGTCTGAAGTTCCCTCGACTCTCCCTTGGATTCCCTATTGAACTGTCTCATATGTTGGAAGCTATGTTGTGCATGTCTCATGCTACTTTCAGAATTAAATCAGAAACACAAAGATTGCTTTCAAATATGGACCTAAGTGATACCTGAAGGAAATATGCAAAATTCTTTAAGTTTAGCACTTTTCCTGGGTGTAACTTCTGTGGGTTCATTGTTTGCAATAGTTCAGAGTACAACTTGTAAAGATACATTCATTCTAATTTTCCTAGCGAAACTGAATTCTTTAAAAATCTGTTCAAAAAATATTTATGTATACGTCGGTGAAATTCACTTAATTATATTCCCAGTGTTTCCTGAAAATGGTTGTGCAGCCTTTATAGTTCTTTTGCTTGAAAAATAATTCCACCTTACTATAAAAATAATTCCAGCGTATTATGGTCTGTGGACGGTAGTTATTTAAAGCCCTCTTGTGAACGGATCTTATTTCAAAGAATGCAAACTGTTATAATATTTATTAAACTTTTGTGGAGATGCTAACAAGGAGACTAAGCAAGAAATGATGAATGTAAAGCTAATATATTTTAGATGAGCTATCAGTATGATTTATTTTTTGCTCTTTAATTTTATGAATCTTAACTCACTTTGAAGATGGGATTAAACCCTTCCCCTCCCACAATAACTGATGACCGATTTCTGGAACAGAAATCTACAGAGGAGCAGGCAAAATGTACAAGGACATACGCATGACATCAGTAAATAATACATACAAGGACGATTACGATGGAAAAAAAAAACAAGCAATAAAGTAAGTAAAAGTATCCTGAATAGAGAATAGAAAGAAATAAGTAAATAAAGGAAATTTAAAGCGGCCAATTCGACAAAAGCAGGCACATTTAAAAGAAAGGGAATACATACAAGCAGAAAATTGTTTTGAATTAAGTCATTTTTCTTTTATATAAAACAAATACAATACACAGCATTTATTTAGAGAAGCACATAAAAATGTGCGATCTTCAACATAGCCTAAAATAAAACAATGCCGCTGGTGTGGGATAGATGGATTGATAAATAATTTAACAGTTTCCAAGAACTGATTGCAACAACAAATGCTAGTTCTAAAAATTACTAACCAAACACGTAACTGCCAATATGAAGGGAGTATATAATTAATATCTAGAAACGGCAATTTTTAAACTCAGAAATTATAAAATTATCTGGCTAATGCTCTCATATTCGAAAGCTAGCCAATAATAAAACTTGGAAAGAAAATAACTGTTTACGAAAAAGTGGTTAGTTATATTCTGAACATGTTGGCAGTTACAGAAAAACCTAATGCATTGAGAATAAAAATATTTTCATCGTAAAACAATCAACTGCATAAAATCCAACAAAATTTGGAAAAAAGGCTTTGTATTCATTCGACCGAATTCCTACAAATAAAAGGAGACAGAATTACACATTTTTCAAGACAAATATTTTGTACGCCGATAATAAAACACTAATACAAGCACGACGACGACCATCCTCTCCTTAAGCACCGATGATTTTATTCCTTCAGAGATAACGATTCCACTTCGAAAAGAAAAAGAAAGGAAAAAAACCTCCGAAATATAAAGATCCTCTCCTAACAAGGCGGCAGTTTCTTATTAGGAGCGCTGTCTTAGGAGTTGAATAAAAATATCTTACGCGTGGCCCCTTGAAATTGAAAGGAACGTCTCAGGACGTGAATTAAACCTCGAAACGCGACCCAAGGGAAACATCAGTGAACTACGGTATTATATTGGAGCGAAAAAAGAACTAATCGATAAACCAGTCATGCGATAGGGCGTTGGATGGAACATGAGTCTTTGAACGTGAAGTTGAATTGTAAATGTCACTTATATTATTACATTTGCATGTCTGCCAACACGAACGGGATTTAATTCACCATTCTTGGTAAGCAGTAATTGTTTTAGTAAATAGCGACGCTTTTGACCGACAACCAAAATTTAGTTTAAAAAATATTTTTAAAAATTACTCTTCATAAAATGTGGTAAGCTATATACCGTATATGCTTGCATGCATTTGAATGGTTTTTTTTTTTTTCTTTTAGTCGTCTTACACGAATGCAAACAGTGGTTATTAAATTGATCTTATATTAATTTAAAGATCCAAGACATTTTGTAAACTCCTTTAAGCATGGATTTTAGAAAATTCGAAGTAGTTTTAAAGTTGAAATGAATAAGACAGTGCATTTCCGTGAGAGAAAGAAATCTAGATAATTCAAATTAATTGTGAATTTCGTAAAAATTTTTATTACAACATTACATTTTTTTATCATTTATTTATAATTATATTGTTCTAAAGAAAACTTTACTTTCTGGGATATTGAATGAATAAAGAAATACATTCATGCTTATTCTAAGACTGGTATTAATTATCTCCTCTGTAGTTCAGAAAAAGAAAAAGAAATGTCAATTTAAAATAATAAGGGGGGAAAATCGGACTTCGGTGAAAATTTGTTTCTTAGATCATGGATACTTTCGCAACATATCAAACACAGTTAGTTCATAGTTTTATAAGCTCCAGTCAGAGAGCTTTGTGCGTTTTAATCCTAGATGTATTTTGAGTAACAAATCTAACTAACTGCTCGTTAATACAACAGACAGAATGAATAATTGGGAAGAAATGTTTGTGTTAATTGTAATCGATTAGAAAAGTTTTCAACAATATCTTATTTTATATTTTATTTATTATTTTTTCACTCTGTCAGAGAATTTGAATTACATATTTTTATTATAACTTAGTTTCTCCTAAGCTGATGTATTATTTTTACATTGCATTAATCATACTATTAATTAATTAATCTATAAGCATCAACATTCGCACGACACTAGCAACAAAACATGATGTATATCCAATATTGAAACCATATTCAAATTCCATTTCCGTTATTTAAAAATCAAACAAATTCCGATTTGAAAACATCGTGGCATCGAAACGTTCCTGGTAAGACGAGAAATTGGAACGCTCGTTGGAGATTAACTTGTTGCCTACATTGGTAATTAACTTGTTGCCTACACGTGATAATTGCAGTTTGAATTGGTGATTGCCGATATAGTGGATGTCTGCTTTATAGAATAAGGAGAAACTTCTCATATTATTTTAAACCACAAGTTGCTTTTTTTTAAAGATCATTTACCACAATGCTCAAAAATTTTTAGGATAAATTAAAACTTGAATTGATGGTAACTTGAAAGTACCCAACCATATGATGTGGAACTACATGATATCCATCTCATCTCTGGAGATAAAGCGGCTCTCGCTATACCGCGCATTTATGACGGTACTTCAGTCAGTCAGTCAGCCTGAAAGTGTCCGCATAAAACGAGTGGGGAGTAATCTTCCAAAGAAAGCGTAAAAGTTGGTTATGTTATACTATACTACATCAAAATTTTTCCACCGGCGCTAAATTTATAAAAAATTCTACTTTAATCTCAGTAAATTACCTTCATTACATATTTACAACGGTAGAACTCACAATTTTTTTGCAACATCCATCCGGAGAAACCCAATCCTGAAAACGAAAGTAGTATCACCTTGTACCGAGCAGCATCCGGGCTTCTTTCGGGCTATTCAATCACGTAAAAGACGACCGCTCCCCGCCCCTTTCTTCTTTCTCTCTCTCCTACGTATAAACCTCGCACAACTTCCATTTCTGTCACTTTACTTCTATTAGGGAGATTGCATCGCCTACTCCCGGTGTCTTCTTTTTAATCTGCATATTCATCACATGAACTTGCAAGTTCTCTTTCTTTCCCCCGCATCGCACCCCAAGGCCGGGTGCATTATGAACCCGCACAATCACACACAATGTGCCAGAAGGCGAGGGTGGAATAACAAACTCCAGCTTACCAATCCCTACAGCCTCCTCCAAACGATTAAATGTTCCTCCCCCTTAAAAAAAAAAAAGAGAAAAAAAATCCAAATCGTACTTCCCCGTGTTCGAAAATCCATTTGAGTAACAGTAAGCACATGTGTGATTTATACGGAAGGTGAAGGTTTCGGACTTTTTTTTTTATTAAAGGAAAAGTTTGTACTGGAGAGTTTTATGCATGAGTTTTCTTAACAAAAGGGGTGAGAGGGAGTTTGTAATAGAATGTTTTATCAGATTTGACGTAGTGCACTACAAGCAAGCTCTTTCACCATTTTCTGTAAATGTTTATTCTTAAAAAGTAATGGTTTCACCCCCTATGCTTTAACTTTCAAGGTTTACTGGGAGACAATGGACAACAAATCATTAAACTTTCAAAAAGTTTATTCATTTTTTGCCATTTTACAGTTCTTGTAAGAAAAGATTACATTTGTTTGAAATGAGGAAAATCTTAATAATGGTAAATGCAACCAGAATATCTTCTCTGATTTTACTTTACTAAAATTTTAAAGTGTCATCTTCTATTAATTTTCCTTCCCAAAATCCGTACTTTCAATTCCCAATCAGATAATTTAAGAGGTACCAAAAGGTCTGAGTGGTAATGATTCTTTGCGATTCTAGGAAGTTTTATGAGTCAAATGCTTTGTGTGCATCCTTTTATTTATAATGTCATTTCTAAGTAGTCGCGCTTATGAGATGAAACAGTTTTGGAGAAAGAGAAGTTAATTCAACAAATGTTATCCCAAAGAATATAATGTCCAACTGCATGGAAGTTCTATGCAGGACAGAGCAGGTTTATCATATTGATATGCATATATGATATTCATATACATATAATATTCATATCCATATACATGTTTATTATTTCAATGTTTAAATTATAATTTCGACTGTTAGAAGTTAGTGCTAAGTTAACGAGTAGTTATTATCACCAGCAAAGGATCCTCACGGTGCTATTCATGTAATGATTTGAATAACTGGATGTCTAAAATTTGCTAAATTATGTCTATGTTCTGTTTTGGGACATCTATCAGCACCTTCAAAACGTCATCTGGAACGTTTTCTAATCAGTTGAGGTATGGATACATGATAACTAAAAATTTTTATGATCTCCAGAACATTCATTCACTCTGTGGCAGTGATGTCTTATAGGAAACTAGAATTGAAAGGATTGATCATGACTTGCTTAATTTTTATTATGGAATGTACATATTAATTTAAATACTTTTATGTTCTTCGTAAAACTCAATCTCGACAGTGAAAATTTCTTAAACACTCTTAAATTAGTGATGCTTTTCAGCTTTATAACTAACTTGACGTGCCCGCAGACATAAATTTCCTAGTACATACACTGGCGCGTAAATTACTGGAAAGTGAATTCCGCCATTACTGCAAGTTGTTAATCCTGCTGTCATTAAACACTGGCTACTTTCCCAACAGACTAAAATAGGTGTAGCAAACGAAATGGCTCAAAAAAATATATGTTGAATACTAACAGACACACTACACACGTCTATAAAAGTACATGAAAATGGATCGGTATTTTTGAAGCGTAATTCGGCGATCAAAACACATGAAACAGAAATACGAGCTCGCTATTGCTGTTTTATGATGCGCTGCATCGTGCGGCGTTCGCATAATAACAGCAACAAAGGAAAGGAAAGCTGGAAAGAAAGAAAAAAGAAGTTACTTTGCCCCACCCGTTACTTGTTACGGGCCGATGCCTCAGGTATCGTCTGCTCTTTCGTACGTACGACAGCGACTAGATGGACCAGGCACCGAACTGCGCGTGCCTACACGCAGGGTGGTGACGACAAAGAATAATGAAGTGTATGGAAATTGCTTGACAACCCCGCATGGAAAAAAAAAAAATACAGCGATGCCCCAGGGTTGATCTCGACCTGGCAGTGAAGTTCACGGTTACAGCAGCGAGTATTTTTTTTTCCTCCAAAGATGACTGGATGGAACAGACTGCGACAGACAAGGCAGATGCTTACGTTGTGTGCGTTCCGTAACTTATGGAACTCACGTATTGGAAGAGGAAGAGAGCGGGATGACATTGTTCGACGGCAACAAAGAAGAGCTCGTGGCAAAATGGGGAGGCTGGAGAGGACAGATGCTGGAAGAGCTTTATTTGGAGAAACGTCGGCCTGATGGAAAAAAGCTCTCCGTTTTCCATTCTTCACTTCACGTTGCAATGGGGGCCAGATGCAGTTAAGCGCCCGTAAAGCACTCTCATTCATGAAATCTCACGCTTGAATATTTTAAGGATGAGGGATGGCTCTTAAAAATATACGTTGCAGAAAACGGAAGAGCTGGAGTGTCGAGGGGGAGTGCGTTTGTGCATTTTTTTTTTTTTTTTTTTTTGTAGTGTAACGCGTGTGTTTTTTGTCACTTCACATACAAACCCTGCTTACCGCCTCTTCTCCAAGAGTTGAGTGGATGGATTTATCAAGTGGCGGGAAAAGGTAATAGCAGCAGCAAAACGTGAAAGTAACAGGCGTACCTTTCGCGAGAACAATAGGAATGACTTAAGTTGCTTTATTGTGCTGATATTAATTTTGTGATTGGATATTTTTGGATGTTTAAAATGCACAGCTACAAACTCCGGATTTTATCGGAAGACTTTCTACCACAGCTTTTAATCAGATTCACTGCAGTTGTTTCATTTGGACTTATTTCAACTTCAAATTGCCAAGTAAAAATTAGTGGTGCGAAATCTTCAGATAAAGAGTTGGCATATGTGGTTTAAGGAGAACAGAACATTAACCTTTTACAGGCCTATGTTTTCAACTAGGAACATCAAATTAAAAATTTATTCATAAAGGAAATTTTATTATTATGGACTTGAAAATTCTAGCAGATAAAGTTATCTTTACCTAAATTAAAAAATAAATATCTTCTTAATATTTCACTTATTATTTAAACCACCCATCAGTATATTCCGTTTTCGAAATCAAGGTAAAAATCTAGTCAGAAATGACCCATGCTCCCAATCGGGAACGTAATGAAAATTGTACACAGTATTTTTTTTCAGCATTTAAATGACTAATATCCTTTAAATAACGCATTAGAAGACAAAATATGCAAGAACTAATTTAAAATATGCCTCGATTTCAATTCGATCTGTAAATGGTTAACTTTCGCATGATGAAAATTTCGGCTATCAGTGTAGTAAAACTAGTATAAAATTTGACATCTTTGTGTGTGGCTAGCGGAAGCTTTTTTTTTTTTGGGGGGGGGGGGAGGCAGGTAACACAAACATGATAATTAAGCTTTATAGCCTCTGATTTTCATACATAAAATATTCAAAATACTAAATTTCATATACAAAATACTAAATGTCCTACATAAACATATATATTTTTTAAATGATCTAAACTAGCGTGCAAAAACTCAACGTAGGAATTATCAACGAAAAACGAAATATATATTAAGAACGAACAAATTAATTGATAATTTGTTGATAATTGAAAACAATATTTCAATACATTACAAACATGAGTAATATATTAACAACCTATATTTGCAGGCAGTGGCGTAGCGAGAAATTTGTCATGGGGGGGGGGGCTACGACTACTGCAACTCTTATATATGTATACGTGCGTGTGATTAGCGAGTGAAGAAAATTTATTTTGTATGACAAAAAAAAAATTCCTCATGGATTGATTCTAGCCGCCCTACCCCCCTCAGTGGCTACGTCACTATTTGCAGGATATTTCTAAAGGGCCTATATAAAATTTTAGGTGAGATAATGAACATAACAAGAACTGATAATTACATAGCAAAACATTGCTCACAAACGTCATTTTAACTCTTTAAGAGGCGGTTTGTTTCTTTTTTTAAACACACGAGGGCGTAGCTTTTCAATGTTGAATTATTAACAAAGATTTTTTTGTGTGCTAATGGTTAAATAAAGAGTATATAATGCCGTAATGCTGCGTCTAATCGATGTATTTATCGCACTAATTGTATTACTTGTAAGAATATTGTGCATGATATTGTAAAATATTGGAATATATAAGATTTTAAAAAGTGCGCAGTAGGCGGGGTTACAACTAATTGAAAAACTATAAGGTTCATATATTGCAATGCGGTTTTTACAAAATAGGTAGGGTGATTATGCTCATCAAAACAAGCAATATTTACTGTGGAACCTACGGTCAGATTGCACTATGAGTGGCAGAAAAGGTGTAAAGTGAGACGGAAAACTGAATTGCAAACTGTAGACGGAGTTACTTTCTAGAAACTGAAGAAAGGAAGACCCTTCGATCCATCCGAAATGATCTTTTTGCTAAATATCTTTTCATGCGTGCTGTTTTAAAAAGTTTTCAGTGATTCTCACCTTTTAATACTACTATTTTGTTGAGGGTTGTTGATATTAAATTTCAGTATTTCTTTCCCACAAGCACAAGATAACAAATAAAAGTATTTTCCATTCCACAACACGCATACATGACATCCCGCAAATCCCCATTGGACAAAAAAGAAGAACAAACATTTAATATCTTGATATGAAATCGGAAGATCTGACTCTCATCCTTTATTCAAGTGATGGAGGCATCTTTTGACCGTCAGAGAGAACCTGCGGAGTCAGGGGCAAGTCATCCTCCGAACAAATAAATACCCACTGAATGGAGGGAAAAAAAATAATAAGACCCTGGAAAACCTTTGAGACTTGTGGAGGAAAGAAAAAAAAATCTCGAAGCCCAGACCAAAATGCTTTTCTTGGAGGCCTATCGCCAGCCATTGATCATGCAGCGTTTGACAAGAAAAACAGATCGCTTAAAGTGGAGTGAATGGCATGAGGGGAGGGATATTTTCTAAGGAATAAAACAGACACACCGGAGGTTTTGAATTCCGCAAAGCCGATTTTGAGATTTCAATTAAAGTAAAAGGGTTTCGTGATAGCTATTTTGGAAATTAATTGGAAGTTTCCAATCGGTGCTATTGTGGAAGCATTCACGTGGGCCTGATGTAATGAATTATTTCCCTTTGGTTACAGAATACACCTCAAAATGATTAATAAAACAGCGAGATGATGTACGTCTTCACAGGTTTGGTGGAAAGTATTTGTCGTAGTTGCAGAATTTCAACATGTTCTATTTAAACAAAAAATATTTTACCCCATTCAAAACCGCTAGTATATACGTAATATAACCATAGCAGTCGACCGCCTCTATTGTTTGGAACACTTTACATTAGTAATATTCTTAAGCAGTGTACAATTAACATAGTTTTATATTTTTTTAATATAAAATAAATCTGTTCATAAATAGTGGTGAAAAATGTTCGGATAAAAACGAAACAGCTGGGTGGGAAAGTTCCGCCCTTTTAATGAAAATTACCGCCTACAGTAAAATAATTTATTCCAAAATATCAGATATAAACATTTGAAATTAAATACAATGAGTCTTTTATTTACATAAAAATTAAAGGTAGAAATCGACGATTCAACATATACATTCCACGAATAGAAAGTTTATATATCCCTTTAACTGCAGAGGCGGAGCTACACTTGAGATAGGTAAATATGTAACTTCCATTCTGATTGCTTTTTGTATAAAGTCAACGGCACATAATACGTTAATTTTCTTTTTGAAGTATAAGTAGTTTCTAATTACACGCTATGGTTTATTTCAATAACAATACATTAATTATCCTTTTGAAGTATAAACAATTTCTACGGTGTCTTTCGCAATGTTTAATTTAAAAAATAAAACAATTCACAATAGACATTTAAAAATTATATATACAATTGGGAATTTCAATTTTAGTATAATGTTATTGGTGATGTTGCTCTAAAGGTGTTCATGCGAATATGAGTACAGCGAATTCTCAAAGAAATGGAATTTCTAGAGGTACAAAAGAAATTCTCTTGTATGCAGGGGAGTTCAGTTATCTTGGAAGTGCTTCCCTGAAAATTTGGAAAGAAACGATTCCTTTCGGATCATTAAAGAAATGAGCCGGAACTCATGTTAGAATACTGGATGCTGTCACTGCACTTTCCGCTACATTTATGAGAGAAAGACAGAAGTTGTGACCTCTGCAAGTGATTAGAATTTCATCCTACATCTATCTGAATAGGTTTAATGAATGGCCACTTTAGTGAAGTTTTCTGAAAAATGCTTTCTTTTTTATAGGTAACCGATTTCAAAAACAAATTCATTAAAAAAACTTCTTAAAATTTATGTGTTTTATTCATATTTCACAATTTTCATTTATGTATGTCAAATTTAAAAGAAATAAATGAATGCAAATTTGATGGAATTAAAATATTTCTAGTGGATTTACAGGAATCGTATAAGCGTTGAGTATGTAGTACTTACTTTATACTTCCAGAGCAATTTATAGAAGGAATATATATATACAATTTTATATGCTTAAAAATAAAAGCAACTTTAAGGAAGAAAATTTTCACTTGTATTAAGGGATATTTTTATTGACATTCACTACTTAATGATTAAAAAAAAAAAAAAACATCCCAACAAAATTTCCAAACAAATAAAAAATAAATGAAAATATTTTTCAATCCCATATTAGATCGTAAATCAATTGTTATCATTTAAAATCGCCGTTCAGAAATTTCTATCTGATTCCGCAAAAGTAGCCGATTGAAAATCAGTTTCCATAGCTGCTAACATGTACAGGATATAATTGACCACTTTTAGTAAAAAGTAATTTCTTTGGATATTATAAAAGTACTTACACAAACCTTTAACATAGGTATTTTTCTATTTTCTAATGCAAAAATTAGTACATGTTGGCAGTTATAAGGTTCCACCAGAACGCCGAAAGTCAAGCAGAGCCGATCTTGGTTTGAGTTTTAGGAAGGAGAAAAACTTCTCTTGACTGGAAAGTTAAAGCACGTAAAAAGAAAGTTGGTGCACGTAAAACATGTCGTGGTTCCAATGTGCTCTATGTTGAAACGCTACCTCTGGAGATGATATCCCAGGTGCAGATCTCTCTTCTGGAATCGGCTGAAAATTAGGAGACTCCATAGGGGCCGACATTGGTCCATCAGTTGGGTACTCATAATAAAGGGGCAAAAACTTCCGGAATTTAGGTGCCTTTGCTTACTCTGCAAATGTGTTCCATTGGGAAAAAAATTGTACCTCAGAATAATTCAAACATTAACAATGATCATTAAGTCACTGCCTTAATATACCCAAAGGGGAAACTGAATCGACAGCTCCAATGTAATGCTTGAAAGCAAGCTGACTTTAACCGTCAGTTTGCTAGGGGGAAAAAATTTGCTTCACTAAAACTGCCCAAAATTTTCTGTCGCCCAAGAACGCACACACATCATCAACACGTGCAACTAAATAAAGCACTTCCATTAACAACTAATAGATAATCAACCCCAATCTTCATTTCCGTCTGAAACACATCCGTTACGGTTAAGTACTACGAGCACTTCTAAAAATACTGCCACGAGACGAGCTGAGGGAAAGCGACAAGCATTCAGAACAAAAAGCTGGAGACGTGAATTTTTAGATTCTGGCCCCTTTTAGCGCTTCCGTGTTATTTCCGATTCGAGACTTGATTTTTTTCCCCCTTCTAGTCAACAGCTAGACAGCGGGGCGAAACAGCGTCGACGACGGAAGAAGATAAGTAAAACAAAAAAGATAGAAAATAGAAAGTCACTAAGAGAAAAAATATCAAGGGTAAAGATGTTTATGTGGGACACGGAGGGGGATTGGAATTTTTACGATGAAAAAACCATTTGTTTTCAGGTTGTAGAACATGTAAACAGAATTTATTTACTACTCGTGTTACCCATTCTAAGCCGGTGAAAGCGCAAATGCGTTTTCACCAGCTTTTAAAAATATGCAGTGTCTCGACACCAACGTTACAAATATTTAGGAAGGATAGGGCACACCTAGACGACTTGGAACACCACCTCCTAGATATAGAAGGCCTGGGAACAGAAACTTTTACGTTATCAGTAGGTCCACTAAAATGACGTCATCACACATTTATTTTCACAAAGTAAAACAATTCAAAGTTTGTGGTGAATTCACTAGCACATAAAGCTTTTTAATGATTTAAAATAGAAAATTTAATTTTACGACAAACAGGAAATTTTAACTATCGCTAATTATATAATATGATATAGAAATAGATCATAATAAATAATATTTTATCAAAAAGGTATTTTAATTTTTATCTTCAACTTAAAATAGTTTCTAAAATTTGTATCAACCACCAGAAATTCTAAATAGTTTTACTTCATGAACTTAAAACTGTGATGACGTCATCCTACAAGACCTAGTGATGACGTAATAGCTTCTGTTCTGAGACCACCTATATCTAGGAGGTGGTGCTTGGAATCGCATAAAATGTGGGGTCGGAAGCGAGTTGTTCGCACATCAAGAAAGCAGCGCAACTTGGAACAATTCCAGAACGTAACAGTCCTCTTCTTGTAAACAGAGATTTTTGGGTTAAAACATTCAAATACTTCCAAATTCATGTAGCGGTTTGGCTTTAAATTAAAATAATACTATTTACAAAAAGTGGTTTCCTATTTTCTAGAATTGTTGGCAGCTATGAAGTGGTTAAGTCGATTTCTGACAAAATGCTTTGAATGATAAGCATGAATGCAATTTGCTATGAGGTTTATGTGTATAAACGTTTCCGTCCTTTTCCTTGAATATTTTCATAATTTTATGATTATAAATTTACGTAGTTAATGCAATTCAATATCTCCATGTGGCATAAATGGACCTACACCACTTAAAAAAAAAGCTTAAATAATAATCACAAAGAAAATAAATCATGTTTTTTAATTAATTAATGTTTTTGGTAATTAACATTTAACGACGTGCATTGCAAAAAGTTGAAAAATAATCGAAGATAGACTTATAGTATTAATGTCACTTAATCAATTAACGATATTATATGTTTTATAGACGTACTAGTTACACAAACTTATCTTAAAAAGGAAAAAAACAGAAGAAAAGAAAAAAGAAATACATTCTTTAAACTTAATGTTAGAATACAGTTTGTTTCCAATATATCCATGACCCTATTTTTCTAAATTTACATAATGTAAAATCTAATATATAAATAATGTATTTTTGCAATATCTCCAAAGAGGTGTTTTTCTTTCTCTTTTGGGAAACAGAGTAGAAAATTCCACAACACAAAATATTTTGTCATGCATGTCTTTAAATCCGAAAAATATATACTGACACTTTTTTTCGCTGCCAAGTACTCTGCAAGACACTTTATTTCAGAAGCCAGCTGTACATGACTTGTACAAGGGAACAATCATATGTAAATAAATTAAACACAATGCTAAAAGTCATGTCCCACGTCGCATAAATGTTTTTCCGTGGCACTTATATGCAGAGAGAAGTGCGGCATTAAAAGCAACTGTGCCTTAATAAAATTTGTGTTTCTTTTAAACAGGTTCGCAAAAGTTTAACTGCTGCTCCATAACAGAGGCTTTAAATAGCGTTTTTCACATAAGTTTCTGGCAGAGTGGACTTTTATGTTCTGAACAGGCGTAAATGGGACAGAAACGGAAAAGGTCTTTCGTCGGCAATAATTCTTTTAATGTTGCACAGAATTTGCACAACAATTTTAAGCCATATAAATGAATTTACTATTTCATATCTACCGGGTGTGCCAAAAATGGCCGAGAGATTTTGAAAATCAATAATAAAAAAAAAAAGACGGAATGCGATAGATATGTATCGTTTGCGGCCTTATGCTTAGGAAATCAGGGAATTTTATCCCACCAAATTTCAAATTTAGTTAACATTTTCACCCACAGGTAGCGCTGAAAACTATGAAAAAATAAAAACAGGTGTGAAATT